>CM021103.1:33617291-33973967 GCA_007115665.2 Sequoiadendron giganteum | reverse complement strand
AGAGAGATATAGAGAGGTGATAAGGAGAGGTGATAGAGAGATGTGATAGCTCAAGAGAAGTAGAGAGGTAAGGATGGAGGGAGGGAGAAATAAAGAATTATGTATAGAGGGATAGGTAGGTAGAGAGATTAGACACAGGGAGAGAAGAGATAATGGGTAGGTAGAGAGGGAGATGAGAGATAGAAAGAGGGGGGAGGGAGAGAGATGGAGTAACAAATATGTAGGGAGAGGGATGGAGTAATAGAGATGTAGGGAGAGAGAGTTGAGATAGAGAGAGATTAGAGAGGGAAGGAGAGAGAGGGAGGGTGAAGTGAGAGTAGAGAGAGGAGGAAGGTGGAGAGATTGAGAGAGGAGGAGAGGAAAGAACGAGACATAGAGGACAAGAGGCACAGAGGAAAGGAGGGATTATAGAGAGAATTAGGATATGGAAGGAGTGAGAGAGCTGATGAGGAGGAGAGAGGAGAGGAGAGAGGAAGGCAGGTGAGAGGAGAGGGAGATGTGGAGATGAGACACAGAAAATATGAGATGGATAGATATACAAGAGAGAGGAACGAGAGAAGGAAAGAGAGGACAAGCTTCAAGAAATGGAGGAAGGTGGAGGAGGAGAGGAGAGAGAGAGAATGAGACAGAGGATAGTAGGTGAGTGAGAAGACAGGATGGAGAGATGGAGGAGAGGACGGAGAGAGAGAGGTAGGTAGAGATAGGAAGGGGAGATATAGAGAAGTAGAGAGGGAAGGAGAGATGTATGGAGAGGTAGGGATAGATGGAGAGATAAGGATTTAGCGAGAGAGAGGTGAGAGAGCTATAGAGAGAGAGGTAGGTAAGGAGAGGGAGGGGGAGATAGAGAGAAGTAGAGAGGGGAGGAGAGAGGGAAGAAGAGGTAGGGAGGGAGGGAGGGAGGGAGAGGGAGGTGATATAGAGAGAGAGAGGAGGGAGGAATGGATATTTAAGGATAGAGATGTGAGATATAGAGAAAGAAAGTAGAGAGAGAAGGGGGAGAGAAATATAGGTGATAGAGAGAAGTAGAGACGTAAGGAGGAAGGTAGAGAGATTGAGAGAGGAAAAGAGAGAGGGAGAGAGAAAAAGGTATATAGGGGTAAGTTAGATGTAGAGAGTGAATTTTGGTAGAAGGAAGAGAGAGAGGAGGGAGGGATAGGTAAAGATGGATAGTTGAGATAGATAGAAGGAGAGAGAGAGGTAGGTAGAGAGAGAGTGCTGAGAGATGGAAAGAGGGCGAGGGAGAGAGAGGAGAGATAGAAAGAGGGGGACGGAGGGAGAGATAGAGAGAGTAGAGAGGGAAGGAGAGAGATAGAGAGAGGTGATAGAGAGAGTAGAGAGGGAAGAAAGTGGAGAGATTGAGAGAGGAGGAAATGAGGGAGAGATAAATAGGTGTGTCACCAAAAATTGTATACCTTTGAAGAAAAGGACAATTTTGTGCCCATTTTGGTCCTACTTTAGGTCCCCTTTCATCAATTTTCACACTAAAACAATATTTATAGGCCCCTAAGGTTCGTTAATTTTTACTTTGAGGCTTGTTATACCTAAGGGGTCATTCAACCCCCGACAAGCAACATCACAAACTATTCAAAAAGAACTAATCCCACTTCAAAATCTCTTAGTGGGACTAGGTCGCCCAAATTGGTGACCTAGTCCTTTTTGAGGATTTTTTTAATTTTAAGCGGGAAAATGAATATTTAATCAAAATTCTCGATGGGTTTCGGCCTGTTAGGTCAAAATTCTCGACAATTATATCTTGTTTCTTATAAATACTTGTTTTTAGGTCATTTTTCCACTCTCTCTTAGTCATTTTTTCACATCTAGCTCCAACAATCAAATGCAAAAACATCTTCCTCAAGAAGATTCATCTCTCTCACAGCAAAACTTGAAGCTTTTGGACAACAAACTAGGGATTTTTGGAGGTCTTCAAGCTCACTCCACATTCAAGATCACACATTGGCAAAAGTTGAACATAGATGCCTATGGAGATTCATGGATAAATCTAGGTTGAAGAGGCACAACTAACCACCAAATCACACCTAAAGACTGTTTTTAAAGTGACTCCATATTTTACATTCAACCCATTTTCAGACTTGAGGTTTGCATCCCATTTGCATTCCTTTTTACACTCATTTGTAATGCTTTAGGGTTTCTAGGATTGAAGTCTTATATCATTCCAAATCCTTTACATGCATTGTATTCTAGTACAATAGAATAGGGTTTTGTCTTATTTTAGGTTTTTGTAGTTCTAGACACACTTAGAGCTAGGGTTTTATGCAGATTTTCTATCCCATTGAAATTTTAAATACAAACTAGGGTTTTGACAAAGGAAACCCCACATTAGAAACCCAAATATCTTATATTTTGTAGGTTATTTTAAAGATCTAAGTCCAAGTTTCCATGAAGAAACAACATACAAACCATAGGCCTTTGTGTCCACTTTCAGTTTTCCAAAAAAGCTGAAAGGGACTAGGTCACCCATAGTGGCGACCTAGTCCCACTGGAGGTTCTCAACACAAAAATTTATAGATTTGGAGACCCAGTTGGCAGATATGGCTTCCAGAGCAATTTACCTGAAAAGGGACTAGGTCACCCCACTTGGCATAAGTGTCCTAGCTGACTCATAATTCAAAATTCTTAGGTTTTCCAAGGCTTCCACAACTTCCTCTTCAGCCTACAATAGTTTCCAAGTGCACCCATTTGATTTAATAGGTTATCTTGCTTAGTTTAATCATCATTTTAGCATTGTTATAATACAATATGTGTTTTCCAGCATCATAGACTCTCTTAGTTTAGGTTAAGTAGTTAGGTTTTCATGTTACATTTTAGTACTTAGCACATTCCATTACATATTCAATCCCTAGTATTTAATGAATTACAAGGTTTAATGCCACGATTGGTAAAGGAAAATCCTCTTCCTCCTAGGTGAAAACCCTAGGAAGTTTTAGAGCACTCATTCTTATACCTCCACCCAAAGCATTAAAATTTGTGGCTCATTTTTGTGAACCTGCATTTAGACATATTGTACTTTTGATTTAGTCTACATTTGCATCCTAGGAAATTTCTCTTCAGCACTACATTGAATGTTGTATTGTTTAAAAAGGCATCCTAGTGTTTCATACTTTGCATTAGTGAAAAAGACTCATATTTTGCATTCATTTCCTTTCATAATACAAAAAATTGGCATATATCACATATGCTTGCACATTACATTCTAGAACACTGTATTTTTTTTAGAAAACACAAAAAAAACCCAAAAATACTCATACCAGGACTAAGTCACCACTCTGGGCGACCTAGTCCCAGTACACATTTTTTAGCAGTAATTTTTGAATTTTATTTTTAGATTTTGCACTTTTTGTTTCTTTTTGTTTATGCTCTATTTCAGTTCTTTTATTCTCCATTATATGGTTATTATTAGCTTAAAATGGAATTTATGAGTAGAATTAGAGCTTTACATGTTTCATTTTCCACTTTAGTTCCTAGTTCTTTCAAATAAAATTCAGTGAAACATACACCTAAAAACATAGCAACCTCACATGATACAATTCACACACTTTTTCACTATAGGAACACTATATCATCTAAACCCTTTAGTAGTGATGATTTGGATAAGTTAGATGAAGCCCTTCAAGGCTTCCTCTCACTCACTTCATCCACTAAGGTTGGTGATGATAAAGTTAAAATCTCCCCACCCTTGTCTTCCAAACCTTTTAGTCATGATGATATGGGCATGTTAGATGACATTCTCTAGGATTTCATCTCACCTACTTCATCCACTATGGTTTGTAGTGATGAATAGCCTCAAACAAAAGATGTCAATGTCATACAACCTCAACTTGTTCTTTACCCACCTTCCCCTAAACTTGTAACCCCATCCCAACTCAAGTTTACCCTTTACCCCCCTAAGCATGATATTGTTGCTCACACTCATTATACTCATAATAACCCACATACCCAACAACCGTCTACCTCGAATTCCCTACCATTTCCCAATCCCATCTTATCCACGGCTCCTCATTTAAACTCACAACTTAGGGAGTATGATTTGGTTGAACAACTTAAAAACACTCCTGCCAAGATATACCTTTGGGATCTCATTCTGAATTCCCCTAACTATCATTCTATGTTTCAAATAGAATTGCAATAGATAGTGGTCCCTCTTGGTATGAATGCTAATGATGTGGCAATTCTCCTACACAAAATGAACACAACTAATGTGGATATTACTTTCTATCAATATGAGCTCCCTCCATTAGAATTAAGAGAACAAAATGAAGCCTTTATGATCATTGCCCAATATGACCGGATAGGTATCAAAAGGACCCTTGTTGACAATGACTCTACCCTAAATGTGTGTAGTGTGAAGCTTCTTGATAGGTTACATGCAGATAGATCACAAATCCAATCTAATTCCTTATCCATTAAAGGATTTAAAAATGTTACAAAGCAACTGCTTGGTATCATCATCTTACCCATTACTCTCGGAATGGTTAAGTTGCAAAATCCTATCCATGTCATGCCTTATGACCTTTCTTATAATATCCTCTTGGGATGACCATGGATACATGAGATTCATGTGGTACCCTTGACCCTTCATCACAAAATGAAATATGTCTATAATAACAAAGTTTATCAAATTAACATAGACCCTAAACCTGAGAGTTGCTTACAACTTGAAAAGGGAACATCAAGCCCTCTTGATACCTTAATTCCTACCTTTAATATTGCTCCTTCTAAGAAGGACCAACTCGAAGATAAACCCAAATTTAAATCTACTTGGTGACGATTGGGGATCTTTAGAATTTACTCCTTCCTCTATGGGTGAGTGTATTGTCACACGAAAAGAGGATTACCCAACATGAACAACCAATTTTCCTCTCTACCCAAGAAGAAAAACACCCTTCCCACACATCTACCTTATCTCTTTTGGAATAAAATGTAACATATACAATGAATTTTGATTAGATAGATTATCAACAACCCCCTAACCCACAAGAAATGGAAAGAATTTATGGACAAGGTTATGATCTTGTGAAACAATTAGGCCACAATGGTAAAGGATGTGGCAACCATGAAAAAGGAATTTGTGTCCCCATTGAACGTACTATGCAAGAAACTAAGACCGGTCTAGGGTTTTCCTTTTCTAAAGCTACTAAATCCAATCAAAAACCCTCTCTCAACATCAACACTATAACATATACCTCGAGAACCAGCCTCACGCTTAAGCATCCTAAATTTATTGGTTTAGATTATCCCCTATTCACCTATGTTCATGACAATGATGATTTGAAACACTTGTTAGGTGCTTCAGATATAAATTCTTTGTCCAAGAAACATGCCACTTATGCTATGATAAATTTTGAGCACACCCTTAGTAACGTTAATGACCCTAACATAAGCAAGGAACCATACGATCCTGGCATTCCTAAATCCAATGTACTCCCCTTAGGTGATACTCTTGACATACCAATGGATATTGATGATAAAGATAAATTCATTAAAATCAGGAAGTACCTTGACGATGAGGAACAAGAGGACCTTGCAACCTTGCTTCATATTTTTCTTGAACTATTTTCTTGGAAATATTTTGATATGCCTAGAATAGATCCCCAGATAGTTACCCATAACATTTTCCTCATTGAAAATGCTAAGCCCATTCACCAAAAGATTTGAAAAATGAATCCTAAGATATCTTTACATTTTAAAGGATAACTTGAAAAACTCCTTCATGTGGGTTTCATTCGCCCCATTGATTGTTCTACTTGGATATCAACCATTTGGTAGCCAAACCCGATAATTGTGTTAGGATATGTACATGTTTTAGAGACTTGAATAAGGCCTCTTTAAAAGATGACTTTCCTATTTCTAACATGTATATGATTGTGGATTCGACTGTTGGACATGCTTTTTTATCCTTTATGGATGGATTTTTTGGGTATAATCAAATCTTCATCAACCCACAAGATCAATACATTTTTTTGGGGCACATTTTGTTGGGTTTTGATGCCGTTTTGTTTAAAGAACGTTGGCGCTACTTATTAGCAAACAATGACCTTAATATTTCATGATTACATCCATAAAATCATAGAATATTATGTTGATGACATTCTTGCTAAATCCTTAACCCGTCAAGATAATGAGAGTGATCTTCAAAAACTCTTCGAGCACATGCATAAATATAACATGAACTTAAATCCAAAAAAGTGTGTCTTTGGAGTAGATAGTGGTAAACTTTTAGGGTTTATCATATCTCATAGAGGCATAGAGGGTGATACAAAGAAAATTGATGCTATAATTAATATACCACCACCTCGTAATATCTCCCAATTGCATACATTACAATGACGGATAGAAGCTATTCGTCATTTTGTCGCTTGCTTAGTCGATTGTATATTACCCTTCACGCATCTCCTTAAAAAGGATGTCAATTTCGATTGGAATGATAATTGTAAACATGCCTTTGAGAGTTTGAAAGAATACCTCATCACTCCCCCTATTTTACAACCTCCTATACCCAACGAATGTTTCATCCTTTATATAGTTGCTTCTGCCCATGCTCTTGCTGCATTATTGGCTCAACAAAATCCCAATGGTAAAGAGCATCATTTTTATTATATTAGTAGAACACTCCTTGATTATGAGACCCGACACTCAAAAATTGAAAAGCAATGTTTGGCTCTTGTATTCACTACTAGTAAGTTGTGACATTACTTACTTAACGCTGAAATACAAGTGATGACAAAGTTTGACCCTCTTCAATATCTTTTCAATAAAATAGATCTCTCAAGATGTCTTGCTAAATGGTCCATGTTGCTAACCGAGTTTGACCTTAAGTTTATTTCTCAAAAATAAATCAAAGTGCAAGCCCTAACTGACCATTTAGTTGATACTCCTTCACCTTTAGCGTTACCCACCAATGACTCTTTCCCTAATGACAGTATGTTTACTATAGACCTTCCTAGATGGGAATTGTACTTTGATGGATCAAAGTGTAGAATAGGCTTTGATGCTGGAATTATTTTAATTGCACCCGTAGGAAAGCCTATTCCCTTATCTTATCGCCTCAATTTCCTATGTATGAATAACATAGCTGAGTATGAAGCGTTAATCGTTGGATTGTGTGTCGCTTTAGTCATGGGGGTCAAATATTTAAAGATCTATGGTGATTCGCAATTAGTGATTAAAAAAATCAACGGTCTTTATCAAACTAAACATGATAAACTATCGCAATATAAGGATCTCATTCTCAATTTGGTAGTGCATTTTGACTCGTTCATCATTGATAACATTCCTCAAAAAGACAATCACCTCGTGGATGCAATGGCTAGTGCAACCTCTCTTATATCTCCTGTAGATCCTTCTGAAAATAGTAGTCTTTACCATCCATCCTATTATGAAACCCTCCATCAGTGATAGACCTGATGATGTATGTGCCACTTTTCTCAATAATCAAGGTGAATGGTATGATGCCATCTATAATTATCTAAATAATGGTACCATTCCCGAACCTACAACTAGAAATACCCACATCTACCTTAAAAGGTTAGCCACTAAGTATATAATCCTTGCCAATACATCATACAAAAGATCCATTGATGGCATCCTTTTGCGATGCCTCAAGGATGCTGAAACTCATGTCACCCTTGAAAAATCTTATGCTGGTACATGTGGCAGACATTTTGGCAAAAAACATTTAGTGCAAAAATTCCTTCACATGGGTTATTTCTAGAAAAACATGGAAAAATATTGCTATGCGTATGCTAAGTGATGTCATCAATGCCAGAAACATAGCCACTTGATTCATGCTCCTACTTTTGAGTTTCGTGCCCAAATACCTATCTGGCCATTTTCCATGTGGGGATTGGACCTAATTGGCAAAATCTCCCCACATTTTTCTGTTGGACATACGTTCATTATCACTACTACTGACTATTTCACCAAATGGGTCGAAGCCATTCCCCTCTGATCCACGACTGCTGAGGTGATATGTCATTTCCTATTGGAAAACATTATCGCTCACTTTGGCCTTCCTTTCCGCTTTAGTCTCGGATAATGGTACACCATTTAAGAACAATGATGTGAAGAATTTTCTCGAGACCTTCCATATTCAACATCGATTTTCAACACCTTACTACCCTCAGTCCAATGGTCAAGCCGAAAGTACCAATAAAATCCTAGAGCAAATCCTTAAGAATACTATTAATCAAAACCAAAAAGATTAGCATACACAATTGCAATATATGTTATGGGCATATCACACAAGTGTTCGTTCCTTTACTAGAAATACCCCTTTCACCCTTGTTTACGATATTGAGGCTATCCTCCCTCTAGAGTTAGAAATCCCCACATTGAGTATTTCTCAATAAGGTCTGGATGATAATGTTTCTTATGTGGAAAAATGTTTACACCAACTTGAAATGCTTGATGAATAGCACATCAACACTCTTGAGCATCTTCAAGCCTATGCTAAATAATTGAAACGTAAAAATGATGTTGGTGTCATTCCTAGAATATTTAACAAAGGTGATTTGGTTTTATATGAATATGAACATAACACCACCATTGATTACACTGACAAAGTTAAATTCAATCCTAATTGGTTAGGACCCTATGTGATCGATACGAATTATGGATCTGGTGCTTATACCTTAATCAAGAGTGATGGAACTCCTCTTTGAGATCCCATTAATGTTGTGCATCTACATATGTATTATGTCTGATCCCCTTTTGAATGGTATGAATTATAAGGCAATGTGGTTAAGGCTATTGGATTCTATCCTATTGGCTTTCTCATTGCTTCATTCTTGACACATCATCTTGTTTGTGTCCTGAACACTAAAGTGGTTATTTAATTCATTTTTATAATTACTTTAGATTTCATACTATTCGCTTTTCCCTCCTGTGTGTTATGTTTCTGTAAAATCATAAGTGTATAACATATTTATTCTTTATGGTGTATCTAACATAAATTCTACACATTTTTTAAATAGATCACATGTATTATGTTAAATCATGTTGTCATTAATTAAATACTCTACCAAAGGCTATTTAAATGATCACATTGTAAGTTAACATCCACACAAATAAATTACACCATCTAAAATCCAAATGCATATATATACATATATCAAAAGTCTTTTGTACATGTCATCATAGTATACAGTGTCACCGAGGACTATTATTACTAGATCCCCTGGGATCTGGCACTTGAGTTGCATCGATAGTAGGACACTAGGAGACAGTTGTGGATGATTGTGATTGTGATCCACCGAATTTGAGTACAAACTCCATCCCCTCCATCTGCACGAGTGTCAACTGCTGCTCACCCGCTATATGGTCCCTCTCTCTCCAGTCTCTCCACCTCTATTGGGGGTTGTGATGGTTGTGCCTGTGGTGCAGCCCTCACTCGGCGGATCTACCTCCTCAGGCCCTCATAATTTGCCTGCAGTCTCGCAAAGGGTCTCAGGGTATCTAGCTCTCACTCCATAATTGATGGGGGCACATATTCATAATCAATCTCATCTTCGTCAAACATTGCTGACACTATCTTTGTGACTACCTAATGCAGGAACTCTCACCAACCCTCTATAGACCCTAAAAAATCAAACCAAAATTTCATCAATACACATCATGATATATATATGCATTAAATAAAACATCAACATATAAATTACATGTATTAAAATTAAATATAATCACCTATATATCTCTAGTAGAATGTGAAATTTCCACCTCATCCTATGTAGGGGGCATAGATGATGTTCTTGCCTCCCCTCGGCTATAAGTGTTTGTGCCTGCTACTACTACTATCCAAGATATAGTCATATATATAGGTGAGAACTCTCCCTGCTCATATTGGTCCCTAGTTGTTGCCTCATCATCCTCACTTGGGGGTTGATCCTCTACTCTATCCTCCTCCTCCTCATCCTTCTCCTCATCCGCCTCTCCCTCCTATCCTTCATAATTTGGGTCTGCATCCTCATCATACTCCTCATTAATAATATCAATAAATATGTCAACAGCCCTATAGCGTGTCTCCCCAGCTTTGCCCTCTCTGTCTCTCTCCTCCCCCTCATCTGGTACAACCTTTGCATCTCCTATTGGCTCATCCATTGGGAACATTAGGTCTGGTCGTGATGCCTTCCACCATTCCTCATGGTCCCATGTGGCCCCAACATCATCTGCATCATCCACAAGTGGTTGATCATGATCAGAATAGTCGAAGTCACTCTAGATGAGATCATCGAGTCTAAACCGTGTTGTATCGCCTGACCTTTGAGAACTCTGAATAAACCTCTAGAATGATGATTGTGGTTGTGGTGGTGTTTTTACCTTCCCAAACTACCTCATAACCCTATCATATTAAAATGGCTGCACTATGTGATTGTTTCATCCTACCAAGAACTTGCTCATATGTAACCTCCTTAGTTGTTTGGTGTGATCTGACCACTGAAGAAAAAGCTAGTACAGCCTCCACATGATATCATCCTCATCCAGTCGATCGAATTTCACCCTCCAAAAGTACAAATCACCATACTACCATAGTCATCGTAATGGATAGCGAGATGCTCATGGATAGCCCACCGCTATCAGATATGGGAAGCCAATTGGTCGGTTACATGTGATATGCTCTAAACACCAAACCTGTAGGAGCGTACAATGTACCATACTATCAAGCTCCCAAAATACAAACCGACCAAGGTCATAGTACAAATGCACTAGAATGCATCATCACTAGGCATAAATCATCTAATGCGCTATCATCCCTTGTACTAGATGTACCAAACCACCCTCCAGATGTACTCCTCATCCATCTATTAAAATGACCAATGCTACTATATGCATCATAATCTGCCTCACCACTAGCGCTCACGAGTAGAGTAACAGAGCCAGCTCAATCCGTCCTACAACATTGTCATCATGTACTGAACCATCGAGGCAGTACTACATGTCTGACCACTGCTCCTAGAAGGACCATCCCCTCTAGAGATGCACTTGTTCCCCTTGAGTAGGGACTCAAAGTATGTGATGGATGACCTCTAATGTGATGGTCATCTCACCCATCAGTAGGTGGAAGGTGCATGTGTTGACATTCCACCGCTCACACAATGCCATCAACATGATATTGTGATATCTCATGGGAGGCATGAGATATGTCTAGTATATCCCCATCGCCTATAGATGCTCTATCTCTGTTACTAATAAAGCCAGAGCCAACTCTCTTAGGAAACTCAGTTGTCTACCACCTAGACGTTGCCAAGAATGAGTGGGTACCTATACAAGTCATCAAAATATGTTGTCTAAATCATCTAATCTCTTCAATTCTAATCTAATTCATCATGCAAGTGTGCTAAAGTTGTTCTAGTGTTCTTTTCCTATGGCGATAGACACTTTAGAACCCTTTTGGGACACTTCGCATAGAAACAAGACACTTTGCGAACAAAAGGGACACTTCGTGAACAAAAGGGACACTTTGTGAATAAATGGGACACTTTGCAAAAACAAGGGACACTTTGTGAAAAAAAATTCCAGGACCCTAATCTAATCTAAACATGCATTAAATTCATTCTATGGTTGAAAAATCAAAAAACAAAGGCTCTGAATCAATTGACCTCATGCTGACGGTTGTCACTCGCCACCTAATCCCACAACACATCCAATCTCATAGGAGTGAAATCGTGTGTGCTCGACATCCTCTTGTCCTCCACTCGTCACTCTTCAATGTTACAAAAGGTAAATGAGAAAGTAAGTGCATAATTACTATATTTTCATTCCTTTTAACTATCTCCTTTTACACACATGTACATAATTGTACATTTTTACTATGTTAGCCTTTTTGTGTGCTTTTTCATTCAAATCAACATACTGGGTGCTAGTGAAATCCGTTTTTGATGTTGTTTGTTGCATCAGAATTGTGTTTCCATGCACTACATCATCACTCACCTATCATTATGAGGCATGGTACTTAGAAATTCCCTCTTATATGTGTGTCCTCATTCGATGTGATTAGATTGCTACCTTGATTGCACCTCCGTAAAGCAAGCAGAATCAAGGGGGGGCATACATCTACCCTAAAATTTGATCTTTAGAGATTAGATAAGAGGATTTCTAGGACTTCTAATGAATTTTTGTTGCAGGATGCAGTTCCTAACATTATTTTTTTGTAGATAAGTACATTTGGGGCTTCATTCTCCTGCCCTTTAAATGAGTATCCTTTTATGAAAATAAGGTGCATTATTTGTTTAGATTCCTTTAGCTTATATATGCACGTAGAGTTATATGGGCGCTAAAGTGGGGGCTAAGTGTGTCACCAAAAATTGTATACCTTTGAAGAAAATGATAATTTTGTGCCCGTTTTGGTCCTACTTTAGGTCCCCTTTCATTAATTTTCACCCTAAAACAACATTTATAGGCCACTAAGCTTCGTTAATTTTTACTTTGAGGCCTGCTATACCTAAGGGGTCATTCAACCCCCGGCAAGAAACATCAAAACTATTCAAAAAGCACTAATCCCACTTCAAAATGCCTTAGTGGGACTAGGTCACCCAAGTTGGCGACCTAGTCCTTTTTGAGTATTTTTGTAATTTCAAGTGGGAAAATGAATATTTAATCAAAAATTAGCGATGGGTACTGACCTCTTAGGTCAATTTTTTTGACAATTAGGTATTGTTTCTTATAAATACTTTTTTTTAGGTCATTAATCCACTCTCTTAGTCATTTTTTCAGATCCAAATCCATGAATCAAGTGCAAAAATATCTTCCTCAAGAAGATTCATCTCTCTCATGGAAAAAGTTGAAGCTTTTGGACAACAAACTAGGGCTTTTTGTAGGTCTTCAAGCTCACTCCACATTCAAGATCACACATTGACAAAGGTTGAACATAGATTCCTATGGATATTCATGGAGAAATCTAGGTTGAAGAGGTGCAATGAGCCACCAAATCATACCTAAAGACTGTTTTTAAAGTGATTCCATCTTCTACTTTCAGCCCATTTTTAGACTTGAGGTTTGCATCCCATTTGCATTCCTTTTTACACTCATTTGTAATGTTGTAGAGTTTCTAGGATTTAAGTCTTGCATCATTCAAAATCCTTTACATGCATCTTATTCTAGCACAATATAATAAGGTTTTGTCTTATTTCAGGTTTTCCTAGTTCTAGACACACTTAGAGCTAGGGTTTTATGTAGATTTTCTATCTCGTTGCAAGTTTAAATACAAAATAGGGGTTTTACAAAGGATAACCTCATAGATCTAAGTTTGGATTCCCATGAAGAAACATCATACAGACAATAGGCCTCCATTTCCACTTTCAGCTTTAAAAAAAAAATGAAATGGACTAGGTCACCCATAGTGGTGACCTAGTCCCACTGGAGGTTCCTGACACAAAAAAATGTAGATTTGGAGACCCAGTTGGCAGATATGGCTTCTAGAGCAGTTTACCTGAAAATGGACTAGGTCGCCCCACTTGGCATAAGTGTCCCAGCTGACTCAGAATTCAGACTTCTTAGGTTTTCAAAGGCTTCCATAACTTCCTCTTCATCCAACAACAGTTTCCAAGTGTATCCATTAGATTTAATAGGTTATCTTGCTTAGTTTAATCTTCATTTTAGCATTGTTATAATACATTATGTGTTTTCCAGCATCATAGACTCTCTTAGTTTAGGTTAAGTAGTTAGGTTTTCATGTTACATTTCAGTACTTTGCACATTCCATTACATATTCAATCCCTAGTATTCAATGAATCACAAGGATTAATGCCTCGGTTGGTAAAGAAAAATCCTCTTCCTCGTAGGTGAAAACCCTAGAAAGTTGTAGAGGACTCATTCTTATACCTCCACCCAAAGCATTAAATTTTGTGGTTCAATAGGTATAGAGGGACAACTAGGTAGAGAGAAGTAGATATGAAAGGAGAGATAGAGGGAGAGGTAGGTATGGAGAGAGAGGTGAGACAAAAAAAGAGAGCGGTAGGTAGATAGAGGGAGGAGGAGATAAAGAGAAGTATAGAGGGAAGGAGAGAGGGAGGAAGAGGTAGGGAGAGAGAGGAGGGAGGGATAGGTAGGGAGAGAGAGGTGAGATAGAGAGAAAGAGAGTAGAGAGGGAAGGGGAGAGAGAGAGAGAGAAGTGATATAGGTGATAGAGATATGTGATGGAGAGAGAAGTAGAGAGGTAAGGAGGAAGGTGGAGAGATTGAGAGGGAAGGAGGGGGAGAGAGAAAGATGTATATAGGGATAGGTTAGATAGCGAGAAGTAGAGAGAAAATGTGGGTGAAAGGAAGATAGAGGGGGAGAAAGAGATGTGAGATAGAGAGAAGTAGAAATGGAAGGAGAGAGAGGGGAGATAGGGAAAATTAGAGAGGGAGGGAGGGAAGGAGGGAAGGAGAGAGAGGTGAGATAGAGAGAACTAGAGAGGGAAGGAGACAGATAATGGTGAGATAGAGAATAGAGAGGGAAGTAGAGAGTGAGAGAGAAAGAGGGGGGAGAGATGGAGGGAGGGATAGGTAGGGATAGAGAGAGGTATATAGAGAGTAGAGAGATATATATAGAGATATAAGGAGAGGGAGGGAGATAGAGAAATATAGAGAGGGAAGGAGGGAGGGAGGGAAGGAGGGAGAGATTGACACATAGAAATGTAGTTCTTAAGCTCAATGGAGAGAGTGTTAGATAAAGGGATGGAGATAGTGAGAGAGAGAGAGGTCTAGAGAATAAGAGATGAAAATGAGTGAGATAGAGAGAGTAAGTTGAAATTTGACCTCTTGATTACTAAAATTTGACATGTTGATTATTGAAATTTGACTAAGTTTGAATTATTTAAAATCTTCCAAAAACTATAATTTGCATTATAATTCCTAGAGATTTGAACCCACTCTCAAAAAATCTTGAAACTATATACATGAAATATAATTTAAAGTATAAGAAATTAAATGTCCATATATAAATAGTTTCCCTACAAGAGAAAGAGAAAATGAAAGAGTTTAGAAAAATTCATTCCAAAAGTCATGATTGACATTTGGTGAGCACCAAATTTGGCACTAGCTAAATGAAGCAACCATTGGTGCTCGCCAAATGGGCTACATTGGGAAATACCAACCCAATGAGCTATATTTTTCATTGGGCATTTGACCCAAAGGTCTGGATGACCATTTCATGCCCAAGATGTGATTTTTTGAAGGGGTAATAAAATTTTACACATTTTTGGTTGTGCTCTCCATCACATTTGTACATCTTTCAATGCACGTTTATAAAAAAACATGATGATGTTAGGCTCTCTCTCTTAGCTATCTAAATTTTTATTTTTTTACATTTTCATTAAGTTAAGGTTTTCATCCATAACTTCTCTTGTTATTGCCTCCATTTTTTGTCAAAAACCAGCATGTGCTAGTTTTAGGATAGATTTTTACTCATTCATCAAATCGTGAAAAAAATTACATTTTTTCTAAACTAGACTCCATTCTACACGTCATGAACTTTTTTTTTAATTTTCAATTAGTTTTCAAAAAAATTAGGGGGAGCACACTCAAATTTCAGCTTTTCAAGATGTGTCCACTTCTAAAATTCATAAAATATTGTATATTCATTAAAAAATTAACCTTAAAATATTATATATTTGTAACATAGGAAAATATTCAAGTTAGTTTCAATAAAACAAACAAAATCAAACCTAAGTAAACAAGAAAGAACAAAGGAGGAAATGACGAAAACAAATGGAAAGATCTCAACAAATGCCTTCAACCTCCATGAATCACCTTCCTTGCACCTTCTCTATTTTATGCAATATGATGGATTCCCTCAGCCTTTGTGTGAGTAAACTAATTTTATGGCATGACCTAGCAAATGTTGAAGGATTTGATCTAAAATGCAAGAGAAGATAAATCTATATGCAATAAGAAAATTTGCAAAAGACAATGTTAGATGAAAAAGAATAAGAGAAGAAGAAGAAGAAGAATTATGCGATATTGAGGTATAAAACTAAGAGCTAATAAGAGATCCCAAAATGAAGACAAAATTGACATTTTATAGAAAATGCAATTTTGGATGGATGAATGAGATAAGAGATTGAGAAATGCCCTAGAATCAATGGTTAAGATTCAAAGTGACAACTCTCAATTAGGGTTAGGGTAAAAATCCTCAAATGTGTGGACACGATTTAATTTAAGAAATTAAATCAATGGTAGAGAATAAACGTGACATTGAGATGAAATTAGTAAAAAATCAGGAAGATAAAAATTGAACAAGAAGAAGATATTTAGAAAATCAAGTTATTTTAGAAATAACTTACTTTGTGGAGAAAAATGCTATTTTGAAATTAATATTTTAAATTAATTACAAAAATGATGAATTCATGTGACGGTAAATAATAATAATTTAAAATTATTTACTTGGAAAGATGGAAGTTGCCAATTTAAATAAAATGCTTTAATTTAAATTTAGAAAGAAAATCAATAAAGCAATTTAATAATTAAGATTATTCAATTTTGAAGGAAAATTAGAAAGTGGGTAATTTTAAATATGATTCTATTTAAAATTAGAAAGAAAGTTGGAGAGGATAATAATTAAATAAATAATAAGAATTTATTTAATTATGAGAAGACATAAATAATTAATGACGTATTAAATAAATAAATAAAGTTTATTTAATTAAATAATCATGAGGAAGTAATAATTAAATAAATTTAGGAATTTATTTAATTATAGAGTGGCATAAGAAATTAGCGACGTGTTTAAACTATAAATGTAATTTATTTATTTAAATAGCCGGGAGGAATAAAAAATGTGAATTAATTAAATAATTAAGAATTATTTAATTAATAGTTGACATTGGTATATAGGACATAATTAAATATTTTAATTATGTTGAGACAAAGCATGATATAGAAGCATGTGGTTTGCGGGTCTAGGCCATTTTCATGTGTCTACATTTGCCCCTCTTTGTCATAATGCATCTTGCCACATTGTGACAAAGAAAACAAGTCAAAAATATGCCCCAGTGCAAAGTAGGATGAGGAAGAATGACGAGGAGGTAGTGGTATGCCCCCTTTGAGAGGACAGTTGGGTTTCGAGAATACGAGTGGGCTCTCGAAATGGATGAAAGGACTGGATGATGAAAGACATAAGTATATAGGAAAGATAGATAAGGATGATAATGATGGAGACTAGAAGAAATTTTAGATAGAAAATGATGAATGGTAGGATAGAAGACATGAATGTCGATATGGGGAAGGAGATGCAAGTTAATGTGGAAAAAGAAATGCATGTTAGAATCCTTCAATGTTTTCCAAAGTACTAATAAGTGTTGCTCGAATCATCATTGGGCGGTAAAAATGACACAAATGGACAACAAACACTAGGGTATGACATAGACCAAGGTGTGCAAGTTCATCCACTTGCAAAACAAATGATCGCAGACAAGGAATGTCCTAACTCATACTAGAGGCCAATCTGCTCCAATCTTTTTATCAAGACAATCCACAGGCATCAGTCAAAGAAAAACATAATAGGTCATGGGACATCCTTGAGGTAGCTAGTAACATGACAAAAAGACAAGTCAATAAAAGGATAAGACAAAATAGCCAAAAATTAACAGCCATTTAATTGTATTGCCAATGTTTGTTTTCCAAAGATTGATTGTTTGAAAGCTTGATATTTTGATGTTTTCGATGGTTTGACGATGCCTAAGGTCAAGAAGGACACATCCTGAAAAGGAAGATGACAGTTTGATGAGGTCCAAATCCAAGAAGGACACATCTTGAAGAGGACAAAAAAGTGACGAGATTGACATTTTGACTAATGCTTTAGCAAGCTGACTGATTGTGACTTTATGACTAATTGGACTATGTTGACTAATTTGGACTTGATTTTGACGGTGACATTTCAAATGATTTTCTTGCATCAAGTGCGACTATGTTTGCTTTATTTGACACATGATTTTATTTGGACAAACCTAAAAATACTGACCTAATGTCTGGGGGATTCAAAGATGAATCTTGCCTATGTAGCAAGTGTGCAGAGACAACGTAGTTCGGACTATGACGAAGATTTACTGACGTGACTGACTAGACTGACTTTGAATTTTTTCTTCGGGATTTTGACATTGGTTTGGATTTTTTTTTGTTTTCTTTAGGACATTTTTCAATTTTTTAGGTCTTTTTTCAAGACTTTTTCAAAAAAAAAAAATTATGACTTTTTTCAAGACTTTTTTTGATTTTTATGACGTTTTGATGTTTTATGAAAGTTGTGACCAATGCATGTGAATGATGTCAACGCACATGAATCCAAGGACAACCATGATTTTGTTTCTAGTCAAGCCGAATACCAAATGATAGGTGACGATGACAATGACAACATTGTTTGACGTGGGAAGGACACATCCCGAAACAACGTGGAGATGACAATGATATGACAAGAGAATAAAAGTCTACAACAGGGCCAGGGACAAAGCCAAAGAATGTTTTGGATAATGTGCTAGGTTTTCCATATTGTTGCATTTGGAATGACTTGGTGAGGACTAGATGGGATGACCAGGGATCTTTAAACCATTGACAAGGGAAACCAAGATGGGTGATAGGCATAAAAGGACAATGGATGGATTTGGTAAAAGATAGGAGACATGGATGGCTTATGTCCTAGAGATAAAGTATGATCTCCAAGGATGGTGTCACATAGTGAAAAGGAGGCTATGAAGATATTGACATGATATTCAATGAATAAGGTATGACCAAAAGATAGACATGTCAAAAGTTTTCCAAAGCATGATTTTTTTTTGTATTTTAGTCCTTATCAAGATCAAAGTTGAGGGGAAAATGGACGAGAAGTGATAGGTTTTAGATGGATAGATGAAATGTCATAGGAAATGCATGGGAGATGAGACAGCTTGCCCCCAAGTGTAATGGTCCACATAGATGATTTATTCTACACATGACGCATGTTTGCCAGCTTTTCATCATGGTACTTATCCAAAGCGCCTGTTTGCCAGGTTTTCACTGTTGGATGGAATTTTTCTCTTTACTATTTTTGATATTTTTTGATTTTTTTAATTTTTTTTGTGTCACCAAGATGCCTGTTTGCCAAGTTTTCATCAAGGTGACGATTTGTTTTTGATATTTTTCCATTTTTTTTGTATTTTTTCCAGATAGCCTTGATGCTTTATATGACCACTAACTGTACTGAAGCCTTTGACGATGCCGATATAGAGACTGGTGACATGACATGCCAATAATGACCTTTTTGAAGTATTTGACTTGTCAGGATGATAGCGCTTGCATACACCTGATTGTGATCTTTGTTGACACTAGAGTTGGCTTTATCAGAATACACACATCGCAATAGAGTGCCATGAGAGTACTTATGATAGAGAGTCACTGCCAAGATGTGACATATTTTTGACATGGGATGGTTGGACTTTAAGGAGGATGTAGGATTATGATGGATGACGGTGGACATGGATGGGTTGGTTGGATGTTTGGATGTAGTTGTTTTTATTCTCCAAACTTTGGGTGTTGGGTTAGGATAGTGTTTGGAACCAACACTTTTATATGTCTTTCTTGATGGCCACTTTGAAGGAGGTGGACATGTATTATATGTGGGAGTCCTCTTGTGTTGTGGCTCAACATTTTGATTGACTTTTGGCATATTTTCTTTGCCTAATTCATTATTTTCTTGACTTGATCCATTTTTCTTTGGGATCCATTTTAGCTTCATTTGTCCACTTGTATTTTTGATTGATTCCATGACCTTTGGAGTTTGATTTTGGATTTTGGATTTGTAAGACTTTTGTTGGTTCCAAATGGAAGATTTATTCATGGTGGAATGATGGTTTTGGGTGTGGAGGGAAGGGGTATTGGCAACAATCTTATGAAAATGTCTACTCATGACTCCCATTTTGACGTTTGTATTATATAAAGTTGCCCCTAGTATCAAGGAGGGACCACTAACATCGTTAGATTTTTTGACTGAGGAGTAGCCAAGACCTTGGTGTCTGTAATTTTCCTGAACTTGTACTGGTTCAATAATTCCTTGCTCATGTAGGCCTAGTCCTTTTCCTTGATAATACATGTTCTGGAAGATTTTGTTGGCAATGAGATACTTGTTACTTTGGAAGCAAGATTCTAACCCATCCTCATTGTGGAAATTAATGCTTGAAATCTTCTCCTCTAAAAGGAAGCCTGCTCTGAAAAATAATGATGATCCTAATTGATGGGATGTTGTAGTTTCACTCACATGTTGGATATATTTGTGATTAATATCTTCATTCTTATTTGTTGACATGTTAGACTCCTGTGATTCTGTTAGTGCTTCAAAGTCTATGTCAAAACTGTCTTCATGGTCATTGTCATAGAGCCCACAGAATTCAGCTATATCTTGATCATTTGCAAATATGTCCATGCTAGGAGACTCTTGTTCTAGTGGTAGATCATCTATGTGTCCCATGGAGGCAAGTGCCTCACTTTTGGAAGTTTCAATATCCAAAGCTTGGATAGGGTCATCTTCAAGTGTTTGATCATGACTGGCATAGAGGTCAAGGAGTGGATCATTTTGGACTTCTTGATCAAAGATAGTGTCTTCATCAAAGATGGGTGCATTTTGAATGTCATGATTGGAAATAAGATCTTGAGCAAGGATAGGGTCATCTTGAATGATATGGTTGTGGATGGACGCTTGAACAAGGATAGGTGTCTTTGGTATGCCATGATTTTCAAGGAGGACTTCTTGAATGGATTTAAAGATAGGGTCATGGGATGGACTAATTTGATCTTGACATGACAATGATGTTATAATGTTGTGCTTTGGACTTGCCTCTTGACATGGATCCTCAAGTTTATGAGATGGGATGGGATTTTGGAGACTATGACTAGATGTGTTTTCATGACCAAATGTATTTTGAGCTGGAGTGTCTTGGAATGGAATGGTGTATAATGGACTAGGATAGGATGTGAATATTTGGAAAGGGTTTGTGTATGAAGGACTAGGATGAGACGTGTATGAAGGACCAAAATGAGATGAAGGACTAGAATAGGACATGGATAAAGGACTAGGATATGATGTGGAGGCTTGGCCTTGGTTGAAGGATGATGGGCTAGGATAGGACATGAATGCATGACCAAGATATGACGTGGATAGAGGACTAGGATATGACATGGATGGAGGACTAGGATATGACATGAATGGAGGAGTAGGATATGATGTGGATGGAAGACTACCATATGATGAGGAGACCTGGAAGGGATGAGTGTATGATGGACTAGGATTGATGGATGGTTGGTTTCCCTTGTCAAGGTTAGGGTGGGTAATGAAAGTTTTTTGTGACGTAGTGTTGTGGATGGTGTTAGGGGACCCTTGATAGTAGATGGAAAAAGGACCAAGACCCATGGATTTTTGGTAAGATGGATAGATGGATGGAGGACTATAGGTTGAGATGAATTTGGACTTGGAGTGGAAGTAAAGCATTTTGAAGTCCCTAGCCAATTGTGCTTGACCATTACTAATGAATTGGCATTCAATTCGACTAGAAAGCATGTCATAGTGACTTGAAGACATGATGGTGGATGGAATGAGACTAAGACTATGCAAAGTGATAATGAGGACAAAAAGGAATGTCAAATGAAAAGTGGTAATGAGTGCCCAAAAGGAGTGTCTTATGTCAAAAGACTTGCAAGAAAGGTTTTATAACCATTCAAAGTTTGGCCAATGTCTCAATTCTGGTTGTCAAAGGACTGGTTTGTTTTGACTTGGTCCAATGACAATGTATTTTTGAGATAGTGGTTTGACAAAGGAAGGAAAGTTTGCCTATCCCAAAGGTGTAAACTTGAGGCCTTAAGAGTTTTCCTATGAAGATGAGGATGATGGATTGCAAGCTAAATGTAAATGCAAAGATGGATGACTCAGACAAGTGTTGGTTTTGGTTTGGATAGAGGCTTCTGGAAAAAGATGCCAGGAAATCCTGGTTACAAATGTTTGGCCTCGAGTTTCTGACAGCAATAATGTTTCTCCAATTGATATGCAAATGTGTCATTTCTGGTTTTAAATGTGTTTTAGTGTCACATGCGTCACTATAAGAAGCAATTGTGTTTCAAACAGGAAAATGTGTTGCATAATACTTAGATGCGTCACAGAGTTTGGCAAATGCGTTGCAATATGGCATATCCATTGCAGGTTTTAGCAAGTGTTGTGTAACTGGAAAATGCGACATGAGAGAAAAATTATGGCAAATGACAAGCAATTGTGGTGTTTAATATGGTGATAGCGACTTGACAGAGCATATGCGGCTCATGAATAGGAAATTGCGGTTCAAAATGATGAATATGGTGTTTAAAATTGCAAATACGGCTCAACAAAGCGATTGCGACTCAAGAATGAGAAATTACAATTTGACAAGATGATTGTGACTCAATATGTTTCAAATGCGGCCCATCAGAGCGAATGAGGTGCAAAATATGTCGATTTTGGTTTAACAGAGTGATTACGTCACATGAAGCAAATTTTGGAAAAATGAAAACAGTTTGGCCGATTTGACAAGTTTGGACCCAGTTTGTTGAAGTGTTTTTTGAAAATATTGGGCAAACACCTAGAAACTAAAACATTGAGTGTATGTTCAAGGATCAAGCATGACCCTTTTTTAATTTTACTGGTTTTTTGAACAAAAAAGACACTTCAAGCAGACTCACTCTTAATAGTCAAAGGTTCATCATAACAATCACAGCCCACATCTTAAAATCACGTTGACTCACACAGCCATGTCACCCCCTAGAGGGTGCCCATGTTTTTGTCTTTTCTAGGTGCATACTGAAGGTGATGAAAGTGGATATCGAATCCCCTAAGCAAACAATCAATGGCGATTATATGGTGAGTGTCTTGGGGGGATATTTTTCCCTCCCCTTGCACTGTGATTGAAACAATGTTTGGATACTAACATGGCTGGCTTCTACACTATGGTTCTTAGTCAAGGTTTTCATTCGGCGTGGCAATAGATAAACTCCCTCAGAAGACCTCCCAATCTTTAGAACAAAGACTTTGGGGATGTTTATCTTGCCTATTACTGTTGAATATGGGTTTCCCCAAAATTCACTTTTGATTATAGAGGGTTGGAAAACCTGGTTTTTTGATCATCCAGTAAAGGAGAGAGCATATACCTATTACCCAATCCAGCACAGCAGAAAAGTTGTTTAGTTTTAAACCCAAATGAAAATTTTCTATACTAAGTGAAGATGTTGCTTCAACACAAGCATAGTATTCATTTAAACCAAAATAAAAATAAAAAATTTGGTGACTACCCTAGGATTGATGAATTCCAAATTAAATTTTATGTCCTAGGATTGGTTCATTTTAATCCCATCAAAAAGAGTAACTGGTCGCGGTCGCGTCGGATCCAGATATCAAAATTAAAAATAGAATATAACCAATCATTTGCGGCTCAAGAACTATCAAATGTGTCGCATTATGTCAAATGCATCATTAGTGATCTCGTATGCATCGTGACAAAGCGTATGCATTGTTCACGATCGCAAATGCGGTGCGATAGGGCACTTGCGATGTGTAGGCCTGCGGTTGCATCATTTCGTACTTCTGTACCTACAAAACAAAATCTAAGGCTGTACGAGAACTTGGAAAAACATGTTAGTGGGTCGAGTTCACCAATGTAACATAGGAAAATATTCAAGTTAGTTTCATTAAAACAAACAAAATCAAACCTAAGTAAACAAGAAAGAACAAAGGAGGAAATGACGAAAACAAATGGAAAGATCTCAACAAATGCCTTCAACCTCCATGAATCACCTTCCTTGCACCTTCTCTATTTTATGCAATATGATGGATTCCCTCAAGCTTTGTGTGAGTAAACTAATTTTATGGCATGACCTAGCAAATGTTGAAGGATTTGATCTAAAATGCAAGAGAAGATAAATCTATATGCAATAAGAAAATTTGCAAAAGACAATGTTAGATGAAAAAGAATAAGAGAAGAAGAAGAAGAATTATGCGATATTGAGGTATAAAACTAAGAGCTAATAAGAGATCCCAAAATGAAGACAAAATTGATATTTTATAGAGAATGCAATTTTGGATGGACGAATGAGATAAGAGATTGAGAAATGCCCTAGAATCAATGGTTAAGATTCAAAGTGACAACTCTCAATTAGGGTTAGGGTAAAAATCCCCAAATGTTTGGACAAGATTTAATTTAAGAAATTAAATCAATGGTAGAGAATAAACGTGACATTGAGATGAAATTAGTAAAAAATCAGGAAGATAAAAATTGAACAAGAAGAAGATATTTAGAAAATCAAGTTATTTTAGAAATAACTTACTTTGTGGAGAGAAATGCTATTTTGAAATTAATATTTTAAATTAATTACAAAATGATGAATTCATGTGACAGTAAATAATAATAATTTAAAATTATTTACTTGGAAAGATGGAAGTTGCCAATTTAAATAAAATGCTTTAATTTAAATTTAGAAAGAAAATCTAATAAGGCAATTTAATAATTAAGATTATTGTATTTTGGAGGAAAATTAGAAAGTGGGTAATTTTAAATATGATTCTATTTAAAATTAGAAAGAAAGTTGGAGAGGATAATAATTAAATAAATAATAAGAATTTATTTAATTATGAGAAGACATAAATAATTAATGACGTATTAAATAAATAAATAAAGTTTATTTATTTAAATAATCATGAGGAAGTAATAATTAAATAAATTTAGGAATTTATTTAATTATAGAGTGGCATAAGCAATTAGCGACATGTTTAAACAATAAATGTAATTTACTTATTTAAATAGCCAAGAGGAATAAAAGATGTGAATTAATTAAATAATTAAGAATTATTTAATTAATAGTTGACATTGGAATATAGGACATAATTAATAGGACCTATTTTGGGGCCCCATTTTTGAGACCCTTAATCTTCATTAATTTTAAAAATAACTAGTAGCTTAGTAACTAGACTTAGAACACTTCAACTCTTTTTCTTGTTGCATCTTGAAATTTTGAGTGTAACTATCTTCATTTTCTCGTGCAAATCATATTTTGCTGATTAAAAAAAAAAAAGTGGCATCTAAAGAGCCTTTTTTGTGTCACAGCTCCATGAACTTACCCATATAGGGTTGAGGTTATTGGATTAAGTGTATAGGGTATAGGGATTAGGGTTTAGGATATTTGGTATAGGGTTGAGGTTATTGGGTTTAGGGTTTAAGTATAGGTTTGAGGGTTGAGGAATAATGTTTAGGGTTTAGGATATAAGGTTGAGGGTGTAGGTATAGGGCTAAGGGTTGAGGGTGTAGGGTTTAGGGTTTAGGATATTGTATATAGGGTTGATGGTATTGGATTGAGGGTATTGGGTTAAAGGTTTTGGGTTTAAGGTTAACGGTTTAGGGTACAATGTTGAATGTAGGGTTTAGGTTTTAAGTACAAGGTTTAGGGTTGAGGGTTGAGGGTATATGGTCAGGTGTATAGGGTATAGGGATTATGGTTTAGGATATTGGGTATAGGGTGTAGGGTGTAGGGTTTAGGGTATAAATTATAGGGTTAAGGGTTGATAATGTAGGTTTTAGGGTTTTAGTATAGGGTGGAGGGATAATGTCTAGGATTTTGGGTATAAGGTTGAGGGTATAGGGTATAGGGATGAGGGTTGAGGGTGGAGGGTCTAGGGTTTAAGGTATAGGGTTGAGGGTTGAGGGTATAGAATTAAGTGTATAGGGTCTAGGGATTAGAGTATATCTGATATAGGGTTTAAGGTACAAGTTTAATGTAGGGTTTAGGGTTCAAGTATAGGGTTGAGGGTTGATGGATAATGTTTAAGGTTTAGGGTATAAGGTTGAGGGTATAGGGTATAGGGATGATAGTTGAAGGTGTAGGGTTTAGGGTTGAGGATTGAGTGATAATTTTCAGGGTTTAGGGTACAGGGATTAGAGTTTATGATATTGGGTATAGGGTTGAGGGTATTGGATTTAGGGTTTAGGGTTTAAGTATAGGGTTGAGGGTATGAGGTTAAATGTATAGGGTATAGGGTTGATGGTATAAGGTATAGGGTTAAGGGTTGAGATTTTAGGGTTTATGGTTTGAGTATAGGGTTGAGACTTGAGGCTATAGAGGGATAATGTTTAGGGTTTAGGGTATAATTTTGAGGGTATAGTGTATAGGGATGAGGGTTGAGGGTGTAGGGTTTATGGTTTAAGGTATAGGGTTGAGGTTTGAGGTATAGTGTTCAAAGTTGAGGGTATAGGATTAAGTGTATAGGGTATAGGGATTAGGGTTTAGAATATTAGGTATAGGGTTGAGGGTATTAGGTTTAGGATTGAGGGTTTAGGGAATAAAGTTGAATGTATGGTTTAGGGATTAAGTATAGGGTTGAGGGATAATGTTCAAGGTTTAGGTTATAAGGTAGAGGCTATAGGGTGTAGGGATGAGGGTTGAGAGTGTAGGGTTTAAGTTATAGGGTTAAGTGTATAGGGTATATGGATTAGGACTTAGGATATTCGATATAGGGTTTTGGAGATTGAGAGGGAGGGAGAGAGAGGGAGAAGTAGAGAGGGAAGGAGAGAGGGAGGTGATAGAGAGATAAGTAGAGAGGGAAGGAGGAAGGTGGAGATATTGTGAGAGAGGAGGGAGGGAGAGAGAGAGAGGTACAAAAAGAAGGTGGGTGGGAGGAAGGAAGGAAGAGAGAGAGGGGAAGATAGAGAAAATTAGAGAGGGAAGGAGGGAGGTACAGGGAGAGAGAGGTGAGATATAGAGAAATATAGAGGGAAGGAGAGAGAAAGAGGAGGAATATGGGGAGATTAAGAGAGAGGGAGAGAGAGGGAAGGAGGAAGGGAGAGGTAGAGATGGAGAAAGATAGATAGAGAGGGAGAATGGTGAGATAGAGAGTAGAGAGGGAAGGAGAGAGTGAGACAAAGATGGGGGAGGGAGAGAGAAACAAAGAGGTAATGAGTAAGGTTGAGAGAGAGAAAGACCTGTAGATATGGAGAGGGAGATAAATAGAGAAACAAAGAGGGAAGGAGGAAGGTTAGGAGATTGAGAGAGAGGGAGAGAGAGAGGCAAGAAGGGAGGGAGAGGTAGAGATGGAGAGAGATATATATATAGATATGTGTAGTGTTAGAAAATGTACTCCTTTAAAATTTCACACTTTGTTTGGATCCCTTAATTAATTGGACTTAATTAAGCCTCTAATTAACCCAATTATGCATTTAAAAACCTAATTAATCCCATTTTCCAAAAGAGAAACTTGTATTAAAAAATTACAAACATTAATTAAATTTCCTTGGAATTGAGTGTCCTATATTTAGGTCCTCATTGTTATATGGAGCCTAATCAATCTCAAAGGTTAATTTTTCCCCTTTTATCGACATAGGTTCCGCCCAAATTATTTAACGAGGATTTGGGGGTAGTACCACCAAGATGGGTTCAAGGGGTAGCACCCATTCCGGGGTATAGGGGTCGACATAAAAAAACCCTATTTTGTAACCGACATAAGTCTTTATAAAATAACTAAGGGTTAGGGTTTCCATTGACATTGTATTGTAGCATTTGCAGTGGTATTGAGTTGCAAGGATTGTTGGTTATAATCAGTTCAATTTGTTGTATAATAATATTGGATTCTGTATTGGTGGATGTAGCCTGAGTTTGGGTGAACCACGTTAAAAATTGTCTCTTGTTGTTATTATTTGTGTATTTTTTATTCATCTATTTAATCTTTATCTTCATTTAATTGATATCTTTTGCATGCAATTAGACTCCTTAAGTTGAGGATCTCAATTTTTAATATGTTTTTGGTGGAATTTTTATGATTCAAATTCAAGTTGCAAGTGTCAACTTTTGAATTTTAATTGTCAGGAAATTAGAAAATCATATATAAATACATAGTTATTTTATCAATTCAAAACATCTAACAAGAAGGAAACTTTCACAAGAGAAAATATTATTGTCAAGAGAATAGAGGAGAAAATTTATCAGTCATCTATAGTAGCATTGCAGGATCCTAGATCATGATGTCAAAGCTTATGTGTGTTCATGCATATTTTTCGAGCTAACATTTTGATGCAGGTTTTAAGCATTCAAGCATCAGTTCAACCATCAAGATCAATATCCAATCAAGTCATTTCATGCAAGATCAAGACCTTAGAGAGATGTGTTAGACTTTAATCCTCTAAGCATTTCTATTCAAGGGCTTGGTGAGTTGCAACATAACAAGTGTTCATTCATCATTACTTCCATTCATGTTTCATTTCATTTCAAGGTTTAATTCACCAAAAATAAACATTTTTTCCCTCTCTTTGTGTTTGTAAATCTTAGGTTGAAGAAGGATTGAAGATTGATCAAAAGTGAAATTTTGCAAAGTTGTCAAAGTTTTCAACATTGTCATCAAGATAAAGAAACTCAGATCTTGAATTCATTTCTAACTTTCTGGCAGTGAAACATAGGGAAAATAGAAGCTTAGATCCATCTTTGGAGGACCCCAAAATTTGAGCAGAAAATGCCTACAAAGACTCATTTGCCCTAGGGTGTATCTATCCTAGGAGGACACTCAGTAGGAGCTTTTAGTGACATGTGAATAAATTCATACTCATCTCAGATCTATTGGAACTTTATTGATTCTATTAGATTAAGGTTTTAAATGGATTTCCATGTTTTACATTTCATAATTGCATTTATTTTGTATTTTTTCATTTATCTCCAAAAAGTACATTTTAGGCTAACTTACCGTGTCCTCAATCATAAGGAAAACAACAAGATCCCCATTAAGATTGACTCACTTAAGGGTTGAAATTCAATCTTTCCCTAGGGGATATCTTTTTCCTAATGAATAAGGAAGATAGGTGCATAATACCCCCTTGTTACCATTCCATTTTTGGTTCACCTATTTTTCTATGTTTCATTTTGGTGAACCTAACATTGTACATCAAAATTTCTAAAATTGGAGTCCATTCAAACCCTAGTCTAGGATTTCCAATAGTTTTTATTACATTGCTTTAATTTGAATTTCATTTAGAGTTGTTAAAATTACATTAGTTTACTCATTTAGGGTTTTAATTTTGTATTTTGTATCTGTTGATATCAAAAATTGGTAAGGTAACAACCCTTTGTGGGAAACTCAGTTAAAGGGGGGACCTATTGCGCTAAACTTAGTAATCCCCAGATTTTAAAGAAGTAAGCTCTTCTATAACTAGGGTTTTGAATGGGTAAAGGAAGCAAGTATAAAAAATAAAAGTATCAAACTAGGGCGATGCGCTGACACCTAGATGTAAGGCATGATAGACCTATCTGGTTGATGCGATCTAAGGGCTCGTTCAACAATCTGCTATGTTTCGGAATGAAAGGAGATAAAGATAAAATATAAATGCTTCACTCAATGACATAAAATAATATTCATACGCATCTACTGAAAAGAGGAGTCAAAGACATGATCTAAACCAACAAGCTTGCATTAAAATTATAGAATTTTTGTAAATGAAATATTTAGCACCACAATGGCACTGTAAAAATTTATCAAAATCTTCAAGAAAATAGAAATGCCAAAAAATGGAATAGTCTACAAGTCTTTACAATAATCTTAAAAGTGGTAAAGGCCAGGTTCTTCTACCAATATTTCCCCTATCCAAATTTGAAAGGCCGAACAATGGAACAGTCTGCAATTCCTTACAATGATGCATTTAGCAATGATTTCCCTTTGTCGTTGCAACTGAAAAGATTCGAGCCATGAAGGAGGATGCCCTAGAATCAAATTCATCCCTTTGGAATGATGGAGGTGGTCCCAATAGACCACAATACAGACACATGCAATTCACTCATGGGGGCAGTTACAAAATATGGCAGCTGGTGATAGGTTGTTGCCTACTTAGTTCTCCCTCATGAGGAAGCCTTTAGAAGATCACGTGTCAAGCGGTCGGGGATGACATTCATCCTTCCCCTCAAGCGATGAAAAACTTGCACTACGAAGACACGTGGAGGTCTATGAACATACTACACTGATGGTGGGGTTTGCCAAGGAATGTGTGCGGATTGATGCAACGTGGAAAGTGGTTGGGGCTTGAAAGAAGAGCGATTGAAATGGGCACTAAAGATTGAGAACTACTAACATGTGGAAGCACGACCTAATATTTTTGAAAAGTGAGAGGAGGAAACCTTGTGAGGAGCACTCAGTTGACAAGTGGCAGGATTCACAATGAGACTTGGAAAAAGGATCTCGATATTGCCTTTTAAGAGAGAGCATGGATGGTACTTAAGCAAAAACAAATCACCCGAAGGGAGGTTGAGAATTTTATGTTCACAACTTTTGGTGACTTATCAGGGGTGTTTTGCCTATGGAATGAGAAACCCAACAATTTATGGCTTGTAGACCAGAGACTTATCCATTAGTTGGTGTGATTAGAGCTTAGAGAGGGTGGTCTAAAGAGGTAGCCATTCATCCTCGAATGGAGTCGATATGTCGCATAGACCTTCTTGCACTCCATGTAGATCGATAACTTCTTCATAGGGTAGCATCGATAATATATTGGCCTAGGAACCGAGTTGAAAAAGGAGTTGAGTGATCAGATGAGTGATGCTCTCAATATCTCTTGTGACAAAGGGTTGACTGAAACTCTGGAAGACAGAATCATCCTGTTGCTATGGTGATAACCTCCCTTCTGCCCCTGAAAATGCTCTAGCTAATGAAGGAAATCATCACATAGGTGGCGACAATGTCCATGCTCCAGCAGCTTGAAGATTTACGCACCTTTCTCCCTTTTGTATATATATACCTGAAAGAGGGCTTGCCTGCATATATAAGGCAGTTGCATATATAGTCATACTTTTGAACGCATGGCCACAGAGCCATTTTTTCAATGTTTCTATCAAAGTATATAATGAATATATTTTCTATCGTCAACCCTTTTTCTTCATTATTGTGCTCTCTATAGCTTTTATTGAATTCTTCACATATAAACTTAATTCTTGCAATATGATTGTCAATGTCTTTCTCTATTTGAATAATAATGGGTCTCCTAAATTTTCTGCTTCCTGTAACTGGGAAAAATGTTGGAAAGAATTGGCCGACAAAACATCAAAGGGAAAATAATTACATTAATCACATATTTACACCTGTATGAAGTATCTGGAGCCTAATTGAACAATTTTAGGTGAATTCTATTAACCAAAATTCTCAATACTTCTTGTTCCATGTTTTCTAATTTGAATGCATTATTTTATTTGCACTGAATTATTTTGAAAGGGCCTTCCCATAGTTTGTCAAATTTTCCATGTTGGTTAGGCCTTGCAGCTCTTTCATTGAGTTTTAGTACCAAGTCATCACATTTTAGACCCTGGTCTAAACCTTTCTTATCAAACCACCTTGTAACCACATACTGGTGGTTAGTCATGGCTATTAGGGCTTTTCCCCCTTTTTCCTGTACCTCTAGCAATTCAGCCAATCGAATCTCCATAGCTCCATTTTCTTCAATCTCTAGAGACTTGAGTAGTTGTAGTGTAGGTATTTCTATGGATATAGGTAATAGCACCTCCTTCACATACACTAGGTTGTATGACGAAGTCTTTAGGGCTTGCTTAGGATTTATATAGTCAGCCCATAATTTCATTCGAATACTTTTATGCCATTCCCTCTCATGATCTGAACTGGTCCTTTTAATGAGTTAGACCAGATTCTTGTTAATTGACTCAGCCATACTGTTTCCCTACAGGTAGTAGTTTGAGGATATTTTCAAAAATATGCCATGTTCTAATGCGAACTAACTTACCTTGGAGCCTAGGAAAGCTTTGGCATTGTTTGAGATGATAGTCTTGGGTGCACCGAATCTCGTTACCAACCCTTTGAGAAAGTTTACAATTTATGTTTTCATCGCATTCTTTAGAGGTAGGGCTTCGGTCCATCTTGTGAAGTAGTCGGTGGCTGTTAGGATCCACTTGTGACAAGTGTTGGAGGTAGGGTTGATCATCCCAATGAAATCTAGTCCCCATTGCGTGAATGGTTCAAAATCTATTATCAGATTGAGATGCATGGCAAAATTCTTTCTTCTCCCTACATAGAATTGGCACTATTTGCAAGATTTTACCATTTTGTAGGAGTCGTTGAACAATGTAAGCCAAAAGTATCCAAAGATGAGGATGATTTTGTCGATCATTTTGTTGAAGGCGATATCCATTTCCCACTAGAAGGTAGCCCCTATGTTTTATAGGTCGAAAGGCATTTTGGCATATGCAAATGTCCCCTACTTTATGGTGAACATGGTCTTGTGCTAATCTTCCACTTTAACCCGAACCTGATTGTAGCTATAGAAACCATCTAATAGAGAAAACATCTCTGAACCTTCCATAGTCTATAGGATTGATTCCATGGAAGGTAGCAGGTAGTGGTCTTTCAGAGATTCAATGTTTAGGTCACGAAAGTAAACACAGAGATAAATTTATCTATTTTTCTTTTGGACTAGAACGAGGTTGGATACCCACATGTTCTGCTTGATTGGAAAGATAATCTTGAACTAGATCAACTTTTCTAGTTCTTGTGTCATTAAGGCTTCAATCTTCAGATTGACGGGCCTCTATTTTTGTCAGACAGGTTTAGCACCTTTTTTTAGTTTGATGGTGTGTTGGATGATATCAGGATCATAACCCCTAAGGTTATCATAAGACCAGGCCACAACCCCTTTGTACTTTTAACAGAAGTGTATGAGCCTATCTTTATCATACTACGTGACTTATTTCTTGACCTTAAGTTTTCTTTTGTTCCAAACCTCCAGGTCGGCATAGTCTGCTTGGTTGGCTACAATTTTTTTCTATCATTTCTTGTGTCATCACAGTCAAACAGATTTTCGAGAGTGACCAACCCTTTTGGAAGCTTATTTGATTTCAACTAGAAGATTTTTCCTTCGTATGCTTCTTCAATTTTTAGTTGAAACTGATCGGTGAACTCTCCCAATTATTGAATGAATGAGGTGATGTGTTCATCACTTTTGAATACTTGCCAACTCTGATCATTTTTAGGAATTGAAGGACAGACGATTAGTCACACATCATGCACATTGTCAATTAAGTCAGAGATAGGATCAAATAGAGATCCTATCATGGCCATGTGATCCACATCTAATTTTTTCTCCCTTGGCACAACATGGATGTTAAAAGCTTTGAAACCTTCAATGAGGTCCCAAACCCTATGCCTATAAGACTGCATACAAACATTTTTTGCAGCGAAGATTTTTATGACTTAGTTGATCACAAGTTCAGAATCTCTGAACACCATTAATTTTTTGATACGCATGCATTCTGTGAGGATTAGCCCTTGCACAAGACTCTCATATTTAGCTTCATTGTTTGAGCAAGTGAACTAGAAGTAGAACACCCTGAAGATCTGCTCATTGGAAGGTGACGTTAGGCATATCCTGGTGCCTATGCCGATTTTTCATCTCACACCATTGAATTGTAATGTCCAGAGCTTGTTTAGGCATGGATTCCTTTAATACCCTTGGTAACTCTTGATCTTCATCATAGATGACATAGGTGCCCAAACCAGTAGCATGATAATTTCTGAAAGGATTGGTGCCTACACTATTGGTCAAGAAGACTTCTTTTCTATCAGCTTCATCTTCGGTTGCCTGTAAATGTTCTAACAACTTGCTACTACTTGATTCTTCTTTGGCGATAGAGGTATCAGTATCTTCAAATTTGATCATGGCTTCATCAACTACATGTTCTTCATGTAGAGGTTATGATATTATCTTCATTTTGGACTCATGCTTTGTTTTGAGAATTAGGTGGGACCAATCCAAAGAAAGGTATCCACCTATCTTTGAGGTGAATTCCCAGGATAGGTAGAGGCCAAACATATGAGGGATGTCAATGATCACGGTATCTTGCAGCACTGTGATGCCATGATAGAAAAATAAAGTTAAGGGGAGGTCTTTAATGAGGCTTACAGTTTCGACCATGTTCCCATCCAGCTGCATAACTCTTCTCTTTAAGGGCTCGTAGCTAAGCCCTAAATCTTTAGCTCTCTACTTGGGCATAACTATAGTGTTGGCACCGGAGTCAATAATGGAGTTGTGCAGTAGTTTCTTCCCCATAATGAGAGTCAAGAAAAAAAATTCACATTTTGGTTTTTCTTCTTTGGCTTTGGGTGGAGCCTCTTCTTTAGTATTCACATGAACTTTGGTTAGAGGCGATGAGTCTGTTGCATTTTCGGGATTTTTTCCCATCGACTGCTCAACCTTATCTTTCTACAGGGCCTTCTCTAGTAACTAATTCTATTATGGAATGGCAAAGATATCCCAAAGGGTTACATTAGCAGAATATTTCTTCAATTGTTCCACCACATTGAAGGGTGGCATATTTGGAGGCTTCTGCTCCTTGGATTTGGTGATAATAATCTCCTTTTGTGACTACAATTGTGGAGCAATTATGGAAGGTCCAAGGGCTGGTCCAAGACGTTTCTAGGCTATGAAGTGATCGATTTGTCTGTGAATCTTCTATTTGATCGAGTGTTGTAGTTAGACTGTACTTGCAAGGTTGTCGATGTAGATGCTTCATAAGTGAACACTACTTCCTCCCCTTCCATCCATGAGAGGAGATCATGGTCAGGAGCTATATCATTTTCTTGCTCTAAGGGAATTCCATGCATTTGTGTAGTGAGAACTGCATTCTCCGCTTGGGGAGAGGTATATGTGTATCATGACATCGTCGCCATGCCTTGGTTGCACTACTCCGCCACCTTTTGCTAAAAATTGCCACACAGATAATTTTGAGGTATGTGAGCATCATCGCAGGGGTAGCACCAAGGATTGGAATCTTTGGTGAGATTGTTCTGCCCTATGGTCAGTTCTTTGTTTGTGCTAGTTTGAGCAGACCCTAGAAAAGTCAGTACTGACACTATTTGTTGATTTATCTGAGTCAGCGAAGTCATGCGTCCAGCTCCTTGATATTGGTTTTGTTGGTAGGAGGGTCTGCTACTTTGACAGCCTTGGTAGGATGGTCTCAGAGGAGCAGCCTAGTTATGCTTGATAGTGGTTACTTTGTTTGTCAAGTTCTATAACATTTCCCTTATGTCACTCATCTCATCCTTTGAAGCACTGGATGTAGAAGCGGTATTTTGGGGTGCACTTAGATATGCATACATAGATGGTAGTGGTGCAAAAGCTAATATTTTAGGGAATATCAGCATGATGGGCCGAGATGGCAACTTCCTGATGTCAATTAGGTTGCTCTCTGCATTAACTGCTATGTTGTATGCATCTGGTAATGTGGTTATGTCGAGTGATTAGATCATCATGGAGATGTCGGCGTTGATGGACCTTAAGTAAAAATTAAATGCGAACTCAGCCGAAGGTCGGAGGGCATTCTGAATCCTCTACCAAGTTGTATGGAATCGAGCATTGAAATCAGTCATGGCTTCAAATGGGGCCTGCTTGATAGTTGATAGTTGGTGATATAGCAAAGACCTATCTCTGTTGTTAGAAAATATTTCATAAAAAGGATCCCCAAGATCATCCCAAGTACCAATAGTATTAGCTAGCAGAGTGCGATACCAATCTAGTGGTCTTTCTCGCAGAGAAGTAGCAAGCAATCTCAATGCTATATTCTAATCTATAACTTTGTGCACTAGACACACACTTGTAACATCTTGCATATGTTCAGATGTTGTTCTCGAGCCATCTCCGATAAACATTGGAATAGATTTGAGAAAAGAGACTGGGATAGGGGCCCATATGACAGGTGCAACTGGGGCTACAAGGGGGCTTCTGACATCCCAGGCCAAATAATTTGGGTTTGTGATCAACATTGTGGGTGGGACCTGACAGCTCAACTGGGCGAGTTTGGGTATGCACTGTTACTAGTGGAGGCACTAACAAGCCAGGATTATTTGTGGTTTGTGACCTAGTAAGAGGTTGATGAATTGTACACCCCTTTGATTTAGTATATTTAAGAAGGTCCCACTGAGCATGCTAGGAAAGAGAAAAAATTGTTGATGCCAAAAATTGGCAAGGTAACAACCCTTTATGGGAAACTCAGTTAAAGGGGGTACCTATTGTGCTAAACTAAGTAACCTTCAGATTTTAAAGAAGTCGACTCTTTTATAACTGGGGCTTTGAATGGGAAAAGGAAGGAGGTATAAAAAATAAAATTATCTAACTAGGGCAATGCGCCGAGACTTAGATGTAAGGAATGATAGACCTGTCTTGTAGATGTGATCTAAGGGCCTATTCAATAATCTGCTATGTTCTAGAATGAAAGGAAACAAAGATAAAATCTAAATGATTCACTCAATGACATAAAATAATATTCACACGCATTTACTAAAAAGAGGAGTCAAAGACATGATCTAAACTAGCAAGCTTGCATTAAAATTATAGAAGTCTACAAATGAAACATTTAGCACCACAATGACACAGTAAAACTTTATCAAAATCTTCAAGAAAATAGAAAGGTCGAACAATGGCACAATTTGTGAGTCTTTACAATAATCTAAAAAGTGGTAAAGGCTTGGTTCTTCTACCAATATTTACAATGAAACCTAGCTCGATGAGCGAATAACAAAAAAGATCCTTCGATCATGAGCAATGATGCATTTAGCAATGATGCATTTAGCAATGATTTCCCTTTTTCATTGCAACTGAAAAGATTCGAGCCATGAACGAGGATACCCTAGAGTCAGATGCATCCCCTGTGAATGATGGAGGTGGTCCCAATAGACCAGAGTGCTGACACGTGAAATTCACTCATGGGGGAAATTACATAATATGGTAGTTGGTGATAGGTTGTTTCCTACTCAATTCTCCCTCGCAAGGAAGTCTTTAGAAGATCATGTGTTAAGCGGTCGGGGCCGATGTTCATCCTTCCCATTAAGCGATAAAAAACTTGCGTTATAAAGAAACGTGGAGGTCTTTGAACATATTGCGTTGAAGGTGGGGTTCACCAAGGAATGTACATAGATTGATGCAACGTGGCAAGCGATCAGGGCCCGAAAGGATAGCGATGCAAAGGGGCACTGAAGATTGTGAACTGTTAACACGTGGAAACATGATGCAAGCTTTTTGAAAAGCGAAAGGAGGAAACCTTGCGAGGAGCACTCGGTTGACAAGTGGTAGCATTCACAATGAGACTTGGTGAAAGAAGCCCGATATTGCCTTTTAAGAGAGAGTGTGGCTGGTACTTAAGCAAAACAAAATCACCCGAAGGGAGCTTTTGAATTTTATATTCATAGTATCCTTTAAAATTTGGAAAATACAAAAAAATTGCATGCATATTACATTGATTTTGCATAGTACTTGTATATTAGTGCACTTTCACTCATTTACATTAGAATATTTACTCAAATTTTCATTTAAAAAAGTGTCAATTTTTTCATCATTTAGCACTAATTTCATTTGCATTAGGACACCAAAATATGAAAAACAATTATCACAAAAACTACATTTTGCAACCTGAAACAAAAAGCACAAATAATAACTCAGAATTTACATTTTTTATTTTTAAAAAAACCTGTACAAGGACTCATTCACCCTTGTGTGAATGGTCCTTGAGGACCCATCAAAACCATCTTTTCTGGGTATTTTTTTGGTTTTCTGCACTTCCTAGATCCACTGGTAAACCACTATTTCAGTTAGTGAATTTTCAATAATTTATGTTTTATGCATTAGGTCTAATCATCCATTTACTTTAGGAATTTAAAATCATTCCAAATTTATTTCAGTATTGAAAATCATCAGATCTATAGGACAATTGTTTACATTCTGAAACATTGCATCAGTTGGATAGATTATAATTCATTTTTGGCACACAATGTTATTATATTTCCTTTCCAAGTATGCCAAGAAAAACCTCAATAATAAGCATGTTAGTCATTCTTCCAATATCTTTGCTAGTTATGAATCTCTTAGTGTAAGAGAGTGAAACTATGGACACATTCCTTAATTCTACATTTCTTATCCTTCACTCATCCCATAATATCTCTCCTATTTGTGGGAATGTTGTGATAGAAGAAGATGAAAGTATAGACAATCATGACAATCATAGTTTCTCTTCTCCTAATACCTCTCCAACTTGTGATGAAGGTATCTTGGTGTTAAAAGATACACTCATCGAGAGTCATGAGAATATTGTTTTCTCCTCTCCTAAAACTCTCCTACTTGGGAAGATATTATGGCACAAGAGGATGAGATCATTGACACATTTCTTAACATCACCTTGCCTAATCTCCATTCATCTCCTACTTGTGAGAGTATTTTAGTGAAAGGGGATGTAATCATAGATAATCATGAAAATTGTAGTTTCCCTTCTCCAAATATCTCTCCTATTTGTGAATAATATATTTTGATGTTAGAAGATCCACTCACTGAGTGTCATGAAAATCTTGTTTCTCCCTCTCCTCAAAACTCTCCTATTAAGGAAGATAGCATAGCACAAGAATATGATAAGGTGAAATTAGACTTCCCCTCGCTAAAAGATCATCAAATTAAGGATAAGTTTTTTGAGGTTCCAAACATTAGATCTCCCTTGTGTTGATGGCCAAATTGACACAACAATGTTTAAGCAGGATATATCTACCTTACTTCTCCTCAAATAGATAGCTAATTGAAGAAATTAACTATCTTCCAAGGTCTCGATCGTTGGTTCAAAATTGCGATGCCTTACTTAGTGGTGAATGTGAGTATAATATTCAAGGGGCCTTGTTGGTTGAAGGTAACAAACTAGGTACTTCAAAGATCTAAATTATCTACAAATTTTAAATAAATGACGAAAGATATGTCTAGATTTTTAGAACAGAAAATCATGAATAAATACCATTCCTACATTCAGAAATGCAATTTTTTAATAAGCTTTTTAAAGTCAAACAAATGAATGAAACAACTCATAAATATTTATATAGTTATGTCCACTCATAGTGCAGATTTAGTAAGCATATTTCCAATTTGTTTCATCAAAATCAATTCCATATAAGATATATGTTAATGGGTGTTTTAGCACTTTCTCAATACAGGTAATGCATAGGTGCATCACCTCTCTTGAAAGGAAATCTCCAACAACAAGTTGCTAAAAATCACCCCAAGGTCTCTCAGGTGTTAGGTCATGACGTGCATGGAATGTATCAGTTGTTTTAGATGTGATATTTTTGGTAATCACAAGGAAAACTTACACAGGTTAAGCGGGGAGGAATTGGTTCATTTAATGGAGTTTCAAGATGGGAATTTCATTGCACATTTGTCTAAAACAATAGTCTAAAACTCCTATTTCAGCTTCAGATTTGGCTTTACAATGTGCAATGAACCTTGTTCAAAGTCACTATTAAAAAAAGGGGAAAAGGGTGAGGAAGTGAAGAGGTTCCTGAATCTGAAACTAGCAATGAACAATGACAATGGAGGTTGCTACAGCAGGCTAGCCTTCCCAAGACTTAGTTCCACTTAACCAAAAAATCCTATAGTATCATGAAAGTAGTGCAATCTTCTAGGGACTGCAGATTTCAGCTTTACATTCACCATAAACATGAATAAAGAGGTGAGTTTTAAGTGCAGCAATGACATAAAGTTCAAACTAAATTTACACAACTATATATCATCAATATGCAGCCAAAAGTATGAACTAAGAAGAGGTCAACACCATAGCAATCTCCAGCATCAATGGACAACATTTAACTAATCTACTAAAGCAAACTTGAATACATAAAACAACAAAGTAAATCAAATCAAATCCACTAACTAAGAGGAGAAGAATCATGAAACATTCAAAGGAACTCAAGAATCCACCAAAGTCAATGAATTTATATTAATATTCCAGCAGCATGTCCTTACAACAACTCAAGTCTCTCTTGAAAATGAGAGGAGACCCCCTATTTATAGTTTTCAATAAGTAAAATGAATGGACAAGATTTACTTTCATTGTGTGGTCTAGATTCATTTTACATTAGGGTTTCACCTACCCCCAAATATATAGGAATTTAAAATTACATCTTTGTCTTATCCCTATTTTGTCTTCTTGTGACAACACTGTAGCTCTTTTGTCCTTTAGAATATTGTTTCTTTCCCTTTTGGCTGTAGCTACATAGTGAGCAACTCATCATCTATAATAGGCTTTCTAGCCTCCTTTTGCAATGTAGCATATTCCAAAAACTTTTCAATCAAAGGATGAAGCTTATCCCACTCCAAGATGTCGGATTGGAGCACCTGGAAGTTCAATTTCTTGGATCGGCAAGTGAGTGTCTCCCAATCTTTGCCACACTTGGTTGTATTTTCCATTACTTGTTCAGATTGGGTGAAGGCCTGAGCAAAAAAACCCATGAAATTAGTTGTAAGCTCACCTGTAGTTCCATTCTCCATCTTCTTATGGAAGTAGGGCCTTATCTTTTTTGGATCTATCTCAGCATGAGGCATTTCAAAATCTATCATTAACTTTAGGTACTCCCCACAGGCCGACCTATTTTTTTTAACCTAGTCAAGATCTTTCTCCACCTCATGGAGCACCCGCTCTAAGATTTCCTTCCTATGATCGAGGCCCAATTTCCTATTCTCCACAAGCCATAAATCATTCTCTGCCATTCCAAGCTCTTTCTTCACTATTTTTTTGGGCATCTTGAGGACTGCCTCAATTTTAGGATACGTAATCCTATATATCTCCAAGAAGTCATATATATCTCATAGAATTTAGTGCAGACTTTCCTTATATCCCCAAGATATTTCTACACTTCCAAGAATTTATTTTTTGTCCTAATAGCACGTCGAATACCCATGTTCCCATTATAGAGGACCTGCCTAAACAAATATTTTATGGCTTTGGTCCATCTCTTTCTCTTTTCAAGTATTTTTATATGCTCCTCTGATAATAGCTGTGGGGTGGTCGTTGATGTGGTAGGAATCTCTTCAGTTGAGGACCATTGTTGAATATATAGCGTTAGATCTACCACCTGTGCTTTTAACTCCTCCTTGGAGGTCTTATCTTTGTTCATCTGGTGCACAATGGTGGCGATGGATCCCTAAAGATGGTCAATATTTTTCTCTCTCGTTTTTGTTCCCATGTCAATGGTAGAAATTTTGTATGTCACCCCTTCCTCAGCCATTATTGGGGTGGCAATTTGCACCATTCTTGATCCGGATGCATCCATAGTCAGCTAAGATTTGACCTCAGGCTTCTTTTTCTTCTTTGTGCTTATCTAGGCTCGCACCAAGATGGTCTCCAGCCTTGCCTTCGGATTTTTAGAGTTGGGGTCTTCTTTTCTAGTTGCTTCTCCAACCACTTAGGCATCTGAGCTTCCCTTTTTGGTGATTCATGATCACCTTCCTCTTCATGGGCATGCTAGATTTGCAATGTCTTTTCGCCCGAGGTTTCTTGTTCTAGCTTCCCCCCTCTTCTTCATCTGAATCCTGAACAACTACGATTACTTTCTTTGGGGACTTAGTGGCTACATGCTTCTTGGGGCTTTCCTCCTTTTCAAATATTTTATCTTCTTCTTCTTTCCGCTCATGCCCGTGTTCTTCATGATGTTCCAATTCTAAGCTTCTTCTCATTTCAACCTCTTCTTCAAGCTTGTCCTCTTCTTTCTTTTATTCTTGTTCTTATGGAAGAGTCATTTATTCATCATGTTTGGGGCCTTCATCTTGCTCCCCTATTGGAGGTTCAGTGTCCTCCATTTCTGTATCAGCACCCTTCTCTTCAATAACAGGTAGTTTTTCAGCTTCTTCCTCCTTAACATCTTTGAGCTGCTGAGCCAACTACTCCTCAAGGTCAAGATCAAAGGTCTCCATGATATAATTCTTCTCATCATCACTTTCCATAGAGGATTTTGTCTCCTCTTCTTTGTGGATGAATTCATCAATTATTAGGTGTTGGTGTGGAGGATGCTCATGATAATCATCTTCTTTTTCCTCCAATTTCTTGGCAGCTTCCCTATGCTGCCAGTCCAACTCTTCAGAACCTTGCATTGTCACCTCCATCATAGGAGGTTCTGAAGGAGGAGAATGGATAGGGAGACTATTTGTGGCATGAGATAAAGCAGCCTGCACTGTGGGGTTTGCAAAAATTCTAGAGAGCTCAAAGGGCATGTTTTGCATGTATTTAGCGAAAGCCTCTGGGAGGGTGAGAGTGGGCATCGCCGCTGTTGTAGTGGCATGTAGAAGAGACAATGTTGGGGACATGGATGAGGAAAAAAGTAGGGAAGTAGTGGCAGATGAGGAATCCATAGTTATCACCTGAGCCACAGGAGAGGTGGAGGCAAGGTGGACTGAAATGTCCACCATGAGTAGAGAGGTGGCAACCACTACTTGTGAGATAGGCGGGGGAGTAACAAAAATAGAATTTGTTGTGGCTGAGATAGCAAGTGTAACAGGTGGGGACTTCAATTGCTCTTCCACCTTGTTGATTGGGTCCTCTTGGATAGTGGGCATCCCTGTGAAACTGCCTGACTTCTTTGACTTCTTTGAAGTCCCAACTTCCAGAGCCTTCCCTGAAGACTCCTTAGATTTGGGTTGTTGTTCAAATGCCTCCTTTCTCTTTTTGGAACATGTTTTTGGGGGAGATTCTAAGTTCCCTCCTATCAAGGCAGTGTTGGAGGTAAGAAAGTACACTAGGTATGATGTCATGTATAATTTTGAAGTCTTCTTCACTTCCACAAACTGCTCATGCAAGCAGTCGCTAATAATTCCTGCCCAATAGAAATAGGTGTCTCCCTAGATGATCTCTTCAATAAAATAGAACATCTACTCTTGAAAGAAGGTTGCAGTTGGAAGACCCATAGCTCTACTCATAAGAGTTACCAAGTCATGGTAATCTTCATTAAATTTGCTTTGGAAGAGCTCTTGGGGCACTTTATTGGCACTACTCCTCTTTTCTTTTAGCTAGTATTGATTAATCAGTTTCTCGCATATGAGGGTATCTTCATCCCACATCTTCTTACTGTACTCCTTGGGTGTCTGCTCCATCTCTCTGAAGGTAGGGATATAAAAATTCCTCCCTATTGACTTGGCGGAGAAGTTAGCCAGTATGTTCCCATCTTTGTCAACTATTGTTTTCGTGTCCTCTTAGTATGCCTCCCTACAAGCCATCACAAGTTTGGGAGCTATGAGGGCTGGTGGGAACCTAACAGCCTTAGCCAATCTGCTACTTTTGATTTTTCTGGCATTCTCTGTTGTCGAATTGAGCTTGACCCTTGTTTGAATTCATCAATATCTATGTGTCCCAAATTAGTGTTTGAGATCTCCTTCCATTCAGTAGTGACTTTTGAGTTGAGGGGCTCCCCTTGGAACTTGTACCTCATCTGGTCCTTATCCTCTTTTCCTCTAGGTGTTTTGGCAACCTTCATCCCTTTGTCTTTCTCTACGGTCGCCCTCGAGGATCCAACAGTTGGTTCCATATATATCCTACAACCAAAGGAGCAATAAATGATTCAAGCATAAAATATGAGGAACGTTAGCTGAAATCCTACAAAATGACGTTAGATCGGACAATTCATGATTTAAAGATCATAAAATCCTCTAAAATTTACCTTTTCTCTTTCATTTGGAGGAAATTGGGCAATGCAGGCCCAGGGGCACGGACTGCCCTAGGTTGGCAGTCATTTTGGAGGTAGCAGAGATAGATAGCACAGGCAGGATAGACTTTTGCAGAGAGTCCCACCACACGGGACCCGCAGGGTCAGAGGACGAAAAACATATGTGGGTCAGAGGATGCAAAAGGACATGGGAGGTCGGCCGTTTGGAATGAAATTAGTGGAACAAAAGTCTGATAGGCGAGACCCACAAGGTTGGGTCCACAAGAGGGCATCGGTCATCCATTTTATTTTGATCATGTTTTAACATTTCAGCGATGAGGAGGATGTCGAGTTTCACAGTGTAAGGATACAAAGGCTAAAGGTCATTTGGAGTGGTGAAAACCAAATGAGATCCCGCAGATAGAAGTTCGCAAGACCTCACCTGCATGGCTCAAGTCTTAGTCATTTTGTTCATGTTTTAACCCAGACGATATTTGCAGGGGCGGGATCTAATGGTTGGAGGGATGCCATCAAATGGCCATTTGGAATGATAGGGAAGTGGCAGACAATAGGAGACGGAGGCCCATGATGGCAGGCCCGAGAGGGTCGATAGGTCAATCATTCAGACTTAAATATTTTAGTGAATTTCTAACAATAGACGCGGGACCCGCACCCTGAGAGGGCACAATTAGACAACCATTTAGAACGACAGAGCCAAAAATGCAAATACAGAATGGAGGTCCACGATGGCAGACACATGGGGGTTGATAGATGGTCTCTTGAACTTGTTGAATTTTGTAAGGCTACCCCAAATGACGAACACGAGGGTGGGGCCCGGTAGGTAAAGCGATGTGTTATAGAGGCCGTTTGAAATGATAGAGCTTATGAGCGGTTAGCAAGCAGAAGCCCACATAGTCAGACCCGATGGGACCAAATTTCATGCCATTTTGAACTCATAAAAACTCTGAGGGTTAGTAACAACGTCCAAGAGGAGGGAGCATTACATGACGGTGGGCCCGAGGAAAATGGTGGTCATTTTTGAAAAGTTAGCATTTTGTGCGGGAGAAGGACAATGTCGAGAAAGATGCGAGCCCGAGGATCATGATCATCGCGCTCAACAATAGCAGCGAGGGCAAATAGTTCCACATGGCTCCAAGTTATTATTTTGAAGGTTTTTTAGGTTTTTAACTTGTGGGTTTTATGAGGAGGTTTCCTTTCTAGCAGATTTCATAATTTTAATCAAGCAACACTTAATCATTTTTTATTTAAAGCAAGAAAAAAAATGGTGATGGGAAACAACCAACTCACCTCAAGACCCCACACTAAATGATGGCGAATCATCCTTCAAAGTTGTTTGAATCAGCAAAGGGAGTTTGCAGGTACGATGATGGCAACAACTGGGATCTCTAACACTTTGTTGTAAAAGAATGTGGTGAAAATGATAGCTTAGGCCATATATTTATAGGGAATATGGAATTTAATGCCTCCATTAAATTCCTATACGTCAGTCATCCAATTTGGTGAACGTTCACTTCAGAACGACACCTGGGCTAGCAGAGTCTGCTGAGCGGACAACAATTAGGCATTGGCCGTTTGAAATGATAGTCGATGAAAAGGGTACATTTGAGTGCAGGTCCTGCGAGACGGGAGGACGTTGGGCATCCATCATTTGGAATGGTGAACGAATGAAGGAAACCCGCAAGGGGCCACCCACAGGGGCGGGCCCGCACTAGCTTGAGGATGCCAGTTTGAAGAATTAAAGGAAAAAAGCTAGGGGAATCCCATAGGGACTTAGGACTTTAGAAAATTTGAGGGGGAGAAAAATATGGCCAACTCAAGATAACTCTTTCAGGTTTCCTTGACCATTTAGGACTCAAAAATAGGGGGCACACAAAACAAGGAAAAACAAAAGCAACCTGACACAGGCGAAAAGAGAGGGTCCCCATTCTGAACAGGACGTGTGTGTTATAGGCACAACAATATATTCAATTAACTCATCACAAAATTGCACATCAATAAATAATAGGAAAATACAATTCATAAATGACACCACATATGGTTTTGATTTTGACTCCTTTTATTGATTTTTGTCAAATAAGTAGCAATTGCACTCAGCATAATCCACTGGTGCATGGAAAACCGTTGTATTTGATTATCACCATTAAAACTAAGAAACTCAAAAATTTAACAAACTTCAGTAAAACTATAACATTGTTATTTTCTAAGGACTGCAAATCTAGCTTCAATTCCTCAACCTTTATAATCATGAGAATTATACAATATATAAAAAATTATAACATAAAAAATTCTCCTTCCAAAATTACTAGATCCTAAAAAGTAGGGTGCCTAAGTTTCAAATCCATAATTATAGGAATGTATGAGTGGCATTGGAGTGAACACATGGTCAAAATTGGATGCATGGGAAAGTGGTGCCTCCTTCTAAGTTTTTTGGCGATGATCTTCGATTGAATTGTAGTGCCCTCTTGTTTTGTAGGAATTACTCTAGAAGTTGTATATTTGACTTTATTTTGGTCAAAACAATATTCTCCCTTTCCAAAATTTGAATGGAATCTTCCTCATATCTCTATATCCGCTTATACTCTTCATAGTTGGCCAAAATTTGTGTCAACACTTCTTCATCAAGCCCATCCAACCAGTCCATCCTGAACTTTGTCTTTTCATATATGTATATTGACATATACTTAATAATATCCTTAAGTTTTCTAATATCACCCATAGCATAATGAGTGTCAAAATTGAGTTAACTTGTTAAGGATATTGTCTTCATCATCTTTAGAACTTATCATCTACTCTAACCTACTATCCTAGGCATCTTTTATACATTGCAACTCTCCTAGTTTTCCATTTGATGACAAATCTTGAGTAGTAATAACAGTGACGATTTCCTCAAACAATATCGTTCGTCGACAGATCTCTTGTTGCAACCTAAGCATTATTATCCTTTGTTCTACCATCATTTCCATTTGGAATATTAGTACCTTACTGCATTTATCTATATAATTTTAACTCTCATCTTCCATAATCCATGCTTTACTGGTCTCATCTGCACTTAATTTATTCATTTTCTTTAGTTTTCTCAAGTGCTCTCGGTACTTCTCCTCATCCCACATGTTCTTTTCATATGCTTCTATATGCTCTACCAATGAACATGCTTTAGTGTAATTCTTGTACCCAGTATTAAGAAGTACATCCATTTCAACCTGTAGCTGATCAATAAATTTGTCAAACATGTGGGCTTTCCTCTTTATGCCCATGAGATCTTCAACTTCTTTCCTACTTATTAGTACTGGTACCTTAGAGGAATATTTATTTTTTGATATGGGAGAGGCGAGATCCATGATGAACCTTTTCATTTTCTCTAGCTAGTCCTTTAGTTCATCCTTGGCTTGATTATCTTTCTCTATCCTAGATTTTTCTATGGTGGTTTCCAAGTCAATGAGTGTCATTTGTTGTGTATGGGTTTGCTTACCTAGATTAACCATTGTTAATTGATAATCAAATGCTTGAATATTCTAATCATCCTTATCCATGAATGGTGTGGCTATCTCTGCTACTAGCTCCCCCACCTCATTCATGGTAGTCGATTCTATGGTTCTCGACTTCTTTTTTGGCTTTTTTGTCTTGATCTCTCTCATCATCTCATCCTAGCTCAGAGGTTGAGCCACCACTTGTTGTCTCTTTTCTAAATTTAGTTTCAGTGAGGTAGGAGCTCCTATGGCTATTGCCATTTGCTGATCTTGATGAGGAGGCTCTTCTTCTCCTTTATCTATCTTTTTTTGTAAATTCTAAGCTTTATCCTATTTTATCCTCTCCTTCTCAGATTTCTCTTGCTCAAGCCACATCTCTCAACACTCTCAATAATCTCTTTTTGTTCCTCCTTTATCCACATATGTTTAGTATTTTCCTCTCCAAGACTTCCTTCCCCCAATCTAGTGTCTTCTTCCTCAAATTCTTCCTCATCCAACTCCTTTTCTTCCTCATGTGGAGGAGTCTCTTTAGAATTTGAAGAGGATATTTTGTAACTTCAATTATAGGCTCAGCCTTTTCTCCTTCTTTGGTTTCTGTTTCAGTAGTGGGTGCAGTGGAAGGACCTTCTTTAGTATTCTCCTCTCTTGGATGTATTGTGGAAATAGTTTGTACACCCAATCTTGATACCACTCCTGCTGAAATAGCCATATAAGTGAATGAGGCCTTTTGGAATGCCTTTATCACCTTCTTCATCATTGGCTCTTCCTCTTCAATTGCCTACTACGCATTATGCTTCCTGAGCCTCTTATAATCTCTTTATGGAGGGGGGGAAGGTGTTTTCCCATTTACCTCTTTTCTTTTTCCACTAGATTTACTTTATCAGTCCTCCAAGCATTTTTTTGATCCATTTCAAACTCCTTTCTATAACCACTACAAATATATCCTCAATTTTGCATTCCTCTCTTTCCATCCAATTAATGGGTGTCAATGCTTGAGTACCAACTTGATTTTGATCATATTGTGGATCAAGAGTCAAGCCATTATCTAAAATTCCTTAGGAATGTCCTCTTTAATCTTAAAGGCCCACATTTGATGAATGGTTAACCTTTCATACCTCCTCTTCCTTGCCTCAAACTCATCCTGTAGGTCCACCCAAAAGTCTTTTATGTCAGGCTCGTGATGTGGAAAAAGGGATGCATACAATTTGTTCATTTTCCTTTAGGATCAAATTCCTTTCTCCCTTTATTGCACAAGATGTGTACGCGTGTCTTGGTGGACTCTGACAGTTTGGCGATCAAACGGTTATCACCACACTACGGCGATCGTTAGGCCATGTCGTTGTAACATGGTACAAGAATCTTGGGGCACAGTTGATCATTTCAATAGTCAAAGTGATGGATGAATGGCCTGACGACACCTGGTGTGATCTCATTCATTGATTTTACATCGATGTTGTAAATCAACTGTTATTGGTCGAATGTTTAAATCTATGAAAGCGATATGTGCATTAACTGTAGCATCTGATTCAGCGGTTGATAGAATCCAAATCTAGGTAATTCTCTATAAAAGATTTAAATGCTTGGGCAACCCAATGTGTGATTGCAGGGTGATTTGATTAGAGATCTAGTTGCTTGTCGGTGAAGTATGGAATTAAAAAATTGGCTCCCCCTTTGGTTACATTGATGTGATATAGGCATAGAGACTAAGGTGACAGTGAGAGCAGTGATTTATTGTATGCGGTAATAGCATTGGAACAATGAGGGTGTTCAGACTGAACTCTGTTGCTATGACCTAACTATCAGAGAGTGGAGTCTATAACTTTGTATGTAATTTGTTTATTCTAATACAAAGTGACGTTGCTTGGTGTGGTGGGTTTTTTTCTGTAAGGTTTTTCCCACGTATATCTGGTGTTATCTCTATGTATGTTTTATTTTTTTTCCTCTTGTCTTGCTGTGTATGTGCATCTCAAATGTAAGAAATTTTTAAATAATGGTTTTTTTCACTTCTCCTATGTGGTTTTAGCGTTAGGAAAGCGTATTCTGCACCTCTGCTTTTCCTTACAAGTGGTATCATAGCCTGACCATTTGTGTTATCCTTGTTAGTAGGGTTCATTTTCTTTGCTAACCCTACCTTAGTGGGAGTCTTGCAAAGGGAGAACTAGTTGTTGAGTCTACTGTTTGAGATGGCGAGTACTTCAATTGGAGCAGAAATTGAAAAATTCAATGGCAACAATTTTGAGTTGTGGAAACTCAAAATGGAAGACTTGTTGGTGGATAAAGACCTTTGGATTTTTGTGTCTGGAACGATGCCACAAAGTATGAAATAAGAAGATTGGGATCTTATAGATAGAAAATCTAGAGGCTTGATAAGACTTTGTTTGGCCGATTTTGTACTCTTGAATGTTCATGAGGAGAAGACTGCAGTTTCTTTATGGAAAAAGCTTGGTGATATTTATTAAGTAAAGTCTCTGGTGAATAAGTTATTCCTAAGGAAAAATTTGTACTCCTTGAAGATGGAAGAAGGTGCATCTATTGCAAACCATCTGAACTCATTTAATATGAGTGTTGCTCAGTTGGCATATGTGGGTATGAAGATAGAGGAGGAGGATCGTTGCATTCTTTTGTTATGTTCCTTACTTGACACTTGGAATCATCTGGTAATGGCTATTGGAAGTACAACTACTACTTTCAAGATGGAAGACGTAGTTCCCTTGTTGTTGTCAGAAGAAATGTGAAGGAAGTATTTGGAGATGGCCAAAGAGGCTCTTGCTATTCAGGGTAGATTGAAGGAGAAAGATAAGAAGAAGGAAAAGAAGTCTAAATCAAAATTTGAAGGGAGATAAAAGTCTCCTGGTAAAAATTCCAAGGTGAAATGTTGGAACTCTGGGCAGCCTGTTCATATTCGAAAGGATTGCAATGAGAAGAATAATAATAATAATAATAATAACTCTTCTGACAATGACTCTTCTCCAACTGATGCAGATTCCTTCATTGCAGCCTTGGCGACTCAGGCATCAGATGATGTCTGGCTGATTGACTCAAGTTAATCTTTCCATATGACATCTCATAGAGAGTGGTTCACTAAATATGAAAAGTATGATGGTGGAAAGGTGTACCTGGTGAGTGACTCAACTCTAGAGATTGTTGGTCATGGAAGATTCAAAATACAATTCCTTGATGAAAGAACCAAAGGGATTCGTGATGTACTACACATACCAGGTTTGGCTCATAACTTACTTTCTATCAGTAACCTGAATGATGTTGGTGTGGAAGTTTCTTTCTCGAGTAAAGGATGTAAGATGACTACAGGCACAATGGTGTTGGCTAAGGGTGTACGAACTGGCACTCTGTGTGTTGTTCAATGTAACGTCTCTGAAAAGTCAGGCAAAGTTATTCGTGCAGAGGAGAAGATTGTCGCTCCTGTGAGTGCGAATTCCTTGGAAGTGAAACTCCCAATAGAGAAGACCATGTTGTGGCATCATAGACTCAGTCACATAGGTGAGAAATGTTTAAAAACCTTGAAAAAAAATCTTGTTGAAGGGCTTGTTGATTGTAATCTTTCGTTCAATTTTTGTGAACATTGCATTTATGGAAAGCAACATTGTGTTTCATTTTATTCGAGTCCTCATAAATCTTCGATTGTACTGGATTATGTTCATTCTAATGTATTTGGTCTAGTAAATGTTGGACTTCATTATCGAAATATAGATATTATGTTTCTTTTATTGATGATTATTCAAGAAGGAAATTTATATACTTTCTTAAGATTAAATCAGAAGTGTTTGGTCGATTTAAAGAATTTAAAACTTTGGTAGAAAATCATACTAGAAGGAAAATCAAATGTTTGAGGATGGATAATGGCGGTGAGTTTTGTTCAGTAGATTTCGAAAGGTACTGCAAAGACCATTCGATTAAAAGGCATAAAAATTCACCTTATACACCACAACAAAATGGAGTTATTGAAAGGTTGAACAAGACGCTAATGGAAAAGGAAAGAAGTATGTTGAGCAGTGTTGGTCTAGAGCATAATTTCTGGGTTGAGGTTGTGGCTACAACATGTTTCATGGTGAATCATTCACCTTGCTCTGCTCTTGTTCACAAAAAACCTTTGCAAGCATCATCTGGTAAGAAGCCCTCTCTGAGACATATTCGTGTCTTTGGTTGTGAGTCATATGCATATGTGCCGAATGAGAACAGATTTAAGTTGGAAAACAAGGTTGTTAAATGTATCTTCATCGACTATGGTGTTGGTTTGAAAGGATACAAGACCTGGAGTCTTGATACTAAGAATTGTTTGTATAACAGAAGTGTAATATTTCATGAGCTGAAGCCTTCAACTGATAATCCACATCTAGAGATACATCAAAGGGAAAAGAATAATGATGTAGTTGACATTCCTCAAACTCCAAAAAAAGAGGAACTACATGGTGTACCTAAAATTGAGGAGAGCTCTAGCAACTCTGAGAGTTCTAAAGAAGAAGAACCACGACCTCAACCACTGAGAAGGTCTACACATGAAAAAAATCAATCTAATAGGTATGGATTCTCTATGTTAGATTCAAATTGTGCCTATGCTTTAATTACTAGCATTAATGAGCCTGGGATTGTGAAAGAGGTGATTAATATGTTTGATTCAAATTCTTGGTTGGAAGCCATGAATGAAGAAATGGAATCATTGAAGAAGAATGAAACCTAGGATTTCATTCCTTTTCTTAAAGGGCAAAATCCTATTGGTTGTAAATGGGATTTAAGAAGACGACTGGTCTATATGGCAATGCTGAAAAGTATAAAAAAAGGTTGTTTGCAAAGGGATACTCCTAGGTAGAGGGAATTGATTATGGAGAAAAAATTTCCCCTGTAGCTAAGCTGACATCTATCAGATTTATGTTGTCACTTGTAGCCACGTATGACTTAGAGATTGAGGAGATGGATGTGAAACAACATTTCTTCATGGAGAGATGGAAGAAGAAATTTATATGTCCCAGCATGAGTACTTCATTGAGAAAGGTAAAGAAAGCCCGGTCTGCAAGTTAAATAAATCTTTGTATGGTTTGAAACAATCACCTAGAATGTGGTACCAAAATTTTTCCATCTTTGTGTTGTCAATGGGATTTTTGAGATCAAAATCTGGTCATTGTGTGTATTAAAAATCTAAAAATGATCATGTGCTTATTATTACACTGTACGTGGATGATATGTTGTTCATAGGAAATAGTAAGACTATGATTTCTGATCTTAAGTCTTAGTTGTCTTCAAAGTTTGAAATGAAAGATCTGGGTGCAGCAAGGTATATTTTGGGGATGGAAATAACTAGGGATAGAATGAATAGAAAGCTTTGGGTCAGCCAGAGTAAGTATATTAACACTATTCTGGAGAGATTTGGTATGCATGATTGCAAGTAGTTAGTTGTTCCAATTTTGTAGGGAATGAAGCTATATGTTGAAGATTGTCTAAACTGTGCTACTGAGATGGAGGACATGACTAGGATGCCTTATGCAAGTGTTGTTGGTAGTTTAATGTGTGCGATGGTCTATACAAGACCAGACCTTTCCCAAGTAGTGGGAGTACTTAGCTGATTTATGGAAAATCCAGGAAGGACACATTGGGATGCTATGAAAAGAGTGTTTAGATATCTAAGGGGTACTTCAGAATATGCTCTATGTTACTTTGGAAATTCAGTTGGTTCACATAGGACTCTCAACATTCATGGATATGTGGATACTAATTGGGTAAGGGACATTGACAATAGAAGGTCCACTAGAGGATATAATTTCATGTTAAATGGCGGTGCAATCAGTTGGATGAGCAAGCGATAGGATGTAGTCGCTTTGTCTACTATGGAGGCAGAATATATGGTAGCAACACACACCTGCAAAGAAGTTGTTTGGCTTGGTCATTTGTGTTCTAATATTGGTTCTGATGCAGGGCATATTACTATTTCCTATGACAATCAGAGTGCCATTTGTTTGGTGAAAAATCTAACTTTCCATGCTAGGATGAAACATATTGATGTGCAGTATCACTTTGTTCAAGATATGGTGGAGGATGGAAAGGTCTATTTAGAAAAGGTGGATAATCTGAAGAATGCTACTGATTCTTTGACAAAGCCAGTGAGCATGAACAAGTTCAGATGGTGTGCAATTTTGATGGGCCTTGGGGCCTATGATCATTAGTAAATTGGAAGTCTGGAGGAATCCAGTAACTCTTTGTCAAGTGGGAGCTTGTTGGAAAATGTGCCTCAACTTGTTGGCTTGAAATTTTTTTAAGGACTTGATGGATTCACCCTCCATACTGATATGTCGATATGCGATAAAAAATTTGTCAGTGTGACTTGGGGTCATTGGTGTAACTCTTCACCGGGCTACGCCGATGGACCGATGGTAGATGGAAGTGTTTTGGACTCTGACAACAGTGGGGACCATAGAATTGTGTACCAAGGGGATCTTGATCTATGGTTGCGATTTGACTAATCCAACGGTGCTCATTTTATTTCGCGCTCAGTTAAGGTGAGTACCGACGAACTCTTGTGAACCGAGCAAAATTGTCTGAGTGTTTGACACTTGGTGGCATGCGAGGTGTGTAGGATTTGAATACGTGTCATTTTTTTAGAGAAACTTATTGGGAATATTGTAGATTCTTTTTTGATTCCCCAAAATTGCACAAGATGTGTATGCATGTCTTGGTGGACTCTGGTGTTCTATGGATCGGATGGTTATCGCCACACCGTAGTGGATGTTAGGCCATGCCACGGTAGCATATTAGGAGAAGCTTGGGGTATAGTTGACCATTTCAATAGTCAAACCAATGGAAAAATGGCGTGACAACACATAGTGTGATCTCATTCGTTCATTTTACATCGTTGTTCTAAATCAACTGTTATTGGTCGAATGTTTAAATTTGTGAAAGCGATATGTGCATTAACTGTAAGATTTGATTTGGTGGTTGAGAGAATCCAAATCTAGGTAATTCTCTATAATAGAATTAAATTCTTGGGCGGCTTGATGTGTGATTGTAGGGCGATCTGATAAGAGATCTAGTTGCTTGTCAGTGAAGTATGGAACTACAAAATTGGCTTCCCCTTTGGTTGTTGAAGCGATATAGGCATAGAGACTAAGGTGATGATGAGAGTGATGATTCATTATATGGGGTAATAGCATTGGAATAGTCAGTGTGTTTGAATTGAAGTCTATTGCTGTGAGCTAACTATCAGAGAGTGAAGTCTGTAACTTTGTATGTAATCTGTTTACTATAATACAAAGTGACTTTGCTTGGTGTGTTGGGTTTTTTTTCCGTAAGGTTTTTTCCACGTATATCTAGTGTTATCTTTGTGTATGTTTTATTTTTGTTGCTCTTGTCTTACTATGTATGTGCATCTCAAACATAAGAAAGTTTTAAATAATGGTTTTTTTCACTTCTCCTTTGTGGTTTTAACATTAGGAAAGCATATTCCGCACCTCTGTTTTTCCTTACAACCTTCATACTTAACCAAAATCCTTCATCACTTGAGATTTGAGTGATTACTACATAAGGGAAGGCATACTTTACTCTCTTGAAATGATTTCCCAATGCCTTAAGCTCTGTTTGGTCATAATATTCCTATATTTTTCTTTGTCCCTATCCTTCTCCTTTGACCTCTACAATATTCAACCCTAGGAAGTTTCCCATCTTGGATGCACAATATACCACATACGAGGTCATATAAAATTCCTTAGTTTCCTTTACCTTGGTGAGTTGATTATGTATGGAATTTGAAACTATTTTCCCCCAATCTAAATATAATTTTCCTTTCAAAATAACCTTAATGAAGTGGAAAATCCAATTTTCGTACATATGGGAGCTCTCCTTGCCCAGTACCCTGCTTAGCAATGTAATGATGTCCCCTATTTCAAAATAAAAATCAGATCTTCTAAGATTTGGTAACATAGTAATAGATTTCTTACCCACCTTGATCCATTTCTTGTTCATATGCCTTTGATGAGTACTTACATCCTTCTCATACTATTGGACTGCCTCAGTCTCTATTATGGTATTCAAGCGAGGATATGATGGTAAATCAAATACCATCTTTATCATGGCAAGAGACAAGTTAATTATCTCATTCCCCATTGGTCAATGCACTTACGTTGTATAGGGTTGTATGCTTCTACTGCTGCAAGAATGAACTTTGGACATTGGACAACAATAGGAAAGGAAGCAACATGGTCTAGTCCTGAAGTTGCTATCTTCTTAGCCCTTGGAATGGATTCGTCTAAAAGGGTATCCTTCTTGAAAGTTTCTAAATTAATGTGTCCTAAGGTTGTATCTGTGATCTTCATCAACCGTGAGGTGAATTTGGAGATCACCAAGACTCCTTTATACTTGTATTTCATTATGTATGGATTATGATCTACTTTTGTTAATTTTCCTTTTTGATCTTTTTCTACCTCCTCGACACTGGGTTGTTCATATAAGTGAAAAAAATTATGAAACCTAGAAAATAAACACAAGAAGATATATTAGAAATATTTGCAAGATATTCAAAACTTTTTTCTTGGTATTAACTTGCAACCATGTTCTATCAAAACTACAAGGTTCCCTGAAAGGACCTTTTCAAAATATACTAAAGTTCCTCTATCTTTATTGAAAAACAGAATTAGAAAAGCATTTTGAATCTAGACTTTGGGTAAAAGAGTTCAATTGGAACCAAGAATTTCGATGAGACCATGCACATTCTAAGCATAAATCATAATAAAAAAAATTATTTTAGTCTTGAAACTTTTGGTCATGGGTCCATTCGGAACTAGAATTTCTGATCAAACCAATGTGTTAGAAAAGTCTTCATAATTGTGAAAACCCGATGGACCCATTTATGTCAATATGCATCATAAATTATAAATAGAAAAGCATTTTGAACTCGAACCTTTTGGTCATGGTTCCGTTTGAAATTGGAAGTTTTGATCATACCAAAGAGAAAAATATCAAACATAAAGAGGATATAGTTTGAAATCAAAAAAGAACATTGGATTCAACCCTTCAAAGGCAAGATCCCTTTGGAGCTTGGAGTTTTGATTGGACCGAAAGGTAAAATACACTAAGTAAAACTCAAATTTCAAAACTAGAAAAGCATCTTGTATTTGGACCATTTTTCAAAGGGTTGGTGTGGAAATTCAAATTTTGTGAGCCTCAAAATTTAAAAGTTAATAGTTAGGGAAAGAAACTTGTACGAAAACCCTAGAACCTAGGGTACGATGGGAAAACACAAACCCGCAAAACAAAGCATGCAAACTAATGAACAAAAAATAAAACAAAAACCCATAAACATGACAAAAAAACAAAAACATAGGAACCTAAAAACGAAATGATCGAAATGCACAAAACATAAAAACCCAAAAGATGAAAATGAGCCAAAACAAAATGACAAAAAGTAAAAACACAATGCAATGAACACACAAAAAGAATAAAGGAAAAAATTAAAAATAAAGGAAAGAAAACACAATGCAACACCTACCTCAAACTCCAAACCCGTAACTAAACCAACACACTTCTAACTACTATAAACTTGAACCCTCCTACAAATCTTCCATTCACTCCTTGTTAAGATAGAATACAATTATGATCATAACCACACAAGAAATCTAATTAAATATCAATCTCATGCATGTGAGGAATTTTGTAATAAATGTGGTGGGTGATAGAAAAACTGAGATCAAAACAAACAAGAGAAACAAGACCCTCATTAGAAAAGACCAATCAAAAATCACATTTCTGAACATACCAAAGGAAGGAAAGACAAGGACAACAAGAAGAATCAAAAAATAAAATCATACTTGGACCCTCAAAGAAAAATTCCAAGTTTGATTTGGATTTTCAATTCCAAACATAAAGACACGCATAATTAGAAAATCATATCGAACTTGGACCTTCGAAGAAAAGGTTCAAGTTCAATTTTGATTTCTAATTTTGAACAAAAAACAATGTAGAATTGAAAAAATAAATCAGACTTGGACCTTCAAAGAAAAGGTTCAAGTACAAGTTAGATTTTTGATTTCAAACATAAAACAAGAAAATAAGGAAACAAGGTCAAAAAGGGAAACAACTTCAAGGACCAAACAAAAGGAGAGAAAAACCCAAAGCAAGGCAAGGCAAAGAAAACAAACACTGAAAACATAAAGGGGGACCCATTTTTACCAAAAATAAAATGGGGTGGTTATGTAAGGCATAACACCTTGATTATTAGACCTCTTGAGAGTCCTCTAATCATTAGACCTCCTAAGATTCATTTAATTATGGGACCTCCCAAGTCATCTTCTAAGCTAGTTCTTATCATAAGACCACATCAACACCAACCAAAACCTCATGGACATATCTTAAATTTTGCAAGGCAACTCACTAGTAACAATGTTTCATAGCAATCGAGTTATAATATTGTTTCTCATACATATAACACAAGGAACAATAGGCAATCACAAACCATACCTACTTCATTACCATTACCTCAACCTATCTTGCCTAGTGATCCTCGTTTTCCTTCGCATAGTGAAAGGAGTATGATCTTGTAGAACTTCGCAACACTCTTGCTAAGATATTCGTGTGGGATTTGATTCAAGCTTCACCTAATTACCATAGCATGCTTTTAAATGCTTTACAAAATTTGTTATCCCTCCTAGTGCATAACCAAATGTTGTAGCAACCCTAATTCAATGTATGAACTTGGTCAACTTAGACATTACCTTTCATCAAGATGAGTTACCTCCTTAGATGTGCAAAACAATGAAGCTTTCATGGTAATGGATATCATTAATAAGTGTGGGATAAAAGAGACTCTCATTTACAATGGTTTGACTCTTAATGTGTGTAGTGTAAAATTTTTAGATAATATTGAACTGGACAAGGCTATGATTGAACCTAATTCTTTATCTATTCGTGGATTCGATAACGTGGGAAAACAACTACTTGGTGTGATAACATTTCCTATTAGAGTTGGAAAGCTCACATTGCAAATTACTATCTATGTGATGTCTCAAGATATCTCATACAATCTTCTTTTGGGTAGACCATGGATCCATGAAATGAATGGGGTACCTTCAACTCTTCATCATTTAATGAAGTATGTCTATAACAATAAGGTCTATACAATCAAGGTTCACCCTCACCTAGAAATTTGTTTGCGTGCACTAAGAAAGACAAGGAAAGTCTTTTGAAAACATTGATACCAACTTCAAAAGTTGAACCTGTTCAAGAGGAAATGAAAGAGAAGATTATTGAATAAGTTACAAAGCTAGTGGATGATGTTTGGGGTTCCTTAGATTTTACACCTACATCCATGGGAGAATATAATATTGCAAACAAACCAAGAAAAGAGAAAGAAGTTGCCATAATATCCAAACAAGTTGTGTCACCAAAAGCATGTGAGTCTACAAATTTTAGCAAAGAAGAATAAAACACCACTTACACATCCACATATGAAGAGTGTGATCATGAGAAACCACCAAATCCAAAATAAATGGAAAAGATTTATGGAAGAGGTTATGATATTTTGAAACAAATTGGTTATAGTGGAAAAGGATGTAGTGCTAGAGAACAAGGCATTCATGTCCCTATAGAGCCTAATATACAAGAAACAACTAGTGGTCTTGGTTACTGTCCCACAAAACAAACAAAAGCATTAAAAAAGCCTTCACTTAATACCAACACTTTTACAAAAGATTCTTCTAATCTTGACAACTTTAACCTTGGTGCATCTTGAATCGATAGATACTACATGTGGGAATATCTCATTGCATATGCATCAAATTGATACTTTTCCTACTCATTATAATCCATAGCATTAGTTGTTGCTCCTTGTCATGTAGTAGTTTTAGTATGAATATCATATTCACTACCAAGCATGAGGGAATAAACTTAACTTTATGCAATCATATTTCCTTTTTGTAAGGAGCATCATATCATCATCCATTTTTGGCTCACCTTTTTTCCCTTGGAAGGCAAGGAGTTAGGTAGCCTTGTCCTAGTATGGCACTTTTCATTGTCTCTTTGGCTAGTTGACCACCTTCCATGTATATATAGGATCAAGCTTGGGATGTGGATGACATGCCTTAAGTTGTCTCACATGTGACATATTTTTCTTTCTATGTTATCTTTAGCATTGTATTTTGGGTCCAACCCTCCTTTCATGACGTAGCTCTATTTTGGAAACATATGTTTTACATAGGTCTTTCCGAATAAAGCTATCATGTATTTCCATTTATCATATTCTAATTTAAAGTAATTGCTCACAGCATGGTTCTTAACAATTTCTTTAAAGTGGGGGCATTTGCAGCCCTACTCATTGTTTGCTTAAAAGTGTGGTTTTCTTACTTCACTTGGTGGTGAAATTGGGTTTGATGTCCTTCAAGAGCATGACCTTTCTTGGCATATGACCTTCCTCTTAGTGGTGATGCTACAACTTGCATTCCCCAAGTTGTGAATCTTTTATCCTCGACTAGTCATCTCTTGGAGACATTAAGCACAATGTTCCCTAAGGTAGTACCTTTCATGAACTAAGAAAAACCCCTTTGAATATCCTATTGCATGTATCAAGTCCACTAAGCATAACACAACTTGCTTGCTAGTGGAGCCTTTATTTTTTTCATGGCCACCAAGCATAACACAACTTGCTTTCCAATGGAGTCTTTATGTTTTTCATGAGTGTCTAGCATAATGCAACTTTCTAGCCTTGTGGAGTCTTTTTGTGTGGCACCTTATCAAATTTATTAGGAGGTATAATTTTGGTATGATATGTACAATGGGAGCCTATAGACCTAGCATAACTTCCCATTAGCCACTTTTTGGGGCTCACCTAGTGAAGCAGATTTTCACTAGCTCGTGTGAGTGTATTTTTTTTGCATAGTGGATAGTGGGTTTGTGTAGGATCATGATGGGCCAGAAAATGGTGATATCTAAGTGATATGATGGCCTATGTGGCTGACAACTTTTTTTTACCCAAAATTGATGAAATGAAAAGGGTTTTTAAAGGATATTCTCAACTTTCCACCAATATAAATTATGCTTTACTTTGAATTTAATAAATAATTATTATTCATTTTTTATTTGAATTACGACTAGAGTCCTGATTGATAGGCTGATTGAAAAACATCTATAACTTTCAAACGGTATCACATTTTTTGAATCTAAAATATTTGTCACATTCTATGATTTGCATACTATAGGATTAAAAAGAAAATGAATTTCATAAAGTTTTGACCAAGTTAACGTGGTTAGACATACGAGTTTTTATATTTTTTAAAATTTGTAATAAAAAAAATCATAATTAATTATTTACTTGGAAAGAAATTACAAAAAAATATGCATCATATCGGGACATGAGTCCACTACTTACATCTAAAATATTATAAAAAAATATTATCATTTTATTGTGATTAGGGTGGTCAGACAGACACCTACTTATTTTTTCCCTGAAATTTAAGTACTACTGCATTGAAATTTCAAATTTTCACCAAATAGATTTTTCTCTTTTTAAATAAACCTAGTAGTTTAGAAACTACATTCAATTTGCTACAGATTATATTCTTACATATTTTTGAAATAATATAGATAACTTATAATTTAAATTTTTATGTCAAGTTGCCTAACTCTATTTTTCTGAATTTTATTGCCACTTAAGGGCCTGTTTTTTCCATGATGATCCTGCACATACCCTAGCAGGTTTCCACTTGTAAACATTTTTTTGGAAAAATAGCTAAGGCTTGATCTAGAGTGATTGGAAAAATAGTTGAGGCTTGATCCACCCATTTTTCTCTTCGCATCAATTTTGGCATTGTATGTGTATCTTGTCTTGTTGCTTCATATCATACATTCATGTGTGTCCCTTTGTGCTTATGTTGGTTTGCCATGGGATTTTGATCCTAGGGGCTTGGCCACCTCTTTGATCTTTGTCATCCTATCCCATTGGCATTTGTGCACTTGGACTCCTCTTGATGCATATTTGTCTACTTTAGTGTGAGTTTGAGTGTAGGGCTCATCCTCTCACTAAAGTTGGGGCTAAATGTAGTGTCAGAAAATGTACTCCTTTACATTATTGCACTATTTTTGGGTTCCTTAATTAAGTCTCTTATTGAGCCACTTATGCATTTAAAAGACTAATTAATCCCCTTTTCCAAAAGGGGAACTTGTATTAAACAATTGCAAACATTAAATAAATTGACTTAGAAATTGAGTGTCCTAGATTTAGGTCCTCCTCAAGTTGAAAATCTCAAGTTGCAATTGTCGGCTTTTGAATTTTAATTGTTGGGAAATTAGAAAATCATCTATAAATACATAGTTATTTTATCAATTCAAAAAATCTAACAAGAGAGAAAATTTCACAAGAGAAAATATTATTGTCAAGAGCATTGAAGAGCAGATTTATTAGTCATCTGCAACAATATTTCAAGATCCTATCATGATTTCAAATTTTATGTGTGTTCATGCATGTTTTTGGAGCTAACATTCTGATGTAGGTTTTAAGCATTCAAGCATCAAGATCAACATCCAATCAGTCCATTTCATGCAAGATCAAGACCTTAGAGAGATGTGTTAGACTTCAGTTCTCTAAGGATTTTTATTCAAGGGTTTGGTGAGTTGCAACATAGCAAGTTTTCATTCATCATTCCTTCCATTCATGTTTCATTTCATTTCAAGGTTTAATTACCAAAATGAGGTTTGACCAAGGAAAAGCCCCATTCACCAAAAATAAACAATTTTTCGCTCTCTTTGTGTTTGTAGATATTAGGTTGAAGAATGATTGAAGATTGATCAAAACTGAAATTTTGAAAAGTTGTCAACATTGTCACCAAGATACAGAAACTCGGATTTTGAATTCATTTTTGACTTTTTGACAGTGAAACTTATGCAAATAGAAGCTTAGATCCATCTTTGAAGGACCCCAAAAGTTGGGAAAAAAATCCCTACAAAGACTCATTCACCCTAGGGCGAATTTGTCCTAGGAGGACACTCAATAGGAGCTTTTGGTGATAGGTGCATAAATTGATACTCATCTCAAATTTATTGGAACTTTGTTGATTTTGTTAGATTAAGGTTTTAAATAGATGTTTCATGTTTTACATTGCATAATTGCATTCATTTGGTATTTTTCATGTATCTCTCAAAAGTGCATTTCAGGCTTACTTACCCCATCCTCAATCATAAGGAAAACAACAAGATCTCCATTAAGATTGACTCACCTAAGGGTTGAAATTCAGTCTTGCCCTAGGGCGACTCTTTTTCCTAATGAACTAAGGAAGATAGGTGCATTTACCATTCCATTTTTGGTTCACCTATTTTTCTATGTTTCAAGAAGTATATACAAAGAGAGAGAGAGAGAGAGAGAGAGAGAGAGAGAGAGAGAGAGATTGTGAGAGAGAGGTCTAGAGCATAAGGGATAAACAATGAGTGAGAAAGAGAGAGAAATATGATACAACTTGTTGATTACTAAAATTTGACCTCCTAAATATTGAAATTTGACATGCTAATTATTGAAATTCGGTTGTTTGAAAAATTACAAGATCTTCCAAAAACTAAAATTTAAATTATAACTCCTAGAGATTTGAAACCACTCTCAAACATCCTGAAACTATATACGTGAAATATAACTTAAAGTATAAGAAGGTAAATGTCAACTTATACTTAAATGTTTATTTCATGTATATAGTTTCACTAAAAGCTACAAAGAAGAAAGAGAGAAAAATAGAAGAAATAAATTTCAATGCAGATCAAAATGTGAATGTGTTATAATGCACTCACATTTTGGCAATGCATTCAAAAAATGTGCATTTTTTAAATTTAAACCATAATATGAGTGCATTATAACATGCTCATGTTTTGGCTTGGTAATGACCGAGCCTAGGCCCAGTCACTACCAACCCATTATGCAAGAACATTTTATTATAATGCGCTTGTGTTTTCACTATTTAGGGACCAAAAAGTGGAGTGGCCACTTTTTGGCCCACCATCTTTGTGCACCAAGTGGACCCTATGGAAGTATTAATAGATAAAGCATTTAGATAATGTACTTTTTTATGTGGGCTCCCTAAGGTTTTTTATTTGATTTTCTTTTATAGCTCTTGATATTCTCCTTATGGTTTTTCTTAAAGGAGCTAATGTATATTGCCTATTACAATTAAGGAATGGCCTTTGGTTTTTCAGTTTTGTCATGCAATAGTTTATAGTCATGTGTGGGATTTGAATAGATGGATGATGAATTGGGTCATTTTCATGTTGTTGGTTGTAGTTGGTTCTCATATGTGTAGCTATATGAGGTTAATCTTATTTGGTAAATATGTACATCCTATAAAGATGATAAAATTAAAATTGTTAATTTTAGTCTAGATGGATATGATGACCTTATTATCACTAGAATTAAGGTTTGAATGCTCAATTTTTTGACTCCTGGGTGCCTAACCCAATTTTACTGAAAAAAATAAATAAATTTATGAGTAGTTAGCTAAAGTATCCATTAAAAAATCCATGGAAAAGAGTGAATGATCTTGGCCATAGAAGGAGAGCATGTGTTCTAAAATCATGGGATGGTGACAAAAAAGTCAACAATATAAGTAGGTGATTTAGTAAATTGTTCTTCGAGGGAGAAAAGGGGCATAAATGGAGCTATTGGACAAGAAAAGACAAAATAAGGGATGGGGAAGGGAGGTATATGGTTTGGAGAAATTTAAAACGTAAAGAAAGATCATAATCTACACCTAGATCTATGTTAGGGAAATTTAGTATTTGAAGCAACAAGAATACTTTAAGGATCCTAAATATTCACATAGGTTGATATGTTCATCATTATTTATTATTGTTCATATTTCATTTTCACTTTTAGAATTTATTATGAGCAAAAATTATTTCAATACTTTTTTATTAATCTAGAAATTAAGGAAATGACAAGAGACTACTCATAGAAAAGGACTAGAGAGTATGGTAAAAGATGGTGTATAATTTTTGGTAGTTGATGTAGTTCTATCATTACATTATGAAATGTGTGATTAAGAGTAAGAATATGGATTTTTCATTCTGTTTTCTTTTATGTGATTAGTCTTTATGTCAAGATGGTAAAATTATGTGTGCTTTTATCTACTTTAACATGATAAAATCTATACAATCACATTGCAATATCCTTCTTTTATTACAAAAGTAATTACTATCACATCATCTTTAATTCAATGTATTTATATATCAAATAATCAAAATGAATCATTATATTATTTATTTAAATAAAAAGCTAAAAATAAATGTTAAAAAAAGATAGAACTACTAAATAGAGACCTTTCATTTCTCCACCCAAATTTATTTAAATTATAATAATATCCCCTTCCCCTCTCCCCCCTCCCTCGCCTCTCCTAATGTGATAAAATCCATATAATCACATTAAAATTCCTTCTTTTATTACAAAAGTAATTGCTATCACATCATCTTTAATTCAATATAATTATATGACAAATAATCAATGAATCGTTATATTATTTATTGAAATTTAAAAAAAAAACTTAAACAACTAGTAAAAGTATTAAATAGAGACCTTTCATTTCTCCATCCAAATTTATTCAAATTATAATAATATTCTTCCTCTAATGTGATAAAATTCATATAATCACATCACATCTTTATCTTATTACAAAATAATTGCTATCACATCATCTTTAATTCAACATAATATTATGTCAAATAATCAAAATGAATGATTGTATTATTTATTTAAATAAAAAACTACAAAAAAATTAAAAAAAATCAATCTTGTGTTAGACAATCTGACCATTAAAAACGTCTCAATTATAAAGTATGAAACTGAAAAATGGAACTTCTTTACTTAAAAATCCAGGGCAATGTTTTCAATGAAAGCGTCGTGTTTTAAAAAAAAATTCCTGACAGGAATTGTAGACCGTCAATTACAATGTAGACCCAAAAACAGACCGTCTGATATCGTGGACTATAAAAGAACCTTTCCTTTTTTTTTGTCGATGCTTCATGATGTCGAGAATATTACGTCGGAAAGTTGATGCCAGATGGCTTCACCAGCACGGGTATAGGATTCAATGGATAAACTTGGCAACTTTGCGCTTCCCAAATTCATATCACTTCCCCCACACTTACTATTTTTGGAATCATCCAAAAGTTGCTCGAATAACAGTGTACGACGGGCCAGCCTTCCGCTGGCATGCATTGAATACAGCAGTCAAATTATGGCCTCTGATGAACGGACGTCTGGGAGACGTGGTGGCTGCTCATCTGTGTTGCAGCGGTACCAAGAATTTACAAGGTAAAGGAGGTTTTGATGGATTCAGAAGCGAAGAAGTGGGCAAAAGAAGAACGGGAGTTTAATGCGGAGGCCAAGCGGAGCTGCGTCAGTAGCGATGTGGACGAGTTTTTTGCTCTGCTACAACGGATTAGGGAAACGGCTAAGCAATTCACTGCGCTCCGAAAGGAAAATGCTAACAAATCCCTCAATTGTTTGGACGATAATAATATCAAGGAGGCGGCTACGTCTAATCCAGTGTGGCGGCTTTCGTTCGAGTGGGAAGATTTCTGCAGCGCCGGGAATGGAACCCGCGACGTCAAACCCTTCCCTCCATCCAATGCACAGGTGATGAATCTCAATTCCAAACAAGGGGTGAAACGACACTCTGTGTATTTAGATGAGAAAGACAATGGCGATACAGAGATGCCGGATCTCAAGCAGGGTAGCCAAGATATCACCAAACAATAATAAAGAAGCATGGTTGGCCATCATGATTTCCAGATAGGAAAGAATCATGCTCTCAACTTAAACAATGATTTCCAGATAGGAAAGAATCATGCCCTCAACTTAAACAATGATTTCCAGATAGGAAAGAATGACCTCGAGGTGTAATGGAAGTTGGAAACTCAAGTTGGAGTAGGTGGAACAATTCTCAAGAGTTTCTAGTTCAAAACAAGGCTTTGATGGGAAAATAAATCATTTTGATTCCTGATAGAAGTTGGGATTTAGAAGAAACCAACAAACTAGCACATATATTGAGGGACCGAGAGAATACATTAAGTGGCAATTGGGTTCTAGAAGAAAACTGGGACATCAGAGGAAGGGTTGAATAGATTAGGATCAGAAGTGCACCTTAAACTAGAAATGGAAGAGAAAGAGGAGTGGAAGGCAAGACCCAAAAGGGAGACAAGATTCTAAAGGAAATAATGTTGGGTCATAGGATCAAGGTGGACTTGGTACCTAGAACCTTGGATGCCAAGATTTAAATTTCTCCATGAGCCTATAGTCTAGTTAGGAGGAAATAAGAAGGGGAAACTAAGACACAAAGGGAATCAATAGTTGCTTGGAACTTAGTTTTAAGGTTCTAGTTACATTCACAAAGTTTAAACCTAGTAAGGAGAGGGGAAACATGGAAAATAGGTGGAGCCACGAGGACAAGTAGGGATCAAGATAACAATCAATAATTGGACCTCAGGACCTAAGTTCCCTGGTCCAAGGTCTATTTGGTGATATGCAATCTAACATAACAATATTCAACAAATAGAAGAGAGGATGGGGGCTATAGTTTAGTTTTGAAAGAATCCAAAACCTTGGAACCTAGTGTAAAGGTTCCAAGTCCACTCACAATCCTATAGCCTAGGAAGGACACCAAAGACACCTAGGCATATGAATGTACTTAGGATAGAAAACTGGGAGCAGGAGCAAGAGTAGGGTGCACAACCTGTCTAACACATGGGAATCCAAACAAATACATCACAAGGAAAAAGGGAAAATCTACAAGGACTTAGCTTTACAAATTTTTGAAGGGGTCCTAACAAGATCTACAAAAAAGTATTTATATATATATATATATATAAAATAAATTATTTACATGAGTAGGATTTGTGAGAACATCAAGTGTTTTGAATTATTTTATTTTTTGGCAAATTGATCCCAAAGTGATGCTACATATGTATTTAATGGATACTTATATTTGAAAAAATGTGGCCTTAATCAAATTTATATATAATGAATCCATCTAAAACATATGTTTGATCAAAATTAAATTTCGTTTTGAAATACTTAAATTCATTTGTGTTGATAAATTGGTCTTAAGTATGACACAACTTTGAACTTTCACCCTTCACTCTTAGGTTTACCCAATTCAAAAGGCAGTGAAAGCTATTGATGGACCACAATGCATAAGCATAAAAGAAACTATGTTGAAATTACTTTTGAACTTGAGATAATCTTTGGGAGAAAGAATGTCTTCAATACATGCCAATCACTAAATTGTCCCTCCATTTTGTCCACTCTAGCTAACACCTATTTGATGCATGATGATATCAAGGACACGGTGAATCAAGCGTGGAATTTTTTTAGCCATTACAAAGAGCACTTTCATATTCTAAAGGAAATGCAAGATCACATGCATTTAGATAATATGCTTTTCTTATGTAGGCTACTTAAGGTTTTTTATTTGATTTGATTTTATAGCTCAATGTTCTTCTTATGCTTTTTCTTAAAGGTGCTAATGTGTATTCCCTATTACAATTAAGGAATGGTCTTTGGTTTTTCACTTTTGACATGTAGTAGTTTATAGTCACGAAGGGATTTGAATAGATGGATAATGGATTTGGTCATTGTCATGTTATAGGTTGCAGTTGGTTCTCATATATGTAGCTATATGAGGTTAATCTTATTTGGTAAATGTATTCAGCCTATAAAGATGATAAAATTAGAATTGATAATTTTAGTCTAGATGGATATGATGACCTCATTATCACTAGAATTCAGGTTTGAATGTTAATTTTTTGTGACTCCTAGATGCCTAACCCAAGTTTACTAAAAAAAATAAAAAAATAATGAGTAGTTACTTAAAGTATCCATTAAACAATCCATGGAAAAGAATGAATGATCTTGGCCATAGAAGGAGAACATGTGTTCTAAAATTTTGGGATGATGAGTAAAAAACTCAACAATATAAGTGGGTGATTTAGTAATTTTTTCTTGGAGAGAGAAAAGGGACATAAAAGGAGCCATTGGACAAGAAAAGACAAAATAAGGGATGGGGAAGGGAGGTATATGTTTTGGAGAAATTTAAAACCTAAAGAAAGATCATAATTTACACCTAGATCTAGGTCAGGGAAATTTAGTATTTGAAGCGACAAAAATACTTTGAGGATCCTAAATAGTCACATAGGTTGATTTGTTCATCATTATTTATTATTGTCCATATTTCGTTTTCATTATTTTAGCATTTATTATGAGCAAAAATGATTTCAATACTTTTATTAATCTAGAAATTAAGGAAATGAGAAGAGGTTGTTCATAGAAAAGGACTAAGAGTATGGACAAAGATGGTGTAGGATTTTTCGTAGATTATGTAGTTCTATCATTGCATTACAAAACAAAATGTTTTGATTAAGATTAATAATATGGATTTTTTATTCTATTTGTCTTTTATGTTTTTAGTCTTTATGTCTAGATAACAAAATTATGTGTTTGTTTATCTAATAATAAAATCCATACAATCACATTACAATAATTATTTTAATTACAAAAGTAGTTACTATCACATCATCTTTAATTCAATGTATTTATATATCAAATAATCAAAACAAATCATTATATTATTTATTCAAATAAAAAACTAAAAATAAACGTTAAAAAACAGATAGAAGTACAAAATATAAACCTTAAAATTCTCCACCCAAATTTATTCAAATTATAACAATATTCCCCATCCCAAAAAAAAAAAAATGTCTTGTGTTAGACGATCTGACCATTAAAAACGTCTGAATTATAAAGTATGAAACTTTAAAATGGAACTTCTTTACTTAAAAATCCAGGGCAATGTTTCCGACGAAAGCGCCGTGTTTTAAAAGAAAACCCTGACGGAAATTATAGAACGTCAAATTACAATGACCTGTGAAACTTTTCCTTTTGTCGATGCTTGAGAGCATGAGATGATGTCGAGAATATTACGTCAGAAAGTTGATGCCACATGGCTTCACCAGCACGGGCATAGGATTCCGATGTCAATTCAATGGATAAATTTGGCAACTTTGTACTTCCCAAATCTATACCACCTGCCCCATACTTACCATTGTTGGAATAATCCTAAAGTTGCTCGAATTGGACGGCCCAGTCTTGCGCTGGCATACATTGAATACAGCAGTCAAATTTACTTTTAGGCAGTATTTAAGCCTCTCATGAACGGACGGGTGGGAGACATGCTGTGTTGCAGAGGAAAGGTAAAGGAGGTTTTGATGGATTCAGGTGCGAAGAAGCGGGCAATAGAAGAGGAGGTGGCTCAGGCGGAGGCCAAGCGGAGCTGCGTCAGTAGCGATGTGGACGAGTTTTTTGCTCTGCTCCAACGAATTAGGGAAACAGCTAAGCAATTCCCTGCGCTCCGAAAGGTAAATGCTCACAAATCCCTCAGTTGTTTGGATGATAATAATATCAAGGAGGCGGCTAGATCTAATCCAGTGTGGCGGCTGTCGTTTGAGTCGGAAGATTTCTGCAGCGCTGGGAATGTAACCCGCGACGTCAAACCCTTCCCTCCATCCAAGGCACAGGTGATGAATCTCAATTCCAAGCAAGGGGTGAAACGGCACGCTGTGTATTTAGATGAGAAAAACAATGGCGATACAGAGATGCCGGATCTCAACTTGCCCTCCACCCCCGCATTGCTGCAGCTCTTTTACTAAACGCACATTTTAACCTTGGCGTTCGGAATTTTCCTCCTTTTTTAACTGGTTTTTTTCATTCTCAAGGTGTTTAATTAGTGCTTTTTAAAAGTAAACTGCGAAACAGGGTCCTGAGTCGGGGTTTCTGCAGGAAAATATATATATTTTGGACTTATTTTTCTGTTCTTACGAATTGCTTCTTTGAATTTCGTTTTGAGCAGTGCTTCCTAATAACAATTTATTGGTTACATAAACCATTATATAAACTGTTATGTCTTTGATCTATTGTTTCTTTGAAATGTTTCTGAATTTGTTTATGCAAATTAATTTTCGGATCACATTTCATGATCTATTATGAGAACGGAAAAAAAAAATGATGCATATTTTTCGTTTCCGTGTTTTAAAAATCTGTGTGTAGGTCTAAATTGAAAGAAGGTAACATATTGATAGTACTGTGGGACTGAAACTTTTGGGTGTCAAAGCATTCTTTCCCAGTTCTTTTATTTTTGTATATGAATTTGTCTCCCATGCTTAAAGTTTCCGAATTTATTAATCATATACTTCTGAACGAGAGAATATTGAATTACCTATATGAGTGAAATGCCACTTTTCAGCCATGTGCTAAAAAAATATGAACTAAAATATTGCTATTACAGTAGTTTGAGACCTTTTCCCTAAAATTCAAATTGGTATATTTTGGTGAGTTTCATATTAATGGTAGAGGTTTTCATATTTGGGAAAAATAATATCAAAGACATGATGTCCCAGTTCATTATAGTTAATTAAAGATAAGGAAATTACTAGTTGATAGGTTACATATAGTGTGAGATTTGAGTCTGAAACAAAGTCTCACATCTGTAAACCATTGTTGAGTCGTCAGAAACTAAGTTTTAGCTGTCGTTTTATGGTAAATCAACTATCATAATTTAATGGTAAAAGCCTCTAAAATTTCACTTATCACGTAAAATCCAAATAAATATTGATTTCCCAGTTGGATGGGAATATTCTATTTCCATTTGCAATATTTTTGTTAATTTGATGGCAACTTTCTTTTTCATTTGCATTGCTTTATGTTTTAAATCTATATGCAAATATTTCAAAATCAGATAATACTTAATTTTTTTAAGGAAAAATCTCCATTATTTAGCACTTATTATTAATTGTTTAATGCAGGCAATGTATACAACTAGAATTTGTAGCACATGACATCCATACGCACCCATGCACAAACACGTACTCTCACACCTATTAACATACATATAGTTTTCTATCAACATAATACTTGAACCTCCTTTAGGTGCAAGTGCTAACATGTAATAAGATGTTGTCTTCACAATAATTTATATTATTCTTAAGATTAAATGGTATTATTTTTAATTATAATTTTGTTCTTCATATTTTGAATTTTTTAAAAGTTTTTGTTATGCATGCTTTCTTTTCTTTTCTTCTTAATAAATTTGATATACAATTTACATTGTATTTCTTTTTTTTAATCATGGATTAGAAAATATGATATGAAATGTTGGTTCAAAAGCTTAAATACAATTTTATAGTATAAGAATTTAATTAAAAATAATACTTTATCTAACAACAATATAAAATACTGATGGCTCCTACCATGAAGTGTGATGAATACATTGTATTGTCTTTAGTTTGTCTTGTCAGAAAAGGTTGACAAGGAATTAGCCTCTACACTTTTTCACAAGTGCCCCTATTAAAACTATAGAATATTTTATGGTAAATAGACTAGAGATGTATCTTGAAATGGTCTCTCTTTTAATGATTGTAAATTTAAGTAGCCTCTAATCACCAATAGATGTTAGACTTTATCATTGATACAAATGTCTAGAATTAATATTTTTTAGTTATATCACAAAAGAATTAGAACCATTAGAGATTGGACCCATGGTCAATGTTATAATAATGATATTGCTATCAAGATTCAACCGTGTAGTTTTCAAGTCAAACTCATTGACCCATGATTCATGAGTAGTGGTTCACAAGAACCCATCTCTCATGATAATGAATGGTCCACTTAGCACTCATTGCATCTAGGTGATGCTCACAGAGGTGAAGCATCTAGGGACAGACCAATGCTTCACCGCTATGAGCATCACCTAGATGCCCATGCACAAAAATGACAGTTGCAACAAGAAGTTGCAACTATATTCATGGATGTGCAACATGATATTGTTGGGACACATATTGAACCTCCTAGGAATCACTTAGCAAACTTAGTTTATATCATCTTTGTTCAGGAATCTTAAACAATAACCCTATTCTAATTTCTATTTCTATATCTAGATTTTTTCATACCCCTCCTAATATACAACTTTCAATAAAATATCTCTTCATTTTACTATAAATCTTAGATATTTTCTTACCCCTATTTATTTATACTCCACATTCATTCATTTAAACATTTTATTTCTTTAGCATCATAAATTATCACCCTTGACAATTTCACACTAGATTTAGCTCCCCCCTACACGCTTGGACCTAATTATACATTTAATTTGCCCATTTTATAATAATATTCAAAAAATCACAAGTGAAATTAAAAATAAAGTTTTAATCTATAATAGTGATGTTTAAGGCCTCAAAATGAGAGGTCTAGACTAGGGCACCTAGTGCCCTTGTCCAACCTATTTTGGCTAAATTTAGAATATGTCAGTGTCAACATTTTAATATTTAAAAATCCAAAATTATTTTTTCGCTATTAGTATTTGATTTTCAAGAAATTAAAGAATTGCATATAAATAAAGTCTCTTTCACCAAGCCAATAGTTGCATGGTATGATGGTTGAGTTGTTGTTCTTGCCATCTTCAAACCCTACTGAGGGTGTAATTAATGAATGTTTAAATTGGGGATGAGGTCCCCCATTTGTGACCTCACTGGTTCATAGCTCCATATCAAAAGCATTTACCCCCTAAAATAGTCTTTCACCATTTGAAATCTTAAAAAATAAAAAATAAATCTATTGCACTAAATTGAAGATCCTAAAATCGGTCAAGTCAATTCAAGGGCAGAATTAACAACATTATTACAACACTTTCATCAATTAAGAGCACACTTTCAAGTCATTAGGAAGAAGGAAACAATTATGTTTAAGGAGCTATTATGATCAATCATGTCATTTTGTGAAGATGTATTAAGTTATCCTCTACATGCTAGCTACAACAATCTATTATGTTTTGTGGACTAACCTTTTGTGGGTCTATCAAGTAATCAAGGAATCCATCAATCAACATTATCATGGTAAAAAAAATAGATAGTTATACGACTTTAAATTCTAAAAATTATCATTGTAACAATTTGCATTACTTTAAAAATACAAAATTTTATGCATTCTTAGGTGTTTCACATAGAGAAATTAGGTTTTCATACATTTTTAGAAATCTATGTGCTTCCAAACCTGAACCTTTGCACTTGTAGATCTTTAAACACTATCAATTTCAAAAAAATTAAACATCAAATGCCAACTCTCTAGACTAGGGCACCTAATGCTCCTGTCTAGTCAATTTAGGCTTAAATATTTTATGTAGAACCTTGCTTGTGGGATCTACTTAGATCAAGTTTTAGTTTCTATAAATTAGTTCTACAATTGTTTGATTCTACTTTACATTACTAGTTTGATCCATAGGACATAGTATAATGTTTGATGCAATATGATGAGTTCCCACAAGGCTAGCAAGTTGTGTTATGCTAAACACTCATGAAACACATAACTCTACTGGAAAGCAAGTTGTGTTATGCTCAAAAACCATGTTAAAAAGGGGTGCTCAAGTTGATGACCCAACAAGCTTCGTTATGTTGAATCCATGAACTATCTTGAAAAAACTTGCTTTAGGGAGCACATAAAACTCACCTAAGGGGGTGTACAAAGTTTAACATCACAGGGAATGAACAAAAGTCACCTTAGGGGGTGCACAAAGTTTAATGTCAATTGGGATGAGCAAAACTCACCTCAGGGGGTGCATAAAGTTTAGTGTCACGAGGGATGAACTAAACTCACCTTAGGGGGTGAATAAAGTTTAAATTCACATGGGACGAACTAAAATCACCTTAGGGGATGCATAAAATCACTTAAGGAGGTGCATAAACCACGATAAGATAATGCCAAAACCTTAAGGGGTGTTATAACAACACCACCACAAAAGGTGATTTACAAAAACAACAAAGGGGCTTTTGCTCAATACATGAAAAGTCACACCTTAGGGAATATCACACATGACATCACCACCAAGAGAGGAAAATTCATGGAATAGAAGACTCACACCTTAGGGAATACTAGCCATAGGATTACCATTAAGGGGAATGCCATATGCCAAGAAAGTTTACTCACTTAGGGAAAATTAAGCCAATATTATCATAAAGGAAACACTTCACATAAAGAAATAAGGCCACACTTCCTCTAGGAGATGTATGTTATCATCACTAAGAAGGGACCATTCTTTATACAAATAATGAGCAGGGGACGATATGCCCCCACTTAAAATGTTAGCGTACCTGCTACACTAAGAAACTTTAAGGAGATACAAAGGGATCCCTTGGTAGAAGGAATGCACCTAACACAAGGCTACCCAACCCCTTAACCCACAAGTGTAGGGATAAAGATGAGCCCAAAATGGATGATGAAATGATGCTCCTTGCAAGATTTAAAATATGATTGCATAAAGCCAAGTTTATATTCCCATGGATATGGTGAATATTTTATGATACTACAACTACCACATGGCAAGGAGCACAAAAAATTAATGTTAATCTATCGCAATCAGTTTGATCCTTATAAGTATCAAATTATCTTAATTTATTCTTTAAAGCATGACATTTGTTAGTAAGATGTGCAAATATTCTATGATATGTGCATAGTAAGATGTATTTGTACTCTTTCCTTTCTTATCTCCTTGGTCACAGATAGGTGGTAATGTAATGTATCCTAAGTTGAGAAGTGTGTCTAATGCATGTTCAGTTTTGGTTATTGGATGCATGAATTGTAACTTCTTAATAAGACCATGGACTTTGTATTTATCGGTTAGTGGGATAAATGTTTGATGTAAAGGTGGAGGACCTTGGTAACCTAATCCTTTAGTATCTTTGGATGGTGTTTGTTCCAAGAGGGGATGGATCTCATGTTCATTATTTATGTCACATCTATTTTTTGTCAATATCTCAATTTAGCTTTGTCCATAAATTTGTCCCAAGCTAATGGGCGTGTTTGTAACTTTTATGCTCATATGATGGGAGGTTGGTTGATGTGCTTTCCCTATGATTTTTATTGTCCATAAATTTTTCCCAAGTTAATGGGTGTGTTTATAACTTTTATGCTCATATGATGGGAGGTTGGTTGATGTGCTTTCCCTATGATTGTTATTGATAGGTTTCTCCATGTGCATTGGTTGAGGTATGAATTGCAAGTCACTTTCTTTATGTAATGTGGAAAATATTTCAAGTGGTGGAATGAAAAGTGGTGTTGGGTGATTAGGAAATGTCATGGAAGGATAAAATGCTACATTATTTTCAAGGTTGCACAAATAATTATGTATGAATTCATTCATGCTCTCCTCATCTTGTCCCAAGATATCTACATCATGAGGAGATGCATTGAAAAGTGAAGGATCATGAATGATCTCATTGGAATTAGGGTCATCACCAAACACATAACTTGAAACATCAACTAAGGATTTCAAAGAAGTCATCTGAGCAAAACATTGAGCCATCATGATGATTCCTTTTACTAAGGTTCATACTGTTATGTAACAGGCTTTTGGGAGACATGAAATAGATCTAGATAGAGGATCCTAAGAGGATTTTTCCACAAAAAAATTGAGCCAAAAATAGGAGTGGAACAGATGCACCCAAAGGTGTATGTGTCTTGGGTAGGTTTTCTAGAAATTCAAAGTCTAGTTGAGTGTGATTCTGCTTAAGGATTCTAGTTCTGGTTTCAGATAGGTTTGACAATGAATATTTTTTTGAGATTTGCTTAATTTATGCCAATGCAAGTGTATAAGAATGTGTGAACAATAAATGACAATTTTGAATACAATTCTTTTGATCTAAAATGCAAGAATTGATTAATTGTAAGATGTCTAAATCTAAAACTGATGATTTTGATGCAATTTTGAAATAAAACAATGCAATTTGTTTTCACTTTTTTTACTTTTTTGAGCTATATGAAAGATGCCTAAATGAATGCAATTGAGAATTCCAAAACAAAGATCTACAAGAAGACATAGACTGAACACACAGAGATAGAGAATTTTGCAAAAAAATTATGATTCAAGTGTAGGAGGACATTGTAGTGTACATTGTTGTAAATATCTAATTAGTTTTCCTTAGTTTCAATAAGCAGTAAGAAGGGCGCCTCCCCTTTCCGAGAGGAGAGATTTTATCTCACATAATTGTGGCTGAAATTAAGTTTTGTAATCTATTAAAAGGGATTACAAAATTTTCACCCAATAGCGTATAACCCATATATAATTTTTTCAGAGAAGAAAGATAAAAAATATTGCAAGTCTATTGTTCATATAGAATAGACTAATAAAACAAAAAATGATATTGTTAGTGATATATTGCAATATATTGGTGAATTTTTTGGTCATAGTCACAATAAATGATATGAAAGGAAAAATAAATTGAGCAAAAGAAAGAACTAATTAATGAGCATTATTTGAAAGAAAAATATTATTAAAGAGAGAGTAGCCAAACCAAACACCACCAAATGTAAAGGAGAAAAAAAAATTTGATAAGGGGAAAACAGAAGAAAAAATTTCAATATTATGTATGGAGGCAAAATGCCTAAGAATGATACAAAGAGAGAGCACTTAAGCCTTAAACTTGCTTGCTTGAATGAAAATTCAATGCTAATATAATTCAATGATATTAAATAATGATGCAACTAATGAAAATATTATTACAAACACACAATATTTGTTGCAAAGACAGTTGTCGTTGCACCAAAAAATTAACTCGTTAATGTCTGATACAACCGTTGAATTTATACAAGATCCAAGATCCACATGAGATAGTTAAACCATGTCACAAAGCCCGAGCGATGCGTTGACCCACGCCGAAAAGACCAAGGGCTACACCTTGCAAGAATATTAATATTATTGTCATTTTAGATTCCTAAATTGATATATGAGAATAGATATGCTAATATCACTCAATTATCTATATAAAAGTTTGTGGTGCTAATCCGATCTTGGTGGAGCACTTGTAACCAACCATCATGCCCACCGACGTCTATAGGTACACTGAGTAGAAAACATAAGGAGAGGAAATAAATTCGCCAAGTCACTTGGAATCAAATTCTCTCACAAACTCATCTCTAAAAACAATGTATGTAGGGAAACCGTCAAAAAAACAACTGCCACCTGCAATTGGGGCCGTCAAATTTATAGCATTCGTCTAAAAGTTTGGAACCTGATAAAACCGGGAATGCGACGGAAAGAGGGGAGCCATTGATACACCGTGTGTAAACTTTACGCATTCTGGGATTCCACTAATTAAAACGAAATCCCTGGTTGAACAAATCAAAACAAAAGTCTTTGGTAAATGCTTGATTTTGTCTCCACGCACTGCCGTCTATGGGCCACCAAATGACGTAGAGTAGAAGGCGTCAAATGACGTAGAGTAGAAGCCATCAAACGACGGCGAGGACGTTACGGTCGCAGTGTGCAAATTGGTAAACAAATATCTCTCGACTTTGTACGCAAAGGATGACGTCATGGACACCACGTCATCGCAGGCGCCGCGGATTCCTGGACACGTCAAACCCACGAACCAAACTAGTCTACACGGTATCGCCTTCTGTTTACCATTCATTCCCTTGCAAATATATATCTGTCAAAATCCCCGACTCTGGTCAATGTAAAAACGCTCCGGCTGGACAAAGCATTCATTGTTTTCTTTCAAATTATAACTGGAAAGATTATGCAGGATTTGGGTTGTGATTAATTGGTAGGTTTGGAGCAGGCGAATAATGAAGCGGGCGTTAGAAATCGGGAAGGCGGAAGGGGAGGCAAAGAGGGCGTGCGCCGAAGCCCCGAATAGCGAGGTGGATGAATTTTTTGCTTTGTTGCAACGAATCGATGAAACAGAGAAGCAATTACGAGCCCTGCGAAGGGCAAATAACAGGCAAGAGCTTCCCAGAAAGGAGGCACCGGCATGGCGGCCGTCGTTGGAGTGGGAAGACTTTTGCAGTAGTGGGAATGGAACCCGCGACGTCGACAAGGTCTCCGTGTGCATTTCGAAGGCGCGAGCTCCACTGTCAAATGGTAACAACACAGAGGTCGCCAAAGAGAGTCTGGATCTTAACTTGCCCCCAGCTTCTTCACTAAACGAACAGTAGGTCCTGGTCAGTTATTAACTGTTAGCCGTTTTTGTTTTTCATGATGTGGTAAATACTGTGAATTGTTTGACAGAGTTATCGTTTGAGAATGATTTACGTCGCCTGTAGCGATCAAATTTTTATGATTTGTATAATTGATTTGTGTTTTTTCTGCTACAATTTCTGTTCTTCCTATCCATTCCACAGATTTTGGGGTTTACATTAAATATATGAGTTTAAAACAAATTTGTTAGGATATCTTAATCTTTGTTTTAGTCTGAATTAGAGGATTGGCTGTTATTCCGAACATTCGGGAATGGCTTTGGTGCCATCAGTGCCATCGGCGTGAAGGAAAATTTGCTTTACCTGGATTCTATTCCATAGGCTTTCTTTTGGTCTCGTGGAGTTAAAAGTCTTTTATTCTATTTTATTCTATTCTATATGAAAAAGTAATGCGGAACTGTCTAATGGATTGTTCATTTAAGGATTAAAAGGGAGTTTTACGGATTTTTACTATTAAATTAATGAAATAAAAGGGAGTTTCACGTGAATTAAAAGACTAAGGGAGTTTTACTTTTAATTTATGAAAAAATTGTTAGTTTTATTTTTTGGGGGGGGGCGCAACACATAGTATTATAGAAGAAATAATATGCCGTATTTAGTGTGTTTTTTTTATGAATAAGATTGTATTATATTATTTTATAAGATATAATATATATTTATATTAAAAAAAAAAGTTGAATGGAATCATGTTAAAAACTTTAGGTGAAGTAAAAGCCTACAATAATAATATCAAAAATAAAGCTTCAAATATGGAATAACAACATACAAAACAATAGACTTAAGTATCAAGAGCAATAATTTTGGTTAGTGGATTTTCATAATTGGAGTCTTATTAGTTGGGATGTGAGGTTGTAGCCCTAAACAAAATGGAAGTTTTAGTCTCAAACTTTTTAAGTTTAATAGTTAATCCTTGGTTGCTATTTTTTTTTGGAGATGGGTGTTAGCAATAAATTTAAATAAGCAATGCCTAAAGAAATAATTTTTGTCTGTTCAGTTTTAGATAAAGCACTGAAGATAGCATACCTTGCTTTTTCATTCTCCTCATAGGTAGAAATCTCATCTGTAAAAGGACCACTAACTAGTTCAACATATCTGGTCTCAACAGATTTCCAAGTCTTGAAACCAAGAGAGATCAAGTAATCTCTCATTTGCATTCTTCAGTCACTGTAGTCAACTCCATCAAATATAGGGATTTGCAACTTGTGCACCATCTGACCTACTTCAAATGGTTAAGCTCTTCTCTGAGGAACCAAAGCTCTGATACCAATTGTTGAAATTCACAAGAAATTTGAGAGGGGGGTGAATCAATTGTACAAAATTAATTTTACTTCTCACCTTAATCAATTCCACTTTAACTATAATCTGTTATTAAGTATAAACATGAAATGCAAATAACAAAAAATACCATAAACACTAGATTTATGTGGAAAATCCAATGAGGGAAAAACCATGGTGAGGATTAACTCACAATATAATAGTAATGTAAACACTAGATACAAAGGCTCACTGCCTAGAAAGGATTCATTGTCCAGATACAAAGACTCATTGCCTACAGATAAAACTCACTGTTTAGAAGGAGGCTCATTGCCTATAAACAAACAAAGACAATAGAAAATCCACCACAACATGTACCACACATTCGTAGCCTAATCAAAGGATTGCAAACACCATTAGCTCATCAGGATTCTAACACATCAAAGTAATGTTGCCTTGATTTAGTTTCACACACTTTTCTTTTCATACTTGTTTCTCACACTTCACACTCCATGCTTTCAATTAGCAACATCTTGACTTGTATTTATACCATCTTCACTCTTGAAAACTTTCTCCAAGGTTGGCTTACATCATTTATTTTACAAATTCAAATTAGGTCGGTGACTCAACATTCATGTGGTGGATAATAATGAGAGTAGACCAATTACATACTTAATCAGGACCCAAACAACATCTTGGATCAATCACACACTTCCTTAATTGATGTTTATTCTTTATGTAACGTGTAAACATTAGGTTAACCAAACCTCATGAAAACACCAATGAATATTTAAGTACGCGCATCCACAACAAGATGATGATGTGTGGATCACACAACATGCTTCACTAGACACTGGAACACCTCTTAGAAACCTTCATATACATATGCAACAACTCCAATAATCTTTATACATAGAACACTCTTCAACAGTCGAACCGGACTGTGCAAACACACACAATAGTTCTGGAACAAGCCTTCTAGAGCACCAAACCACGAGCATGTTTTCCAGAACATAGATAAAATCAATATTAACCTTCTTCTAGATCCGCAAGATCTATGAGACAAACCACTAGAAAATTGCAAAGCAGAGACATCTCTCCCAATCCACAAACAAATAGTTTTGCCAAACCAGTTCACACATCTTTCACTCTCCATCAACCCAAAAGCTAAAACTTAGGATATATTATCCAATGAAGCCCATAAATAATATTACAGATCTACACAAAAATATGATCAACATAGAAGAAATGTAGAGCACGTTACCGGAGCACATTCAGAACACAAACACAACACTGTCTTCATTTTTTATTAATTTTCTCAAAAGAACTTGACATCAACACATTTGCAACACCATAAAGATAGCTCCATGTACTCTCAACACTTCTATAGTATCTCAACTATACATGTACCACTTGCAATCACTCTAAGTTATGTTGATATCAATGATAATATTAATGACAACACCACCAAACACATTCATACTTTCAATAGAAGATGATAAAACCTTGCAAAAGGTTACCACCTATAACTAATATGGATCATAAATACAATAATCACATTACTTGAAAATTATAGGGCTGTAGTATAAGTTGCAAATATGTATCTTGAATCACTTCCAATGCTTGGAATACTTTGTACTTCCAAAAGATCACAATATTTACATTGAATAATAATTTACAAAAAGTCTTATTCTTTTTCTTTTATTTTTTATAAATGATAAAATGAATTTATATATTCATACATTCACAAAAATAAGTGACCATTTCAGAAAATATGCGAAGATGTTTGTGTTCCAAATCACATAAGAATTGATATCAATTTGAAATTTGGAGAGAAAATGGTCTTGGACACTAGTGCAAAGCACTAGTGTTTTACATTTAAATTTCCTTAAGGCAAGTGCCTAGGACCAAGAGCATAACCAAACTCATTAAAAGGCCCCAAAATGGGCTCTAAAAAAGAAAGGGAAAAAGAATACATAAGATGATCTAGATAAATGTAATGTGAAATCATAAGTGGTTATGGATTTTGATGTTATAATATTCATATTCCAAATTGAAAAATTTATAAAAATATTTTCATTCAAATAAAAATGAATAGAAAAATTCATGCTCAAATCCTTGAAGGATGTCTCCATGGAAACAAAAGAATATTATGATAGTTTTAGGTGGTTTGGAAAAGAAGTTAGCATTGCTCTTTGTGTGAATACTCAATTTACCATTCATGTAATTTTGAGCCGTTAAATAAGAATGTAGTTGTATTCATACTTTGGTATTAAAGTAGTATATTGAGAGGATTCAAATAGAAAAGAAGAATTTTATGTGTACAAGTTTCAAGAGGCACCAACAAGCTTGTCATTGTAGATTTTTTATTTTATCTTTACCATTCAATTTTTTGTAAACTTTGTATAGAAAATCCAACCAAGATTGAATAAAATAAAATAGTGTATCTATAATTCTTTTCCTATATCAATTTATATTGGTGTAAGAGATGTGTCATTATGGCATAAGTTTACAACTTACAATGGTATCATGAATGCAACGAATTAATTTAAATATTTAACTAGGAAGTGAGGAGGAAGAAACTAATTGAGAAATAATTATGGAGCTTCTTGGTAAGATCCCTTTTTTTTCTCATATGTATAAGGTTCAAAGTGTAATGAGATGTATTATCAATGGAAATATACATCTAAGAAAAAAAATATTAAAGGGGCCAAAAAGAAAAGTTCCTATTTTAGTATTATTGGAATATTGTCATTAATGTCAAAGGGCTATTTGAGTAGATTTTATAGCAAAAAAATTGAGAGAGGAGAGCAAGTTATATGAGTAAGATCATGGAAATTTATTGATTATATCTTATGATGACATTATTGCAGATTTAATGAAGATATTATTTTCCAAATTCATGAAGACATTGTTGTTGACTTGAGAAAACATTATTGTTGAATTTGAGAAGACATTATTGCCAACATTGTGAATACTATATTACAGAATTATGAGAAGGAATTAGGGAAAATCTGAGGAGTGTCAAATAATTTTTTTATATCATTCTTTTGGATCTTGGATCCTCCTATTTGGGAGATCTTGAGGTTGGAGCCTTGTATTGAAGAGATTGGAGCCTCTTGTTGAGTTGGTGCTCAATAGAGCAGATTGGTGTCTCCCCTGGGTTGGTGCCTATGAAGCTTGTAAGAATATATACATATAAAAGAAATATTTTTCCATGGTTTTCTCTCATAAGGTTTTCCATGTAAAATCATGTGTGCATTGTGTGTTCTCTATTGTTAGATCTTGCATGTGTGGATACCTTGATTATTATTTTATGATTGTGAAAATTATAAATTGAAAATTTTGGTCTTATACTAACTCACCCCTCTCTTAGTATAAGTGTGTGTGTGTGTGTGTTTCTCGAATTGGTATCAAAGTAGATTCCTTTGAAAAATCCTAACCACTTGAAGGAAAGATCTTAAGAACACACATGGTGAGTTAATAAGGGTTTTCCTCAAGCCGACCACTATTGTTCAAAAGAAACTACACTTTTTGGAGCATGAGGATGCATATTTATTTGATGGCCCATATATTTGATATATGGAAATCTATGGTGGATGGATATGTGGTACCATCTACTCAACCAACAAATCAAGTTGAAAAGAGGGCTAGTGAGAACAATGCTAAAGATATGAATACAATTATAAGTGGTTGAACTGAATCAAAATTTGTCAAATTCATACAATGCACATCAGAAAAAGAGATGTGGGATAAGCTTCAAAGGACTTATGAAGGAGATGAAAAAGTGAAAAAGGAAAAGCCCCAAACCCACAAGAGACAATTTGAGAGTTTAAAGATGAAGGATGAAGAGAGTGTTGCCACAAACTTTCTCCACATGGATAAAATGGAAAATACCATTTGTGGTCTTGGAGAAAATATTAAGGATGAGTTTGTTGTGAAAAAGGTGTTAACATCTCTACTTGTGAGATTTGATGCGAAATTTTTCACCATTGAAGAAATGGAGGATCTAAACACTTTGAAGATGAGATTTAGTTGTGGAAAAGAAGGATGGGACATTTGAAATTTGATAGCATTGTGAAGATAAAAAAAAAAAGTAAGCCATAAGAGATATGTTGAAGATAGAAAATCCTTCGAATATCATTTGTAAACATTATCAATATGGGAAACAAAAAAATACAAGCTTAAAATCTAATGAGTACTCTACATCAAATCCTTTGGAACTATTATGTAGGAAAGGTGATCCTCTTTTCACTTACAAAACATTAGAATTGCATATCGACAAGGGGATGAGGTTAACTTGCAAGCTAAAAGTTAAGTCAATCAACCTTGGATCTGAGTTCTTTGGATGATTATTTTGGATTTTTAATGTGATGCAGTGATGTAACTAATTAAACAATGTAAATGCAGTGTTCTATCATGAATTAAGACTAACTAGAAATTGGCGATCAAAATTAGAAACCAAAAATGAGTATAGTAGACACTGATACACCTATGATTTGAAATTGAGGTGATTTCGGGTGATCAAGGGTGTTGAGGGCACCCTAAACTAGGGACCTAAAACCAAAACTAACTTCACAAGCCTCATATACCTAGTCTGCGGCTTCTTCCTTTTGAATCTCAATGTCGAATCCTTTTCTATTATTGAGATAATGCAATTTTTGTATTTTGTCAACTTGTAGGGTTAATGATGCATGAATGAGAAAATTGTCTTCAATATTCCTCCAATCCTCTTTAGATCTACAAAATAAATTTATAAAGAGAGGGGAAGGGTTATTCCATATAGGGGCTTGCCTCAATCAAATCTTGTGTTGGTATTTCTACCTCCACAATGGAAAATTTGATGATAAAGAGAGTGTATCTTTTTGAGGGATAGACGCCAAATGATAAAAAGTAATGAATTGACATTTTTTTGCAACTCACCACTCAGATATAATCTCCTTGATTGACTGAGTTCATTCTCATCACCTTCAAGGATTGATTACAACTTGACTTGATTTTATTCAAAGACCTACAAGTGTTAGTCCTCACAAAATAAATGATCACAAAACATGCACATACACAAAAACATGATGAGGGATTGACATGATGCTTGAATACAAATAATGTTGATAAATCTGCTCTTGGTTTCCCTTGACTCATTTTAGGATCTTCAATTTTCTCAATAATTTCTCCTTAGGATTAAAATGGTGAAAATAATATGTATTTATATGCAATTATTTTAATTTTCCAAAAAATAAATCTCAATAGTTGATAATTAGGATTTGAACTAACATATTTAAATCTGGGGCCATTTTAGAGGTCTAGTGCTCCTTGATCTCACTTTTTATGGGATCCAAAGTGTCAGCGGAAAAATATTAAATGCATAATTTGGTTTTCTATATTTGATCTACCAATAAATGATAAGATGAGCCATGAAATAAATAATTTAGGAATTTAGGTGCATGTATAATTAGGTCTAAACATATAGAAGGGAGAAAAATCTAGTGTAAAATCATCAATGGAGACAATTTATGAATTTATCCCCCACTTTAGTGAGAGTATGAACTTATGCTCAAACTCACAATAAAGTAAGAATATGTCAAGAGTGGTTCAATTATCCAAATATTTAATCTAGATACAATGAAACTAAATCTAGGAAAATGGCAAGGCCCCGAGATTCAAGATCCCATGACAAACCAACATAAGGACCAAGGAACACACATGTGAAGTGAAATGCGGTATGGTAAACACAAAGTATACATAGCAAAGAAACATAACATAATATAATGCAAACATAACATGAACATCACATAAACGAAATTCCAACACAATGCAAACACATAACATACAATAATAAAAAAACCAAAACACAAGGTTAGTACTAAAAGAATTTGAGTCGATAAGGCAAAGAGATCTTAGTCTTAAATTTGTCTCAAATACGAAACGTCATCCGTCGAATGTACTATTTTAAACAAAACAATGCTCTTATAAGGATGTTAAATCACTCATGAGCTACATAGATCTATTGGCTATCAAGTTGTATTATGTTAGATGTCCATGCAATATGATGGGTTTCACAAGGCTAGCAAGTTGCATTATGCTAGGTATCTCATGAAACACATGGCTCGACTAACAAGCAAGTTATTTTAAATTCTAGGTGGCTGTGTTAAAAATTCTCTAAATTCATATACCAGGAAACTCTAGTATGTTAGGACTATACAAACCACACTTTAGGGAGTGCACAAAAATCACCTCAGGGGGTGCACAATGTTTAATGTCAAGGGGGATGAACAAAAGCTTAACATCATAGGGGGAAAATTGATAACCACACCTTAAGGGGCATTATAAATGACACCACCACCAAGGGGGTATTTCAATAATTAAAATCTCACAAGACATCTATGAAATGGATAGGGGATACACCCCCATAAAACATCAACATACTTGGTATGTTGGTATTTTAAGGAAGAAAAGGGGAAGATGGGATCCTTGAAAAGAATGCACACCTTCCAAAGCTATTTATGCTTTCCCTAAAGTGTAAAAGGAAAATATAACCACACAAGAGACTATCGTGTTGTTTCCATTGAAAATATGATTGCACTTAAGATTGTACCACTATGAATGGTAATGAGAAAACAAGTGAAGCTATAAATATCGCATAGTAAGGAGAAACACCATAGAATAAAAATCATTATTTCTTCAAGGAAAGATTAGGTGCATCAACACATGTGGAAGAGCACCACAATCCATAAGTTGTATTTTATTACTCAAGTCATGACATTCATAGGTGGAATAACCATGCACTTGATGATATGTACAAAATGAGTTATTTCTATAAAATTTCTTGCATGTTGGAGGAGTAAGAGTAATCAAGCAGGATTTGAGAAGCCTTGACAAAATATGATCTTTCTTTGATAAAGAATAAGAATTAGAAGAAATTATTTTCTCTTGTGAAGAAAAACTTTCTCACTTACCACAAGAAGTCATAAATACAATAGATGATTGAGCATGGGATGAAGAGGGAGATAGAGGGAGATAGAGGTTGGAAACCTAAACCATTTTTAGAAAAGTATGGTATAGAATTCACTTGATCTTTATTGTTTTGTTATGTGTTTTCATTATATCCACTTTTAGAAAGAATTTTATACCCAAGCCCATAACACTTTTCCAACTCAGATGAAGAAGCCTTATCTAAATTCTCATGAGAAGAATTGGTTCTTTTGCAAGAAAGCAAATCCATTTTAAGTTTTTTAAAGTTAGGCATTTCCACACATGGGGGAAACACATTAAAGATCCCCCATCACCATCATGGGGTTATTTTTCTATATTTGTTGATATAGAACGGAATTCTACAAAAATAAAACACAAGATTCCTTAGGTTTAGATTGTGAGATTTTATACTCTCCTACAAAAGAGGATGTAAAATATAATGAATCCCAATCATCATCTAAGAGTTTTGTTATAGATGAAATACAATCATGATTATCTTCAATATGTATAGGCTCTATGTTTGAAGTTAGTATCAAAGTATTAAGAGAGTTGGAAGTGTTGTGTTCGGCTTCAACTTGTGAATTATAGCTTTGTTCATCCAATTTTACTATATATTTTGTTATTGTATTCATACTTCATCTCATGGTGGAGAGTATATGGGAATCCTTTCATGGCGTGAGTCCATGGTCTACCTAGGATAATATTATATGAAAGACGTCAAATGTGATATGGTTAGGGGTAGACAAAACCATAGGCCCTAACTTGATAGGTAGCATGATTTTTCCTAATGGTTGCCTACTAAAATTATCAAAGCCATGAATAGAAAGATCATTAGGTTCTATGAGCTTCTTATCCACACCAATTTTATCTAGAAGATCAATGCTACAAACATTAAGACCCAGTCAATTATCTATGAGGGTATGCCTAACCCCAAATTTATTAATGACCACCATTATAATTAAATCTTCATGTTTATTTTGGATCTCAAGCATGGGTAATTCATGTTGAGGGAATTTAATACCCAACTTTGTCTCTTGAATACAATCAAAAAAGGTAGCTACATCATTTGGTTTGACAAAATTTAAGACATAAATACTTTGCAAAGCCACTTGGAGCATCCCATGCTATGTAGGTGATGTTTGAATCAAATCCCAAAGGGATATCTTGGTTGGAGTATTACAAAGTTTCTCAACAAGATCATATTATTTATCACTACATTGAGGAAGACTAGGTGGGGATGGAAGGTATGGTTGAGATAATTGTATGGATATTGGGTTTTTTTGATTTCTTATTATTTCTAGTATTATATATGTGAGCAACTATGTGATAACTTGGTTGTTGCAACACATGGTGTACATGATTACCACTAGGTTGTTTTGCAAAGTTTAGGATATGGCCATGAGGTTTGGGAGTTACTATAATGAGAGGTGATTTAGGTCCAATAATAAGAGGAATTTAAGGAGGTCCATAATTAAAGGAGATCTAATAGTCAATTATGTTTTTAGATCCCCAGTTGAGTTAACTACTTGATGATGTTCTATTGATGGGGGATCTAATGTCACTTTAGCAGATCCTTATCTATGTATTCCATCTTACTATCATTTGAAAGAAATATATCAATTATTTCATCTTCTTGTGCTACACAATCTTCCCAAGTAGAAGAGGTACTGGGAGAGGAACAAACAAGATTCTCATGATGTTCAATAATTGGATCCTCTAACACCAAGATACCTTCTTCACAAGTAGGTGAGGTATCGAGACAAGAAAAAACATGATTGTAAATGATTGCATCCTCTTGCACCAAAACATTCTCATAAGTGGGGGAGATGTTGGGAGATGAATGGAGATTAGGTAAAGTTATATTTATAAATGTGGCAATGATTTCATTATCTTGTGCCAAGATACTCTCACAAGTAGGAGAGGTTTCATTTTATTTCCTCTTTTTTTTTCTCATAGGAAGAAAAAGTATAGTTATACAAGCTATACATTATTATATCAAAGCCACATCTTTGAAAAAGAAACATGTTTTTATTTTCCCTATGGATCAAATGAGTGATGCACAACAAAATCAAATAGGTTTGAAAAATAGAATTCCAAAACAAGAACCAAATTTGGGCATAGGACACACACAGGTATTTTTACTAAAATGTTTAGCCCAAAATGACAAGACAAGGGCACAGGGTGCCTTAGAATAGGAAGGTGTTTTTATAAAATTCAAAATTTTGGAAACATCTATAGTGTCCAAAGGTCCTATGTCTCAAACGTTTAGGTCTGAAAGTAAACAAATTTCTAGAAATGCACTGAAACATAATTTTTCTATATGAATCACATACATGAATGCAATTTTAGATATTTTTAGAGAAATTGAATATGTTGAAATGATAATTTTCAAAAATTAGGTATTTTACTTGACTTATTTTTCCACAAGATATAGAAAAGCAATGTTGTTTGACTATTTGAAATGAAGATACTATGCAATTTTGTCACTTTATCAATGTTTTTCAACAAAATATGCATGTATAAATGGTAGAATAATTTTCCAATTAACTTTCTCAATGAAAATAACTCAGATCTAAACCCTAGACAAGGAAAATTATATCTAAAATAAGTGCATTTTTAAAAAATTATTACCATGAAATTTCTTCACTTTTTCAATGTTTTTCACTAAAATATGCATGCATAAATGGTAGAATAATTTTGAAATTAATTTTTTGAATAAAAATAACTTAGAGATAAGCCCTAGACAAGGAAAATCAGATTTAATTTTTTTTTGCAATTTTTAATTGTTTTTTTCAATTTTTATGATGAAAAACTAATGAAATGGATAATTTTTTTAAAATAAGTGCAAATTATCAACAAGCTTTTTAAATAAGGTCTAGGTTTTTTAATTCAATTTTTAGATTTCATGCAATGAAAAATTAGAAAAATTACAAGTGTAGGATATGTCAGGTTCGCCAAAATGTTATGTAGGAAAAGTGATCCTAGGTCTAACTAGGATTAACTACTTTTCACTTACAAAACATTAGAATTGCATATCGACAAGGGGATGAGGTTAACTCACAAGCTAAAAGGGTATCAATCAACCTTGGATTTGAATCCTTTGGATGAGTGTTTTTTATTTTTGATATGATGCAATGATCTGACTTAAACTATGCAAATGCAGTGTTTTATCATGAATTAAGACTAACTGGAAATTGACAATAAAAATTGAAAACTAGAAATGAGCAGAGTAGACACTCATACACCTATGATTTAAAATTGAGCTAATTTTAGATGGTCAAGGGCACCAAGGGTTCCCTAGATTGAGGATCTAAAACCAAAAATTAACTTCACAAACCTCACTTCCCTGGTCTATGGCTTCTCCAATCTAAATCCCATTGTCAGATCTTTGTCTATTACTGAGATAATGCAGTTTTTGTATCTTGTCAACTTGTATGGCTAATGATTCATGAATGAGAAAATTATCTTCAATCTTCCTCCAATCCTCTTTAGATCTACAAATTGCACACATGAAGAGAGGGGAAGGGTTGTGCCATATAGGGGTTTGCCTCAATCAAACCCCTTGTTGGTATTTCTACCTCTACAATGGAAAAGTTGATGATAAAGAGAGCATATCCTTTTGAGGGATAGAGTAAAAATGAAAATAAAGTAATGAGTTGATAATTTTTTACAACACACCACTCAAATCTGATCTCCTTGATGGACTAAATTCATTCTCATCACCTTCAAACATTGATTACAACTTAATTTGATTTAAAGATCTACAAATGTTAGTCAAGTCACAAAACATGATGAGGGATTGATATGATACTTGACTGAAAATAATGTTGCAATAATGTTGATAAATGCGCTCTTGACTTCCCTTAATTGGTTTTAGGATCTTCAATTTTCTCAATAATTTCTCCTTAGGATTAAAATGATCAAAATACTACGCATTTATATGCAATTCTTCTAATTTCCCAAAAATTAAATCCTGATAGCCAACAAGTAGGATTTAAATTTTAAATAATAAATTACTGATACCGACATATTTAAATGTGGGGCCATTTTAAGAGGTCTAGGGTGCAAGGTATCCTAAACCATATCTCACTTTTTTTGGGATCCAAAGTATCAAGGGAAAATACTAAATGCATACTTTGGTTTTCCATATTTAATTTTCCAATAAATGATAAAATGGGCCATGGAATCCATAATTTAGGAAATTAGGTGCATAATTAGGTCCAAGCACATAGGAGAGAGAAAAATCTAGTGTGAAATTATCGAGGACAATTTAAAATGCTATAGGATCTTATTCACATTGATTTGTATGGGCCAACAAGGACGAAAAATCTTGCAAGGTGAGTTATTTTGTATTGTTGATTGATGATTATTCCAAGATAACTTGGGTATCTTTTCTTAAAGAAATATCTAAATAAATTGAGAAGTTTAAGGTATTTAAATCCTTACCAGAGAATGAAATAGGGTTGAATATTAAACATCTTATATGTAACATAGAAGGAGAATTTACCTCAAATAAATTTGAAGAATACTATGAAAGGAATGGGATAAAAGGACAATATTCAATTGAAATAAATCTACAACAAAATGGAGTAGTTGAGAGATAAAATAGAATAATTCAAGGAATGTAAAGAGATATGCTAAATGTGTCCAAGATATCTAATGTTTTTTGGAAAGAAGTGATCCAGATAGCTTCCTATATTTAAAATCATGTACAAATCAGGGTAAATAAGAAAATAACTCCATATGAACTTTGTAAGGGAAGCCATCCATTAGTAAAGTACTTTAGGGTTTTCAAAGTAAAATGCTAGATAAGAAGAGATGAGGAAGATTTAGGAAAATTTGATTCCAAAAGCGATGAAGGTATATTCCTTGGATATTCCATGAGTAAAGCTTAAATAAATGATATAACAAGAGATTGCACAAAGTTATTAAAAGTGCAAATGTGAGGGTTGACAAAGAAAGGCATCAGGAGGAGATGGTGCAAAAAAATTATTATCAAAAGGATGAAAGTTGCAAAGAAGAAGAAACAAAGGAAGAAATTGAAAACAGAGAAGTTGGTCAAAGAAATCCAATGACTCCATCAAAGGCACCACCCAAGAAACCATCTATATTTATTTAAAAGAAAAATCCTAAGATATAATTATTGGAGACAAAGACACAAAAATTCAAAAAAGAAGAAGACTTTCCAATACAATAAAACATGAAAATTCAAGTGTTTACATTGCAAAGTTGAGCCAAAGAAATTTTTAGGAGAAAGTGAATAAAAATACTAGATCAAGGATATTGAGGAAGAATTGGATCAAATAGAGAAGAATGAAACTTGGGATCTTGTCCCAAGACCTAAGGACAATAACATCATTAAACCAAGTGGGTTTTATGAAACAAGCTAAATAAAGATGGGGAAGTCACAAGGAACAAGATAAGACTTGTGTGCAAAGGCTTTGCATAAGTCGAAGGAATAGACTGAAGAAATATTTTCCCATGTTGCATGATTAGAGGCTATTAAAATGTTCTTAGCTCTTGCAAGTTTCAAGAATTTCAATGTTTATCAGATGGATGTCAAATCAACCTTTTTAAATTGAAATCTTGAAGATGAAGTGTATATTGAACAACCTAAAGGATTCATTCTATCAAAGAATAAGGATTATGTTTGTATATTGAAGAAAGCTCTTTACGGACTAAAGCAAGCCCCAAGGGCTTGGTATTCAAGGTTAGACAAGTATCTTCAAGAGAAAGTCTTCAAAAGAAGAGTGGAAAACAACAACCTATATATCAAGGATGAAGGATTTAAGTTGATTTTTGTGGTATATGTTGATGAAATAATCTTTGGGGGTAATAGTTATAAGATTTGCCAAGACTTCACTTCCAACGTGCGAAAGGAATTCAAAATGTCGATGCTAGGAGAACTATCATTCTTCCTTGGTTTGCAAATTTCTTGGTTAGATAAAGGGATCTTTATTTCTCAAACCAAGTATGTTAAAGAGATTTTAAAGATATTTAGGATGGAAGACTTTAATCTAGTAAGTACTCCTATAGTTACTAGTTTTAAATTGAGCAAAGACGGTGAACCTCCTACAAAAATGAGACTTATGTATAGATCCATGCAGGGATAACTTCAAGAAACCCCCCCCCCCCTCAGCGAAGGTGTAAAATCCTCGCAAATCCTTTTATTTGAAAAAATAGTAATTTTCCTTGGCGAATCTTATGCACATTATTAAAAAAATTATAAAATCCTAGTGAATCTTAATGAATAATTGGTAAAAAAAAAAAAATCATAGTGGTGAATCCTAGTGAATAATCACTAAAACAATTAATTATAGTGGTGAATCTCTGCTTTAAAATTTTGCATAGTTGGTCGGCGCAGTTTCCCCATTTTAAAAAAAAAAATTTAAATATTGAAGTAGGGGCCCGGGGGCAGCAACCACCGGTGAGGTCAAGGGGCAACGCCCCTTGTGGGGGGTTAAGGGGGTAGATCCCCCTTGTGGGGGTCGAGGGGGCAATGCCCCCTCGCGGGGTTCGGGGACAGCGGCCCCAACGCATAGGCTAGGTTGAGGGGCAGAGCCCCTCGCCACCAAGCATAAATTCACTATTGAAAATGCATTGGATCACACACAGATGAAGTGCTTAAAAAAAATCTCACTTAAAAATTAAGACTAAATGAAACTTGAAAATTTTACCATTGATTATCTTTTAAATCGAATGGCTACAAGTTCATTCAGTGAGTGAATATCGATGTGAGTGAACATCATTGGTGGGACACTTAGGGATGTCATGCTGATACAATGATGATGACGTATGTCATGAACTATTGGCAATAGTGAACGGTGGAGATCAAATAGAGCTTTGATCAGACATCTTTCTGGGAGCTTGGCGTGAATATTGTAGATTCCCTTCATGATTCTCTGAAATTACACAAGTGGTGTTCCTATGCGTTGGTGGACCCCAAGTGGAGTATGGAAGCCTTATCGGTGTGAGTGAACATCATCGGTGGGACACTTAGGGATGTCTCATTGATACATTAATGATGACGTATGTCATGAACTATTGGAAACAGTGAATGATGGAGATCAAATAGAGCTTTGATCGGACGTCTTTCTGGGAGCTTGGCGTGAATATAGTAGATTCCATTCTTGATTTTCCAGAATTACACAATATTACTGGCGAATATTATTAATATTTTTAAATTTTACTATATAAACTACTAGCGAATCAATGCCAATGACGCATTGTTTACATGGCGAATTAATCGAGACAAAATTATTTTTTTGTAAAAGCTTGGTGATTTAGTCTTCATTTTAGCTTGTACTATTCACCATTTTTGGAGCTCCCGATTTCTATTATTTTCCAATTGGCGAAGATTCACCACTAAATTTTTCCTTGGATCCATGATTGGAAGTTTTCTATACCTCACAACTACAAGGCTTGATATTAAGAAAATGTTTGTTTAATGGCACAATTTCAAGCAGCTCCAAAGGAAACTCATGTAGATGCAGTCAAAAGAATATTGAAATATTTTAAGAGGACTATATATTTTGGATTGTGGTATGTAAGATGTGAATATTTCACCCTTACAACATATACAGATGTAGATTAGGCAAACAATGTTGATGATAGGAAGATCACTAGTGGGTGAGCATTCTTTCTCGAAACTTACCTTGTATGTTGGTTAAGAAAGAAACAAGAATTAGTTTCCCTATCTATAGTAGAGGCATAATATATTGTAATTGTAGCTTTTTGCACATAGGTTTTATGGATGCAACAAAATTTGAAAGATATTAAGGTTGAGTATGAGCATCCCATTCCCATACTTTATGATAATACGAGTTCTATCAACATATCAAAGAATCCAATTATGCACTCTAGAATAAAGCATATTTTGATTAAGTATAATTTCTTGGGGAGAAAGTACTTGACCAATAAGTAAATTTTATTGAAATGAGAGAAAAAATGAGATTGCTCTCAAATTAAAATTCAGTCATTCACATTACTCAAAAATCTATTGCATAGTATTGGCTTTAAAGGCCATTATTCCCATATGAAACTAATTATGGGAATATAACTTCCAAAACCAAATTTATTAATTATTTACTAATCTATGTTAAGCATTAATTCCTAACAAAGTTGCAATATGTTGCTACAATAGACTAGATTGTAGATATTTTCATGAATCCTCTTCCAAAAGAGACTTTTGAGTACTTGAGGGAGAAATTGGGAGTGTTGTTACTCTCATCTATTCACTAAGTTCTTCAAGAGAAGTATATGTTTAGGGGGATATATTCATTATCCTATTTAATTAGCCTCAAATACCCTTTTACATTGACATCAAAGGGGGAGGAGTAGAATCAAGGGAGAATTTCAGTTAGGTGGAGCAATTTAGTCATAGGGAGAAGTGTTGGTCTTGGTGCATTTCAAGATTATTCCTTTACAAGCTTGCCATCAATAAAAAGGGGGAGATTGTTGAAAAAAAATTGTCATTGATTTTAAAGGACTTGTTGATAGTTAAAATGATTTTTGCAAAAGAATGGCGAATTTTCCACATGGGCCGACCCATGTCATGCATCCTTTGGAAGATTTTTAATTGCAAAATAAAATTAAAATTATGGGATGACCCCCTCGTATATGCTGCCCTAAATTTGGGGATTTAATTGAATATTAAATTGACTTCTATTAATTTTTTGGGGCTCCCAAAGGGGGACAACCCCCTAAAAGGGTACACCCAACTTTGGGCAAAGGAATTTAAATTTAATAACAATTATTTTGGTGCATGGCCGACCACCATTGGAGATAAGCCTCCCTTGGGTGAAGAGTCATCTTTGAGGTATAAATAAAAGGTTGAAAATGAGGCAAAAACAACTAAATTTTCAAGGAATATTTTTGTATGAAGAGCAAAAATAAAAGGATATTCAAGGAAATCAACAAAGCGTATTTGAGTAGGTTTTATAGCAAAAAATTTGAGAGAGGATGGCAAGTGATATGAGTAAGATCATGGTGATTTATTAAGTAGATCTTATGATGATATTATTGCAGATTTAATGAAGACATTATTTTCAAATTTATGAAGATATTGTTGCTGATTTGAGAAAACATTATTGTTGAATTTGAAAAGACATTATTGCCAAAATTGTGAAGACTGCATTGCAAACTTGTGAGAAGGCATTAGGGAATATCTGAGGAGTGAAAATTTAAAATTTTTCATATTATTCTTATGGAGGTTGGAGGCTCCTATTTGGGAGATCTTGAGGTTGGAGCCTTGTGTTGAAGAGATTGGAGTCTCTTGTTGAGTTGGTGCTTAGTGGAGGGGATTGGTGCCTATGAAGCTTGTAAGAAGATATATATAAAAGAAATATTTTTCTATGGTTTTTCTCATAAGGTTTTCCATGTAAAATCATGTGTGCATCACATTTTCTCTATTGTCAGATCTTGCATGTGTGGATACCTTTATTATTATTTTATGATTGCCTAAATTATAAATCAAAAAAATTGGTCTTATAGTGATTCAACCCCCCTCTCAGTATAAGTGTGTGTTTCTTCAAGTATTAAAGGGGGTGTGATGGACCACAATACTGGTTTACAATTTTTAGCCAAACTGGACACTAAACTGATTTTTTCTAACTAAATCTTCACTTTCGGGCACCTATAGCGGCTAAACTATGAGGAATTTGAAGATGATGCAAACTAGTAATTTGTGACATTTTGTCTGTAGATTTGAAACATATTTTTTTCAAAAAAATTGGAATCAGATTGCAATTTTTTTTTCCATCTCCTTTGAAAACTAGTTATTTTTAGTAAACACCATTTTTAAGGAGTGATGCTCACTGTATACAACATAAATTTTTTCCATGAAGGATAAAATCTTTTTTTTTTGAATTTAGATTTGTAACTACGATATCTAGTGTTTCCATTTGGTTTCACAGTGTTTTATTAAATATTTTTTCCTTAATCAAGTTTCAAAGTCAAAACAATTACAATTCAGATATTGGTGGACCGTATACAACATAACATTTTTTTATGTATCAAAATTCATTTTTTTTTTAATAATATGCTATTTTTCCACATGTGCAAAACAAAGAACTTGATTTTTAGTGAAAAACTTATGTTTAATCAAACTTTAAAAAGTACATAATAAAACCAAAACATATTAAAATTATATTTGTTGGATAGCTCATTCTAAGGACTACCATCATCCACTTGGGTCTATAAAGTCTCCTCCATTTTCATCCTCAACTCGAGCTTCGAAGGGAAAAATTTTGGAGTTTTTTGGTGCTAGAGAGGGAGAAGGGGGGAAAAGGTGGGTTGGAGCAAACCCCCCTTGGAGGTTCACTCAAACCAGGGTTCGAGTGAACCCCCTTTCCACAACCCTTTCCTTTGCTTTTTTTCCTGAGAAATGTGAGACCCAACATTTAATGGGTTTTCTCAAAAGGGGGTTCTAGCAAACCCCCTTTGGGTTTGCTCGAAACAAATGTTTGCTTGAACCCCCAAAAATCATTTTTTTTTGCATGTGGGCATTTTTTGCAACTTTTCCTTCCTCACTAGAATTGTAAACTAGTTTTTTGGGTTTACTCGGGGGTGGTAGGAAATAGTCCAAAACATAGATTAATAGTTCTTAGATAATAAATAATGAATTAGCATAATATTGTTAATTTATTAATAGGCATTATTTATTAGTTAGGTGAAGTGGTTACAAGAGAAATATTATTTATATGTAATTCCAAGAATGTAAAGGGAGTTGAAGATGAATGACTAAATTTGTGTATTGGAGCCTTGTGTTCTTTATTTTTTTTCCAATTTCAATACTTTGGGGATAAAATTAGGAGTCCCTTTCATATAGTTTTCATACCACCAATTTTACATGTAGGTAAGTATACACCAAATACACATTCTCTAAACAATTTCCTTTCCTTATCATTTTATATACATAGGAGTAGTGTGGACCATGTGCAAATCTGTGAAATTCATCATTCACTTATATTATTCTCTCTTTCCATTTTGCTAACATAAGAACTTTCTTATTTATGTCTATCATTTATATTGAAGGATATCATTGTATCACATTTAGGATAATCAATTATTCTTAGTACACATTCATAGTTAGAGAATTTGAAACATAGGCACATCAATATTTTCATAATTTCTTATTATTTTCAATCTTTGTACATCAATGAGACATGACTACTATCAAGGAAGTTATAATTTTATTTCCTTTCATTTTATTAGAGGAATCCAAAGGTTCTTTTCAATATCACTAAACCATCTTACAACTTGTGTACAAGTGTATGTAAGCTATTTTGTAGGTGAACAAAAATAAAAACCACACTTGTTAGACTAAGCTGAGCAGATGTCTTAATCCCAGGACTAGGCCATGTGTATGGTTATATTTTAGAAAACACAATTCTTAGAATATGTGTGGTCCAATATACTAATCTTTGCTTTGATAATCAATCATTTATCAAGTCTTATTTCATAATGTATTAAATGGACAAAAAGATCAAACTTGAAATCATGTCAAAATCCACATAAACTCTTGATTCATTTTTAATAATTTTATTTTCTTAATATCAATTATTTGAATCCCAACATTTATTTCAATATAAAATCCTTTAGTTAAATTAGAATTAAACATACATCTTTAATTAATCTATTTTTTCACTCTACAACCTAAATATAACATATTTAAAGATATACTATAATATTTCAAACTTTAAAAATTAGATAATAAAGAAATTGAACCTTTTTTAACTATTGTATAATAAAAATACAATGATGTGAAAGCAAAGTTATGCCCAAATCAATTTGTTTTTAACTTTGTCCAAAGAGAATGACATTTGGTTAAGCTTTTTCCATTAAAATATTTAAAAGCATATCTTTAAAATCCAAATAATCCACACAAAGTGTATTAAAAACCCTAAAATAGTGAAGGTTCTTTGTTTTACATCCGAATATTTAGCAAATAAAAGCAAAAGTTTAAAGGCAAAATCTGCAGCATTTATGCCATGAAACATTCATAGGACAAATTACAGTTTGGCATTTTTCCGATCTTATGAGGGAGCTCAGATCAGTGCAAAGTATATGCTTGAGTGCGATGCTTCAAAATACAGTGAAGGAAAACCAAGACAAATTCGAAAAATCATAAGAATTGTTTCCAGATTGCAGCGAAGAAAAACCCAGACAGATTCGATAAATCAACCAGCTTATTGTATTTAACAGCATCAGGAAAACAAGAAAAAGGAAAAACGGCTGCAGTAAGAAATCTACACATGGTTAGAAGCATTGCTTGGCTAATAACTAACTCACTCTTACCTATTTATATTTAATAAAAGAGCTACAGTTCTGCGCAGTTTCAGGGTAAGTTCAGATCAAACTTCTCCCGCGCGACCTCTGTATTGCCATTGTCATTCTGTTGCAAGCAAAGATATGGCGGTTCCCCACAATTATTACGATTACTGTGGGCGTTATCAATTGGCAGTAGACCTCGCTCCATGGATCTCCCCTGGCTGGCCTTGCATGTAGAAAACGGGACGACGTCGCGGGGTCTATTCCCAGTGCTGCGAAAATCCTCCCACACAAAGGACGGCCGCCACACTGGTTTCGACGTAGCCGCCTCCTCATTAGGAAGCCGGTTGCCATTATTTGCCCTTCGGAGGGCGCGGAGCTGCTTCTCTGTTGCATTTATTCGTTCCAGCAGAGCAAAAAACTCATCCACATCGCTGCTCTTGGCACCCCCTTCCACTTCTAACTGCCGTTCCATTATATGTTTGCTTGCTGCGCTTCGCCCTTCAGTTGATCTAAACTACCAAAACAGGTCTATCAAATAATAAGAAGCTTAACAGTAAACCCTAAACCGGGACAACCAGTGCCTGACAAAAAGTGAGAACCAAATCGTGCAAATGCTTTCTACTGTGCACTTACTCTGAAAGGAGCATTTCCACTAAAAAGGCTCTTCTTTTATAGAAGTGAAGTATATCAGAGTGGGATAAAGGATATGTGCTGTTGGCTTTGCAACTTCCAATGGGCACTCGGTAATTTCACTATTGCTCATCCGGCGCGCCTCCTATGAGATGCCATCTTTCACGTCATTGCAGCATTGTACCCTCTGCGCATTATGCTCTTATTAGTCACTCGAGTTTTTTAATTGTTGGGAACCTCCTCTCTGGCCAACAATGCCGTGCAACATACGTATTTTGACGTTGTAACAGTGCGGAGTAAGCTGCCAAATAATGCGAAGAAAACGACATTCTATCCTTACAGATGCAGACTATCGAGCAAATTTTCAAATTTGCTTCAATCTTGAAAATCGGGGGTCCCCCACAAATTTCTTGACGACCTCGTAGAAAATCGAGGGCAATCAGTTGGTTCATTTCTTTTGTTTTGATCGAGTGGACAGATATCTTATACAGATCATTTCTTTTTTTTGCTTTCTGAGTGCCATACTGTACGCCCATGATGAGTTCACGGGGCCATCTCTTGCTTTCCCCTGTGGATGGTCAACCTAGATTCTGGTCTCTCAATAATTGTGGAAGGTAATGATGAGGTTAAAATTTATAACAGTGGAATTAGAATACCCATCTATTTTGTGGGGCTGATTGAATTGGAATGTCTTAACGTAATAATATATTGATAAGTGGCATATTTTTAATTAGATTTGACTTACAATCTGATTTTTATTTTATTTTATTTGTACTAATGTTTATATATTTATTTTATATTTTGAAATCATCACTTTATTCTTATATGGAATTGATCTAATTGTAAGCTCCTCAATGTACGTGACTTAGATCTATTCCATGTATCAAATCAAAATTGTGGCAGTGGAGATTGAAAGTTAGATCTATTTCATGTATCAAATCAAATTTATGGTAGTGGAGATTGAAATTGCTTAGCTCAATATCAACCTACCTCATCTTTCATGATAGCTAATATTCTAAAATGCTCATTATAGTGAGGCAATTAATTTTATTAGTGGGAGAATTAATTTTAGGTGGCATCAATAATGCATTCCTCTAATTGATTGGCGAGATACTAAGTACACCTAATCTACTCATATACATTTATTTTAGTGATAACTTTAAGAAACCCCCCTCAAAATTGAATTGGGCTGATTGAATTGGAATCTCTAAAAGTAATAATATATTGATAAGTGACATATTTTTAATTAGATTTGACTTACAATCTGATTTATATTTTACTTTATTTGTACTAATGTATATACATTTTATACTTTCAAATCATTACTTTATTCCTACATGGAATTGATCTAGTTGTAAGCTTCTCAATGTAGGTAACTTAGATCTATTCCATGTATCAAATCAAATTTGTGGTAGTAGAGATTGCAATTGCTTAGCTCTTGATATCTTGACCTACCTCATTTTTCATGGTAGCTAAGATTCTAAAATGTTCATTATAGTGAGTCAATTAATTATCAGTGGGAGAATAAATTTTATGTGGCATCAATAATGCATTCCTCTAGTTGATTGTAGGGCTACTAAGTACACCTAATCTACTCATATACATTTATTTCAACAAATTTTCCTTGATTTATTAAATCTAAGCTATTTTTTTTACTAATTGGTTGTATTCACTTAATTAGCCTAGAACAATTTATGTAAAGTATTTATTTTCTTTACATTTTGGAGAACCCAACATTCCTACACCACCTAGGGTTTGACCTTAAGGTTTATTCCTTCCACATTGAGATTTTATTTGTGATTATTTTGATTATTAATCCTTCATCTAGATTTGATTAGGGTTTAGACTATAAATTTATCCACATCAAGATTTGGTATTTATTGTATGATGTTTCTTTGATTCCTAATCACTCACCCTTGCTTTGGCCTTTAGATTTGGCAATTTAAATTTGTCTTAGATCTAATTATTGACTTGTTTCTTATTGACTTCAACTCGTAGGTCATTTTTATAGAATTCCTTCTATTCTTATGGTATTAAAATATGAAAGTTTTGTTAGCTAGGCATTCAATAATATGTTGATGGATGTCATGTATTGTGTTGTGCTTTTCATATGGACAAGAGTATGATAAATATTGAACTTGTATGTTGTCAATTATAAATCCTATATAGTTGGAAAAACATGTGGTGTAGGTGTAGCTAGGTGCCAAATACATATGGTACTAAAGTATATGTACATCTAAGTGAGGGCATGTGCATCCATATGTAAAGATAAATCATTCAAGTGGAAAAATATTGGATGGAAAATATTGTGTAGAATTTTTTTTCTGTAAATTTTATTAATATTTCTTAACACACATGTGTAGAAAAGTAAGCATGTTGAACAAATGGGTAAGACCATAGTTGTGTGTGTGGTTGTTTTGATATCATTCACCCCTTCTTGGGAAGTACGAGTGTCCATTGTATTAGAGCTTAGAAATATGCAAAATTATATGTTGATTTGTTCTAAATTCTACCATTGGTGTTGATCACCATATTACCTAATATTTACTATGTATATTAGTTATTGTTTATTGATCTAGTATTATTTGTCATCATACCAAATCATAGGTCGTTTCATATCATTCATTTTATTCTTATGCTATTACAATATGAAAGGGGTTTTTGCTAGGTATTCAACAATATGTTGATAGATGTTATGTAATATGTTGTGATTTTTATGTGGACAAGGGTATGATAAATTTTGAACTTGCGTGGTGTCAGTTATCAATCCTATTTGGTTGGAAAAACATGTGTAGGTGTAGCTAAGTGTTAAATGCATATGGTGCTACAGTATACTTATCTAAGTGAGGGCATGTACATCCATACATAAAGCTAAATTATTCAAGTGGGAAATATTATGAAAATATATATATATATATTTTAGATGCTAACTAATGTGTAGATTTTTTTACATAAATTTACTATTATTGCTTGTCATACATTGTGTGTAGACAATATAATATAGGTTAAATGGATGGGTAATACCATTACTATGTGTGATTGAGTTGATATTATTCATACCATGATTGTATAAGAAATTATGAATCAAATTTCTCCAAATTTTAACATTTGCTTTCATCAAAATTGTAATGTCATAAAATTGCACCCCTTGCAATTTCACATGCATTCTTGAATCCACTTTAGTATCCATACCCCTAGTATTTGTGTAGGCTTATTTTAGCCCTTGCATCAACCTTTTTCCCCTCTCAAGATGCTTAGTGTCCCTTTTCAGCAGCCACCTTTGCGTGTCAACTTTGCATTGAACTTTGTGCTTTTCTCATGCCTATCATTTTATAGCATGATTTGTCTAGACACTGGCGTGTCGCGCAGACGTCAACATGTCACACTAGCATCCTATGACCTTTTTTTATATTTAAATGACCATTTTTAGTGCCTTGCCACTTGTCAGGTACTTTTGTCGGTGGTAACAGCCTGAGACACCTTGTAATGGCTCAAGAAGCTTATTTTCCCTCTTATCCTCTCTTTAAAAGTTATCTTTTCAATCCATTTTTCCTTCTTCTTCTTGGTCTTTCTCTCTTGGAGGCATTCTCTTCTCTCTCGCTCTCTTATTTGCACAACTCTCCTACTTGCTACAGCAACCTCAAGCACTCTTGTGTTCTTACAACACTCCTTGTAATTCTCTTCGCTCTCGTATCTCTCTCTCTCTTCTTGGCTTCCTCAAGCCTTGCAGGTTATATCTTGCTTACCTTGTATCTAAAAGAATCTTTGGATTTCTCATATCCCTTATCTATAGAATCTCTATTTTGTGATACGGATTCTCCTCCTTGAGCGGGGATTACTCTTTTTTTATTCAAGGGGTAAACACTTTTGAACTAGAGCTATGAACCAGAATACAACTACTCAACAATACCACCCCAATAGGGTTTGAGTCTTGGTGGCAAGAACAACAATTCCACCTTTAAACCATCACACCATGCCAACATCAGCAAGTGGAGATTACTTTTATCACTCTTGTGTTCATTTCATTTCTTCCTATTATTTCTCTCTATCTATCTAGTTGTATGCGGAGGTGGGAACACTGAAACATTGATCTGTTGTGTAAAATTAAAATTGATTCAGCTTCACTTGCAAGTTCTTCTATTATTATTCATGGGTTTGATAATATTAGGCGACAAGATCTAAGTACAATAGTATTACCTTTATGGCTTGGACCCATTACTATACCCACTCCGGTATATGTTATGTCAAAAAATTTACCGTATAATCTTCTTCTCGGTAGATCGTGGATTCACGCTATGGGTGTAGTCCTGTCTAACTTGCATAAATCCATAAAGTTTATTCATAATCATCAAGTAGTCATAGTCATTGCTAACCCTGATGCTATACACTTATGTAAAATGGTAGCTATTAGTCAGGCTTCGGTTGTGCCTACTCTTATCCCTTCAGTGTCTTCCAATGTGTTGATGTCCCTAAAGAAGATCCTTCTGAGGAAATAAATCTTAATTCTACTCTTTTTACTTCTCAAAAGAATGCATGTCTAGGTGATGATTGGGTTTCTTTAGACTTTATAGATTCCTTCATCGGGGAATATAAAGTTGACCCGATCCACCTAGACCTTCTGATAACATCATCCAAACCCACTATCAAAGATGGTTATTCTTCTGCATCGTGGGATAATTTGAACACAAATTTTAATGTTCTTAATGTTGATCCTCCCCCTTCTGAGGAAGATGAGCACACTTCTATTTTAAAGAGGCTAATCCCAATATTCCTATCAAGAAGGCTGATGGTGATCCTGTAGAGGAGTATAATCCCCATTGTTGGAATAATTCTCTCTATGAAGATCCTCCTCCTTCTCAATATTTACAAACACATTATGGCCCTAGCTTTTATCTTGTCTTTAAATATGGCTATGGGCATAAGGGTTGTGAACATAATGAACAAGGAATTCAGGTCCCTATAGAATGTGTACCTTGTAAGCATAATTTGGGGCTTGGTTGCTCGAAGGAACAATCTAAATGAAAACCATGGTTGAGTGTTGACATGATTTCCACTCAACCTCATTCTCTCGGATTGGTTCATCTGCCATTATCTGCTATCTTCATGTCTTCTTCTAAGTAATCAAAATATTCTCCACAAGAGAAAGGGTTGCTTCATGTTCCTCATTCTTTATCTAAGCAAGAGAGTATTTTGTTGAGGCTTCTAAAATCCCACTTGATTACTCTTCCTCCTCCTACACATAAGAAATTTCATAAGCATGATAAATAAAAACATTTTTCTATGTGTACCATCAAGTTCTTGGCCATTCCACTAGTGAATGTAAGGCTTAGAAGGATAAAATATAAAAACTCCTTGATTTTGGTGTCATCACTCATCTATTTGTTGATGCACTTATCTCTTCCTCACATGACAAGTGATATCGAGGTCTACCTCTATCCTATCCATTCTGAGCATCTTCTCATGGGGTTCTTACACCTCCCTTCTATAGTATCTTGAATTATTATCCTCGCTTGTATGCTAGAGGGTAGTGATAAATTGTTCTAGAGATGTGCATCCTTCTTAAGGACATCCTCTCTCCTCTCTATCTTTCGATTGGAGTGTTACTTTGAATGGGATCCTTTGTGTATTTAAGGGTTCCCTGCCAAAGGAACACCCTTTGAAATATTCTCCTTTAAATGAATTCATTGGTGTCTAGCTTGGGGGCAGCCTCACTAGACCTATCTTATATCTTGGCATCTAGCTTGGGGGAAACCCGACTAGACCTATCTTTTTTGTAACTATCTTGCAACACAACTTGCAGTAGCCATAGGATTTTCTAACAAGTCTTTATTTGTAGGACCGAGACCCTATAGAGCTTCTTTGCATCAAGCTTGCCTTGCAAGACCAAGCACTTGTGAGTACCAATCAAACTCTGCAGAGCCTCTGACATTGGGCTTCCCTCGAGACCAAGCACCTAGGGAGCCTCCTTTGCAAGTCTAAGGACCTATGAAGTAATTTCATCCTATGGGATCTCTTTGTTCGACTTTGCAGGACTGAGCACCTATAAATCCTTTTCTTCACCTTTTCGTAAGTCTACGGACTCATGACACATTTGGTCAACTCTCCTCGAGACTGAGTACTTGTGGAGCCATCTCTCTCTTCTCTTCTCAATTGTGTAAACCAAATTGAAGACTTTCATCTTCTTCCTCCTAAGTATATACCTCTTTCTCTCTTCGGCATTGGTTTCTTCCCTGACTTTTGGGTGCATTCTTCTCTCCATTTAAGAATTCTTCTATATATTATTTCTTAATTTGGGGACAATGCATGGTACTGAGACAACCTTTTACAACGAGGTCTCTTTCACTTTCCTGACTCAAATCCTTTAGTTTTATATGTGCCTTGCTATGTGTGTTGTCCATTTTTTCATCCATATATGGTCTAACCCAGTGATATAATGGCTTTTTATGTTCTAACCTTATTGCCTTGTGTAGATTTTTCTTGTCTAATATCTTTGTTTTGTAGGTCTTCAGCCTAGGGGAATGGTTCCTTGGTTCATAGAGCTATCTACTTCCTCTATAGCATCCTATTGGTATCATGATGTTATTTATGTTTAGTAGATTTACTTTAGTGTGCATATTAGTGTAGATTCATATGCCCACTAAAGTGGGGAAAAATTGTAATGTAAAATTGCACCCCTTACAATTCCACATGCATTTTTGCATCCAATTTAGTGTCCACTACCCTAATATTTGTGTAGTCTCATTTTAGCCCTTGCATCAACCTTTTTCCCCTCTAAGGATGCTCAATACCCCTTTTGAGCAACCACCTTTACACGTCATCTTTGCATTGAACCTTTTGCTTTTCTTGTGCCTGTCATTTTATAGCATGATTTGTCTAGACACTAGCACACCACATAGACATTCATGCACCACGCTAGAATCTTGTGACATTTTTACTTTCAAATGACTATTTTCAAGTTCCTTGCCACTTGTCAGTTACTTTTTTCGGTGGTAACAACCCAAGACGCCTTGTAACGGCTTGATAATCTTCTTTTCCCTCCTATCCTCTTTTTGAAAGGTATATTTTCAATCTATTTGACCTTCTTCTTTTTGTTCTTTCTCTCTTGGAGGCATTCTCATCTCTCTCACTCTCTTACTTGCACAAATCTCTTATTTTCTAGAGCATCCTGAAGAACTCTCACGTTCTTACAACATTCTTTGCAGTTATCTTAGCTCTCACAGCTCTATCTCTCTCCTTGGATTCCTCAAGCCTTGCAAGTGATATCTTTCTTACCTTGTATCTTTGAGCATCTTGGGATTTCTCATATGCCTTATCTATTACACCTCTATTTTTTTATACGAGTTCTCATCCTTGAGTAGGGATTGATTTTATCACTCTTGTGTTCATTTCATGTCTGCTTATTATTTATCTCTATCTATTTGGATGTATGTGGATGTGAGAACATTGAAACAAGGGTTTGATTGCGGCAAGCCCCTAAACAACCCCAACATTTTCCCCTCGGTCTTATGTGTGTAGGTGTTGAAGATATCTACTTGCTAGAGGCTTCATTGCTTGGATGGTTGTGAGCACTTTCTTCATCTTCTTTCATTTTATCTATATATTACTTAGTAAATATCTTACTTTGTTTTAGTTCTGCCATACTCTGTTACTTTCCCACACTTTAAGGTTCTTAGTAATTAGAATAGCAGTAGTTTCTTTGTGTTCTCTGTGACATTCTTAGTTTTTAGTTTGTACAAGACACCAACGCACCTCTGAGAATTCAATGCATCATGCTTTAGATTGTACTTCATGCTTCCTTCCTTTGGCCAAAAACTTGCCAATTTGTCCAGAAAACCTTTGTAACCTACTCATTTTGATTTTGAAACTCTTTCTCTGTTCCTTGAGGTAGTTTAGGGAAGTTCACTCCCTAGGATTCTCTTGAAAATAAAGACTCATGACCAATGAATCCCCCTTCTCTACAAAAATATTACCTAATCTTGACTATAAATAATATTTATTTATTTATTAAGCTAGTACTTGTTATCATAATGTTAATGATGACATACTTCCATATTATATTGACATGAGTAGTGTCTATACCCATTCAAATTTGATATTGTATTGGTTTTAGAAGAAGAGGGAAACATGGTTTTAGGAGCTCTATGTTGAGAATGGGATGTAGAATTAAGTACTATGATATGTCAAAATTCAAGACATTCTCAATAGCTACTTGTATTATGGTGTAAGGAACAAAGTATAGAGTTTTTTATCAAATAAAATGGATTACAAAATGTTATTTCTTGAGATGAGATAAAAAAAAATTCCCTAACTTGAAAGGTGTGTGGCACATGTTGGAAATCATGGAAATATTTATATTCATGTTATTATACCTAGTTATGAATTTCTTATATTTTTTTATTTGATTTATTGTCCTTTTCCACTATAGGTCCTTATATACAAAATTTAAAATTTACTAGTGTAAAATACTTGGTATGTCAATAGGTGCTACTATTTAAAACCTAATCAATGTTTAGAAAGGACTATTGTAAGAAATAAAACACACATAAGAAACCTTGATCAGTTAACATTGATATTAATTATAGAAAATTATATTAATATACTCAAAAGAATAATTAAAAGATAATATATAATAGATAAATAAAGACATAACACAAGATATACCCTAGAAAAACTCTTTATAAAAAATATTACCTTAAACGTACACCTAGTGCATTATTGGAAAAATATATATTATGATACACTATTACAATTAGTCTTCTCCCAAAAATTATCTCTAACATACGATCAATCAAGTAGAAACCAAAACATACATCCATATCCATACTCTAATGTCACAACCAAAATGAACAATAGATCAACACTCTTCAATCATGGATGAAATCTAACATCATAACCCCACGTACAGCTACTTGACCACTTGAATATTCTATCCCAAGCACTAAGATTGTTAGGTTAGGTGACACTTACCTTGCAAACCTGTGTCATTTATGTCTTCATGCTTCTTGGAAAGTGTCCTATGGGACATGAGATAAATTTATTTAATATTAGAAATTTGTAATTATATTTTCAAGAGGAAATTTAATGTTTGCAAAGCTTACAAATAAATAGAGGATAATATCATACCTCCTAGGTGTTCATATTTGGAATGTGAATGGTCTTGAGTGGGGCACCAAATTTTGAGTGAAACTAGTGTCCATAGATTCTCTACTTAGAAGCTAAATAGTCATCAAAGCAATTTGAAGTTAGAAGATGAAGAGTCTATGGGTTAGGCACCCATGTTGGATCCTTGTTCACATTCTTAATTTATTATCATGACTCTTGTTTTTCCAAGGATGGTTCATGGGTTTTTGCATATAGTTTTTCCTCCCATAAGCTCTATAAATTGGAGCCATGAGATGGTAGCGATATATTTTATTATTTGCAAGTGTATGAAAACATCTAAGTTTTAGAAGATAAAAAATGAAGTGTATTGTGGTGTATCTCTCTTGTGAAGATAAAGAATATAATTTCCCTCTTTTCTTATGTGGAGTCTTTTTTCAAGAGAGTTTCTCCATGTAAATCTGGTGTCATATTTGTTTGTTGATTTTTGTATCATGGTGAATGTGTAATCACATACATATAATTTTATTTGGTAATCTTATTTTTAGATTTTAATACACATACATAAGTTGATATTGCATATTAGTTCCACCTTGTTTTCAATATTTGGTATCAGAGCTAATAGTTCTATTTAGAAGGGGACACCTTTCTCTTAAGTGTTGGAGAGTTTTCGGATGTAGTGGGAGATTTTATTTTTGTGGTATATTACATATTTTTGAAGAATATTTTATACCATTCTTTCTACTTCTTGCTAATATATTGAGAAGTTCAATGTAACGAGCTATGAGATGTGGAAATTAAAGATGGAGGATCTCCTAGAAGAGATAGATCAAGGGTTTTTGATTTCACAAAACATAAACTAGTTGCAATGTCTAATGAAGAATGGAAAAATTTATACAAGAAGGAAAAAAGAACCATTTGGTTGTGTCTTATGGAATTTTGTTCTTTTGAATGTCTCCACTAAAGACACCAAGTATATAAGTTGTGGAAAATAATAGATGATATATATCAAACTAAAAGTTCATGATTAACAAGTTATATCTCAAAATATATTTATATTCTTTAAAAATAAAAGATGGTGAATATATTGTAGATAATTTAAATGCTTTTTATCTAATTATGTTAGCTTACATTAGTATATTTTAAAATATAATATGAAGATAAATTTATTTTATTTCTTTGTCCTCTTTTTGAATCTTGGTAAAATTTAATTATTGCCATAAGTAGTGGTAATGCATAACCAAAGATGGACTCCATGATCTCCATACTTCTTTTAGAGGAGATGAGGAGAAATTCTATGAATTTTGGATTCCAAGATCCCTTGCATGTGTGGGGTAGGTCCAAAGAAAGGGCTTGAATAGGATAATAAGAGAGATAATTCTAAAGGATGTTCTAAAACCCATGGAAAGAGCAGAGTAAAGTGTTAGAATTTTAGTAAAAGAGAGAATGTGAAGAAGGAATGTAGGAATAAGAAAAGGAATTTTTATTCCTCTATAGAAAATTCCTTTGATTATGATTTTGATGCTTTGTTTATTTTAGCTAACACTATTAGTGACGATGCTTGGCTTATTGATTTAGGTTTCTCCTAACACATGAATCCTCACAAGGAGTGTTTTACTAGTTACAAAGAATATGATCAAGGAGAATTTATCCTTGGTATTATAATAGCACAATAAGGATTATTAGTAAGGGAAAGGTAAAGTTATGTTTCAGTGATGGGAGGATAAAAAACTCTTAATAATATTTTGCATATTCTAGGACTTAAAAGAAATTTATTTTCAGTGTCCAAGTTGAATGATTCTAGAATTCATGTGACATTTGATAATTTTGGATGTAGGTTGGTAAGAGGGAGTTTGGTGATAGCTAAAGGATCTAAAATAGGGACTTTTTTTAGGCTAAATGCCTTTATTTTATGTAACTATGTAAATGTAACTAACACTAAAAATGAATGTATGTTGTGGAACCATAGATTCGGTCACATAGGTGAAAAGGGACTTAAGACTATTCTAAAAAAAAATTTGGTTGATGCTATTTTTGATTATTTTGATGGAAAAAATGAGTTTTGTGAATATTGTGTGTTTGGAAAATAAAATAGATCATTTTCTAGTGGAACTAATAAGGAAAAGAGATTACTAGAGAATATTCATTCAAATGTATGTGGACTAGTGGATATTTACTCTTTGGGTAAATATTAGTATTATGTCTCTTTTATTGATGTTGTCTCAATATGCACTTGAATTTGTTTTATTCATTAAAAATATAAAGTTTTAACTAAGTTTAAGGAATTTGAGGCCTTAGTTGAAAATCAAATAGATTATAAGAAAAAAGTGTTAAGGTCTAACAATCGGGTGATTATTGTTTCAAAGAATTTTATAAATTTTGTAAGCATGTAGGTATTGTTTGACAAAAGAGAACTCCTTATACTCCCCCAAAAAATGGGGTACCGGAAAGAATGAATTGAACATTAATGGAAAGAGCTAAGAGTATGTTGAGTAGTGCTAATCTTGATAAAAAAAATTGGGCAGAAGTAGTTGGTACTACTTTTTATTTAATTAATAGATATCTGTGTTCAACTCTTGTTGATAAAACTCCTTAAGAAGTATGGATAAGTATAAATCCTTGTATTTCACACTTAAGGGTATTTGGTTGTGAGGCTTATGTTCATGTGCCTCAAAATAAGTGGTCTAAATTGAATCCAAAAAGCACAAAAATGCATCTTTATTGGTGAAACGTAAAAATGTGGGTACCCTAAGTTTAATACTCATGACCTAGGGTATGTTTCCCATTATTTCTATAATTTCATTGTGATACAAATCAACAAGGTGTATAAATTGGATATCAACCTCAATGGTGAGCTAGGTCAGACCTGGATTTGTATCCTTTTGAGGATAGGAATGATTTGGAATTGATTGTGATTGATTACCCTAGTTAAACTAAATGACCTAATGTAATAATTATAAATTCTTGATCATTTATAAACAAAAAATATCAAGTTCTGATAGATCTAGAGAGTCCATATGACTTTGTACCTTCTTAGAAAAATTGGTTATGTTAGGCCTACAAGGATGAGGTCTTTGTATGGCTGCTAAGTCCTTGTATATTTTTTTTGAAACTTCAAAGTTTGATCGCATAACCCTTTGTATATTCTTTATTCTTGTACCTATAAATCTTTATCTTTGGATTTAGACCTATGATAAATCTGTAAAAGGAATGGTTTGGGTGGCTATATGGGGGTTTTCCTCAGTCAAACTCCTATTTTGGTAATTAAACCTCAACAAATAGCCAAATATCTAGTAAAAGATAATGTGTGTGAGCCCTTACCTTATGTGCATCTAAGGTTGTTATGATCTAAATACAAATAAACCCTTATCAAGCATATTAGAGTATGATTCCTATATGACAATGATAAGATGTAATTAGGGAGAATTCAAAACACCCTAATTAAATCTTAAAATGAAATGATACCTTGCTTTAGGATACAAATAAAGTGAAGCTTGAAGATGAGAATAATAGGAAATAAGTCATTAGGTAGAGGGAAGTGGCCAAATGTGTTGGAGTTGAGAAGATACAACACCACAGAAGCCCAAAAGATCTTTGCAAGCAAATAACCTGTTACAAGGAGAAACAAAGAGAAGCAACAAAGGAAATGCTCAAGAATGTGGAGCCATCAATTCACACAAAAATGTAAAATGAATTAATGATACAAAAGATAGTTTTCAACTACATATAGATGAAAACCCTAAAAAGGAAAATCCTAGGCTTGCACAATAATAATTAATAAAGTAATTAATTATTATGCACCTAATGTTAGCTTAAGTGAAAAGAGGTAAAAGGGAACTTTACATAATTAAACAAATATTGTTTAATTAATAAAGTAAATACCCAATTACTCTAACACCCCCCCTTAAGATAGACATAGGGAGAAGCTAAAACCTAGAAGAAGCTACTGAAAGCAAAAGCAATGGGTCCCGACAACAAGGCCAGTTCAGGTACCCATGTACAAAATCAATGCAAACCAAATGAAATGGGGTAAAGGAGAAAACCCAGTGGGAACAAAACTCCTCCCCAAAATAGAATGCAAGGAAGGAATGCAATGCACTAATGAAGAAAGGATAGGAGGTGGATAACATGATACCCCCCATAGACAACTTCTATCATATAAGTACATGTACAATGATCTTCATAGGAGAGATAGAAAGAGAGAAGAAGCCCCCCCCACAATGAAGAAACTCATGTCACAATGGTAGATGCCTGATGTAGAATCCAAAAAGAGATCCTAAAGCAGAAAATGATATTCCTCCCCTTGGGAAGAAATGGATCCATGGACCTGTATCGAAGAAACCCTGTGAAGAATGATGAACCAATCTATCTCAAGATGTGTGCCATGATAGGATGTTGAAGAGTCTCACTATCTAAACTAAAACAAATAATATCAAATCCAAACTGATGTGGAGAATACTAAAATTCAACCTCTGAATGCACAGATAATGGTGGGCGAACAGTGATAACCTGACTGTCAAGGTAGAGGAGATGAATGTCCTCAAAATAATCCTCCAAATCTGCAATATAGGACTCAACAAACAAAAAAGATATGTCTGCAACATAAGAGTCCAAAGTAGCTATGTCTGGAAGATGTATGATTCCCTGCTGCACTGAATCAAGAACAACAAGAGATGTTGATGAAGTCTTAGTCTGAAGAGTAGGAACTATGAGACAAACCTCTAATCCATCGGAATAAGTAAGGGTGTCTAAATACTCAAGCTCCTCTAAAGTATCATGATCAAATGGTGTATTCTCTCGCCAAGCAATGGGTATGAGACAATCTGAAGCAAGATCCTCTGGGAATGGAGATAGAATAGGGTCTCCATAGATCTCCCAAAGATGTGTCCAAAGTGGGTGAGGACAATCAATGTCCGATATAACCAACACAGTGTCATGATCAACATTAGACAATATAACTCCTGCAATGTGATTTCTAATAATATCCCATGCTAATCTACCCTCTAAACCTACTGGTTCAGGTATGAGATCATACAACTAAGGCAAAATATTAAGCCACCTACAATGTGTAAGTATACCCTTTGCCCATGACTCATAATTACCCCGTTCCAGAAGAACAACTGAAGGTGAGTAGAAAAACCCATGATAACTCTTCAAATGAAAAATTCAGAGACTAATGATCTCAGCAATGATAAATCATATCAAGATAACCATCCAATGCAAACAAACCCCATGTAGGATCCAAGATGACCAAGTAATTGAGCAAAGTGTAAAAACACACAAAACTAAATAAAAAGTACTTGGTAAATATTCTAGTAAAATAGACTATAAATCTGGAAAGAGCACTGTAACACCTTTCCAACACCTATTCGTTTGAGCAAAATGGAGTTCGGACGCAAAAGATACACCCCTTGGAGTGAAAAAACCAAGTTCTGACTTTGACTGGCAAAAAGGACTGCAAAACTGCAAAATAGGAAAAATTACCAATGCCATTGGAACAACACCGGAACCATCTTTTCGACGATATCTCGTTTTTGAAAATCCGAGAAAAAATACCCATTCTACGCCTGATTTAGCGCAAGCTACTCCAATGTGAAGAAAAAAATTGTTCATAGCCCTCAAGGGCTAAAGTCTTCTGCCCTTGGTCACGTGGACGACCAGGGGGCTGGCGATTGTAGGCCTGCAGTCACCCATGTGACCGGGCGGCGGGAATTAGAAGCCTGTGGGGGCTGGCAGGGGCGAGCTCGTCGGTGGACTCGGCTTGGCGGGCTCGGTGTCGGCGGGTTCGTAGGGAGCCAGGCGGAGTCGGTGTCCGGTGTTGGTGGAGCGAGCTCAGGGTCGACGCGGGGAGTGGAGCACAGAGGTGGCTGAGCTGTTGGCAATGATGAGCTGGGCAGGGTGGGCCGAGCTGGGCGAGCGTGGTCGTGGCCGAGCTAGATGAGCGGGCGAGCACAGCGGCGGAGGCAGGAGCGGCAGCTAGCGGAGCATCGGCGGGAGCTCGACGGAGCCCGAGCGGCCGAGCAGGTGCAGGGTGGCGTTGGAGCGGAGCGTAGGTGGTCTGCTGGCGGTGCAGCCGGTAGCCGAAAAATTTGAATGGTGCCCCAAAAAAAAATCAAAAACCTAGGTTTTTTTTTTAAATTTTTTTTTTTCAGGGGGTCAGACTACCAAACCCTAAAATTTTTTTTGCAACCCTAGTTGACTGTGGCCAAAAATGATGATTTGACAGTCATTTTAGGGGTTTTTGGGTGCTACGAATCTAATGGCATTGTCCATTTGGGCCCAAAGTGAACCCAAAAATAGGAGAATGCTGAATCAACCCAAAAAAAAACCTTAGATCCCTAGATTTGCTTCCAATGGAAAATCTCAAAACAAGAACAAGCAGCTACAAATTTGAAGCTCTGATACCATGTTGGAGTTGAGATTATACAACACCACAGAAGCCCAAAAGATCTTTGCAAGCAAATAACCTGTTACAAGGAGAAACAAAGAGAAGCAACAAAGGAAATGCTCAAGAATGTGGAGCCATGAATTCACACGAAAATGTAAAATGAATTAATGATACAAAAGATAGTTTTCAACTACATATAGATGAAAACCCTAAAAAGGAAAACCCTAGGCTTGCACAATAATAATTAATCAAGTAATTAATTATCATGCACCTAATGTTAGCTTAAGTCAAAAGAGGTAAAAGGGAACTTTACGTAATTAAACATATATTGTTTAATTAATAAAGTAAATACCCAATTACTCTAAGAAAATGCACCTCCCAATCATAGAATCCATCATGTTCTTCTATAGGCATCAACCTTCATTCATGTGAAAAAATGTGATCAAATTTGTAAATGGACTTGAAGACCTACAATCTCAAGTAATGTTGCTTAAAGACTCTAAATTTTGCTTGCTTGAATGTCCTTTCTTGTGTTCTCTTGTTCTAGTTTTGAATTGATGAAAATACTAGGTATTTATAGGTATTTCTCTAATTTCTTGATAATTAGATCTCAATAGCCGACATGTACAATTTTCATTTTGAATGTTAAAATTCCACCAAAATCCTTTAAAATTTGGGTTATGGTTGAGAAGAGGGACCCACTCACCCTTGGGAAAATGGGTCCTAGCCCAAACTTCCAAGATACACTTGATCCAAGGTGATTTAATGATAGGTTTCTTTCTTTTGAAATGCTTGTTTTAGTGTCAGAAAACAATTCAAATAGGCCTTGGAATGCATAATAAAAGGAATTAGGGCCTATTTAGTGTATAGGCACAAATTTTCACCTCTCGCAAAAATTCCCCTTTTACACATCCTCACCTTAGAAAACCAAATCCGAAGGTGAAATTCCACATCAACAAGCTGCCTTTGTTCCACTTGGCATTCATCTTTTGTGTCGATAGAAGAATAATTGTCGAGGACGCCCGTGTGACGTATAGACGTCCATGTGGCGCACTTACATCCCTAACAGATTCTCATGTCTAAAGTTGGTAGAGGCGTAACACTTCCTATTGGGAACGAATTGTAACATCCCTCTTCAACCAACTTACTCAAAAACGGCTCTTTCCCCCCTATTTTTCTCTTGAAATGTATATCTTGCTCATTCAATCCATCTTCTTAGCAGTTCTTGATCTCTTTTGGCAATCTTCAAGCATTCACTTCACTTCCATCACTTCAAGAAGCACTTTTGCACTTCATAGCAACAACAACAACACTTTATCAACTTCGTAGAGCAAGTGTGGTATAAACCATTGCAGCAGGGGCTTGAGGTTTTGCAACACATCCCTTCACCATAGTTGAGGCAGTGGTGATTCTTCAAGGTCTCTTTCTCCATCATTGGCTACTGGGCTCTTGGTGGAGGTGGTAATGTTTTCACTCCTCTCCTTTATGATTTGGTTGAGTAGCACTTCACTGTTTTGTAGTTTTTATTGTGTTCTCTACTTTATTTTCTCCTTTATCGCATATTTCTCTATCATTTCTATATTGGTTGTTTGTGGAGGTGGAAACACCAAAACGGTGATCTAACTAAGGCAAACCCCTATACAGCCCCCACCAATTTTCCCTCCTCCTGTGTGTAGGTGGACATGCATTTGGAGCTAGCTGGTGAACGAGCATCTTTGTGAGATTATCCTTGTCACCTTAATTCTAATCTATTTATTTTATCATTTCAACATCTACTTTGTATACTTTCTCATTTTGTTTTTGCCATCTAGATTGAGCTAGCTAGGTTGTTAGTAGGACTTTTTTGTAGTTTTTTTGTGTTCAATGTTTTTTGGTCATATGGACACCAATACGCCCGAGATATACTAGTTCACCACACTAATGTCCCAAAATTGTATTACCGTCCTCAGACAGAGAGTTGTCTGAGACACAAAATTGAATCCAAAAAGCTAGCTCACCTAGCCTAGATTATAGTTCAAGTCTAAAGAGTGATCAAAGGATCTTATAGTCCTCATCATTCTCGTCCCTCATTTGAAACATTCCTTTAGAGTGAGGTAAGTAAGGGTAGCCTTCCACTCTTACCTCTCTATGACCTAGGGCCTTGAATGTGGTTACTCCCCCTCTCTTACATTTCTCGTAAATCCGACGTGAACCATTTTAGTTATGTTTTGTGATACTAAAATCTCATTTCCTCCTATTCTAAGAGTGTTGTAGCTATGAGTGTTGTGAGACCTCCACCTTAAAACCCATCCTACAACTTGTTGATGGTGAAAATGACACAAACAACATTAAAACATAATATTTCTACTCTATTTCTCCTGAAAAAGAAAGACAGCATATAGCAGCCTAACTCCCAAGGTCCTGGTAGTTGGTTCTCAACTGTTTGGTGTCACTCAATTGGTCCATGCAACTGTAATGTTCAAGGGGTCTGTGCTAGTAACAAATAATGCAAGCAATGACTCATTTTACTAAACTATTCTTAGTAAATAAAGGGGGTTTCAAACAAAAGAAAAAGATAGATCAGAGGGTAAACCAGTAAACATGAACAAAACTCATCTAGCATCCAGACATATATCTTCAACATTGAATGTTTTCCAACAGATCAAGAAAACCAAAGCATGATACAATTCACAGAATAATCCATACCATTGTATGCATCTAAGGTGCTTATTTTAATTCGCATATCACAACTATTTCAAAGATTCCAAAAAGAACACACATTCATTCATTTCCAAGATCATAGATCAACAGACTTCAATAAATTCAATTAAATGATAATCTAACAAGATAATCCTTAAATACGGCTTCTTCTAATGACTTTCATCACATAAGAAACAATCATGATTCAGCACAATCACTAGCATACAGATAGATTATAACTCATCATCCTTATCAAGTAAAACTTAATTCTAACACTGTATTGCATAAACCTGGAATTTTATTTAACTGTAAAAATCAAGTAACAATGTATCTTTGTAATCACTATGAAAAAATTTATCTTCTAATATCAGGTGGCCAATTCTATTCTCTATTAGCAGACCCTTACAATATGATACCCAAAGGGTATTTATAGATATACAAAATATGAACTCCACTTCTATTTTAAGTTGACCCACCCTTTTAGGGATTACAATCATCCTTGGAAACTCAGTTAAACTGGAAGAAAAAAGAATAGAATAGAAGAAAGTCACGCGCTCCAAAAACTGTCAGTGTTGCACGCAACATGCAAAGAAGAAAAAAGCCATGCATGCATGAGATTTAGGCATGCGAAGTTTGCTCCATTATGTATTCGTCATAGCTGGAGAAGACTTGTTGTAATGTGTCTAATTTAGGCCCATCCACCCAGCTGTCTTCAAACTTAATTCACTCCAACTCTACTACAGCAAATCCTCTCATATCCTTTAGCTTTGTCAACTCTCTCTTGGCTACTCTTATTTCCTCTTTGATGTCCATCAATCTATCTGCTATCAAATCTTCACCGACATCCCCTCTCTGCATAACCTCTTTAAATCTTTCAGTCTATTTTTGCTTTATTTGGCTAAAAGGTAAGCCTTCTTTTACAAGTACCTCAACATTTACTAAAATAGCAACGATGGCCTCCAACTCCTCAAATTGCTCATTTAGCTCCTTAACATAATCTTGCACCTCACTTCTATGTTTGAATAAGAAATATGTTCTAAATCGAAGTATACAAGAAGTCTTTTCCAGAAAATCTTTATTATCTTCTTCTAATATCGACTGTTCTAGGAGGATAGTCTTAGACAATTTATTGACCTCTTTCAATTTCTGACTGTATCCCTGTATTCCTCCTCTTGTGCTTCCAAAGTTTTAACATATTGTTTCATCTCTTCCATCAGATCTTCAGTCGCTTTGTAGACCTCAAAATTGTCTTCTAGAATTTCATTTATTTCTTGATTCAACTTACTTACCCACCGATCTAACATTTTTGCCTTGCCCCTCACCTGTTCCAAATCCTCTACTTTATTTTTGCTCAGCAAAATTGGGGTCTCAATTGCAGCAACCTATTGTGATCTTGGAGCAGAAATGTTCTTGAGAAAAACATGCAATTGATCTAGTTGAGCCTTAATCTCATCCTTCCTTTGTTTATCCTTCAACATCCTAGACTTGGTTGAGGAGGCTACCACATCAATTAGATTCATTTGTTGATCCCTGGTAGGTCTCCCCAAATTTACAGTGCCTAGTTGATAATCCGTTAATTGCATATCCCCTGCCTCCTTGTCTATCATAGGTATGGCACACTCAGCCACAATTTCTCCCTTTTCAGTCAATCTAGTAGAGTGCAGGATCTTGGCCTTCTTTTTAGGCCTTTCTCTTTCAATTTCCTTCATCATTTCCTCCTAATTGAGAGGCTGAGAAGGTGTCAGTGTTCTCTTTTTAAGGTCTAATTTCAACCAAGTCGGAGCTCCTGGAGTAACAGTCATCATGGTTGAAGAAGAGGAGGCAGTAGCTAAGGGAGGTTGCACATTTAACTGAGGTTGAGAATTAACCTTCTATTTTTGTTGTTGCTCTTGTTCTACACTCATTTGTGCCAGCTTTTCCGCTTCCTCCTTATCTTTTTGCTCTTGTTATCTCTTGTCTTCTTCCTCCTTCTTCAACCTTTCTTCTTCTAATCTTTCTTTCTCCAGTTTTTCTTTCTCCAATCTTTCCTTATCCAGCCTTTCTTTCTCCAATTTTTCTTTCTCTAGTCTTTCTATCTCTAAAGCTTTAAGCTTTTCTGCATTTTCTTGTTGTTGTTGTTTCTTTTTGACTAGCTCTTCAGCCTCTTTCTCCTTTTGTAATCATTTTGCTTCTTCTTCCTTTATGTTAGCTTCTTTAGCAAGTTTTAACTTGGCTACCAAAACTTCTCTTTCCCTTCGGTGTCTTTCCTTCTCTTCCTCAAGGTCATGAATCTTTTGTATCAATTCTAACTTATCATTCTCCTCCTTAACCTTGAGCTCATGCTCCTTTTTCCTCTTCTGCCTCTCTACTTCATTAGCTTTTGACTTAGCTTCAATTTGTTGCTACTATAGTATGGCATCAGCTTGTGTCTTGGCATCAACTAACTTTTTCTTTTCTATTGCTACAGCTTGCTCATCAGCAGCCTTCCTGACTTCTTCAAACAATGCCCACTGATCCTCTTGTGTCATTACCTATTCAGTATCCTCCTCTAGAGGCATATTTTCTTGTATTCCTTTATCTGATAGAGTCTCATCCGAATCTGTTCCAACATCATGAATTTCTATCTCCACTTCTTTTCCCTTTATAGTTTCAACCACACTATGAAGAGCCCCTTTTTGCACTTCCTCACTTTGTTGTTTTGCAAGTGGGACTTGAGTAGAAGATTCACCTTATGTAGGTGTTGAAACAATCGATCCCATTTGAGCATCTCCTTCTTGTGTCTCTATTTCATCAACTGTTGCTTCAAGCTTTATTTCTTCAATATCTGGAGGAAGAAACTCCAAAGGTTCCTTGGGAGGTATCTTCCTTTTAATCCTTTTATACCCTTTCCCCTTTTTAGGAGCTGCTCCTTGAGGATTTTTGGTTCTTAGAACCAACCATTGAACACTTCTATCCAAGACTGCTCACCCTATCTGTTTAATATCAATGGTTTCCTCATTGTCCCAGTCAATTGGATCCAGACTTTTAGTCCCAATGTTTAAATCTTCATAATATGGATTCAATACAACTCCATCATCCACCAACATCTTAGGAATGTCATTTTTGATACCAAGCTCTGACATGAGTGAGACAGGTAACCTTTCATAGTTCTTCTTTCTTAGATCATACTCATCCTGTCGGTCACTCCAGAAATCTTCTAATAAATTAAAATGTTTATCAAACACGGAAGGCAGCAAGACATTCATTTTACTTTTAGGGTCAAAGTGCTTACGAGCTGTATATAAACCTAGCTTCAACTGTATCAACTCATTGCACACCACCTTTTCTCCTACCAGATGCTGAAAGCTATACTCACCCAACTTCATGGGGAACTTGTGACATCCTATCTTATGTTTTAATCCAAACTGGGCATTAACCCCAAGAGCCTGATATACAAATTCCATTAACACTATCCTGTTATTGCAACATCTTGGCAGTAAATGTGGATGACCTTCAAAACCAGCTAGCTTGAAATATGTAAACCTGGGGTATTGAATGTACCAACATCCCCATTCAGTGATAAATTCCATGGTCTCTTGGCTCAATCTGTACCTTGCATCTTCGTTGAGTTGGTTAATGATCACATATATGAATGCATCATTAACCCTTCTGAATTGAGTCTCAACAACCTATAGGGACAGCTGGTTATAATGCTCCCATACCTTCTTTTGTCCATCTAACACTCCCATTATCCCTACTCTGTTCAAAACTGGGAAGATACCTACCCTTGTTGCTGCATACACAATGTAAGAATTCATGAAAAAGCATTTAGTCTCCCTAATGTTGGTCAATTGATCATGAATTGCATCTAATACAATCATCGGCCAATCAAATTGATGGGTGCCATTTAAGATTATTTGGATGAAGGGAAACATCCACTCCTTGAAATGAAAGGCATCTCTCTTCCCAAAAGCCCTAGATAATATCATTATTAAATCTGATACCTCTTTGTAGAAATCTGCCCTCTTTGGTTGGTCTATGAGCTTGGTTAGAGACTTCTTCTCTATCTTTAACCACTTTTTGTTCAAGTGAGACTTGTTGGATTCCTTATATTTTCTATATTTCTCTAGGGCCTCTACCTCTTTTAACTGCACCAAGTTCTTGGGATCCAGGACACTTAATATACTTTGAAACATTTGAGAAGTGAGATCAATGATTACATTATCTTGGGAATTCATGCATTGTCAGGTAGCCGGATTGTAAGCTCCTGCAGCTGTCAAGATCAACTTTGGGAATTGGATTGATAAAGGAAACAGGGTGATATGAGCCAAGCTGGAATCAACAATTCTTTGTGTCCTCCCTGTTATATCTTCAACAAAGGTTTCTAAATATAGCTCCTCAAAATTGTATTGGCCCAAATTTGTGTCGGTGATGTCTGACCAATCTGATTCTACTTTGCTACTGTGACAACTGGACTCGTGTGGTTATACCTCAAGGTATAGGGTAACTATTCTGGCTTGATTTTATTGGGTTTAGCTATTGCTTTTGATGTTCCTGCAGGCCGGTTCCTTTGGACAGCTTCTCCTGATGTTCTCGACATTCTTCAACTTTCCTGCAACAAAACCTCTAGTTAGATCTCTGAATAAACATCTCACAATATGTCTTAAAATCATACCTTTCAAACATACATCAGAGGCGGAACCAGGCAAAAAACATCTTAAACAATCCTCTTTTAACATAATACCGGGCTCAGAGCAAAAATTGTTATTGACATTCTACTAACAAGAAGCGAGCTCAGAGTTGAAAGTGGAAAAGTGATCGGAACCGGAACCGAAATGGAAATTGATTCAGTTTCTTTCAAATTTTCCATTTTCATATTCTGTTTTGGTTCCGCTTCCGCTTCTGCCAAGGTTGACATTATCTTGAAATAAAGCTTCTTATTGCAAGCGGAGTCAGAGGCGGGATGGAAAATGGAATTGACACCAATCATAAAACACATCCAAAAATCTAAATCAATTCCGATCCCGCTTCCGCCAAGGTTGACCATGACGTCATCAATGATTTTAACAGTCTGACGCATAACTTTATGATTAAGGACTAAGGTCATATTAAACGAAATAAGGCTTAAAATATAGCATGAAAGGACCATGTCCATATGACTGTGGGGGCGACTATACTTTTAGGGCATCATATTTAATCAATTTAAACGCGATCACAGAAATGCATAAAACCCTAATCTAGAAAATGCGATATAAAAACTAGGGCACGAATTTAACCCCTCTATTTTAGCCAGATGAATGTGCAATAAAATCCTAAGTAAAAACCATATCTCACAAACCCTAACTCACTATAAAACCTAGATTTAATGTACCTCACTGTAAAACCCTTATTAATCTACACGTTTAAAAACCAACATAGCACGACGCGATCATGATAAAACATGAAAACGATCGTGCCCTAACTTACTGAAAATTAGAAACAAAAGCAAAAAATGAAATCAAGAACAACAATAAACAAAGAAAGAAAAACAAACACGCAAACCTACTGAGATAGTGAACTCGCCCAAAATAAAAACGATCAAACACGAACATAGAACACAGAAGTAAATAAAAGAAAAAAGAGAATAGGAACCCTACCTTGAACGTAAAACTTGGCAAACCTTCTGAAGAAATCCGTAATTAATTATCTCTTCCGCTTTCAATCGATTCACTCAGATGAACTTCACAGCTGCTCTACTTCGCTCTTTGATTTCTTAACAATGATAATAATAACCCGTTTAATCCCTAATCAAGGTAAAATTTGGAGTTTTTGCCTATGCATGGCAACTGTCATTAACGCATTAAATGTAGTTAAGTGGAGTCAAAACTGGAGAAGAACTAACACATTACTGCAGTGCGACTTCAGTAAGAAGTCAACGACCAAGAAGTGGCGGGAGTGGAATCGGAATGAAAACGGATTTGGAAACTTGAGTAATCTCCCCAACTTCGTTCCCGTTCCGGGTCCGGTTCCGCCAACAAAGCATAAACAAAACCAAACACAAAAATAAAATAAAAATACCGAAATAATAATACTTAACATAAGGACTTAATCTAAAACAAAAGCTAAAAAAGTGGAGGCAGAGACGGGATGGATTTAGATTTTGCAATTTTGAATAAATACCAACTTAGCGTCCACTTTGGTTCTGGCTCCGACAAAGACAAAACAAAAGGTTTAAAAAGAAATATTGTCAGGATGGGGATAGGAACAAGTTTTAAAGGAAGTTTCACAACCCAATTTGGTTCTGGTTCCGACAGACTAAACCAAAGAAAAACAAAGTGTTGGAAACAAAAGACTCCAAACTTTGTTTGAAAATCAACAAAGGGTGGCCCATTTTGACCAAGGCAAAAGATGGGGTGGTTATGAAAGGCATAACATGACCCCTAGGAGGCGTAGTTGGAAGGTTCCAAAAGTGGTGCATAACTAAACCTTAATTGGGTCACCATCTTGTCTTGTAACCTTCAAGGGGCTCTAAGAAAGTGTCATCTAGTGTGCATAATGGCCACTTTTCTGCATCAACCTATTCCCTCTACGTAGCCTGTGAGTAGCGGTACTTGTATAACCTTCACCTCATAGGATCTACCAATGGGCTTTAATAGATAACCATCTCTTCTCTACATTCCTACATGAATCAATGGAAACACTGTAGCAAGTGTTCTTGTTGACCCGACCTCTCAAGTGAATATCATAATTGAGGAGATTATTTTAATCAATTTTTACATAAAGGTGGGTATGATGCACCTGTGAGCACCATCCACACACATGTCAAAATTTCCATACCTCCTCTAGGTAGTATTATCATGTTGGTTCTTGTTGGATCTAAATCCGTGAACCTTTTATTCAACATTATCTTGGGGTCTGAACTCTTCAAAGTGAAGTTGGGTATCCCTTGGCTAGAAGCTATGAATGTAGTTCCCTCAGTTGTGCATAAATGTTAGAGATTCATTCATGAGGGTTATGTACATGTGATCCATGACACTGGCTATAGACCATCGATTGTGCGTGCTAGTTGTACTCCTTAGATTACTTTTGACCTGCACCTATTGGTCCTCTCCCACCTAGGAAGGACCTCTTGTAATGGACATATCAAAATTATAAGAAAGGGCACCTAAGGCCGAAAGTGAGATACCCTCCATCACCTTATGATGTCTCGCATAGGGCATGTTTAAAATCTTATAGTGACACTAGAAAGGCACGTAGAAGGGAAGAAGAGAAGTGGTCCCAAGACCCTCCTTCCTCTTCTGCTATTTAGCCTGATGCTTCCTCTCGCTCTACTCTGATGCAATCAAGTTCTGATCCACATTTATGTGAGAACCCTATGGTGGCCACTTGGAAAAATCTTAAGCGTTCCGTATTTGAGCTTCCTATCTTTTCGACAGAGCCTAGGCTCGTTCGCTATGGTAGGAGGAAGAGTCTCTATGGGGAGTCATCTATGTCTTGACCTTTATGGCCTCCTACTGCTTCTACTCCCAAAGCAGTAAACGGGAAGAGGCCCACTACTGAAGCACTTGAGCCGATTCCCCCTCCTGCTTCTCAAACTGTCCCTCCTACTCCCATTCAAGATTTTGTTCCTCGACCAAAAATAGCTATAGTGGACACTCCCATGGCTGAGTAGGATCCATTTTTTCCTTTGTAGCCTCCAGCCTCTAGCTCAAAGCGTTGAATAAACCTCCTTGCATGCGAGCATAAGCATTAGTGAAAGGCTCTCATGACTAAGCAGGCCGCTTTGTAGAAGAAGGATGAGGAGATGGCCACCCGTGTGTCAGGGCCTCTTGTTGTGTCTTCCCCTCTCCTTTCTCCTACTTCCATTCAACCTAGTTCCTTCTCACCTCTGACTCCCACTATGAGTGCACATGACCCAAAAAAGGTGCTGGTCTTTATCGCTCCAACTGAGCCTTCCTTGTTGATGTCCCTTTTGTCCATCCCATTGTTTCCACAACCCATAGAAATGTTGAACACTTCCGTAGTATCTAATGCAATTTTATCCTCCTCTTCCTCTACACATCTCGCCTCATCTATAGGGAGTTCACACCCCCCAACAGAGCAGAAGGTAGAGGTTGGTCCTTCCATCAATGGAGGATGCAAGAGGTTCCTCCCTAAAGGGTGGTCCTACGCTAACTTGTTCCATCCTAGTAATGGAGCCAGTCCTGACTTCCCTTGAGTTTATCACCACTCTCGAATCATTCAGTGAGCCTAGTGGTGAATCTTAGGTACAGTCTTCCCTATCCATTGAGGAAAAACATGGCACTCCAGTCAAGTGCATGTTTAACTCTCTAGATGAATTTTTGGCCTTGTCAGCAATTTTCACAAAGTTGTTGGCCCTAGCTCCACAAGAGCTCAGGGGATGGGACTTCGTGGGGCCCTCTTCCTTAGCCCTTATTGTAGGAGGGTTGGAATCTCCTCCCCTTAACATTCCACCACTACAAGCTCATCCTCCTTCCACCTATGATGATCTAGAGTGGGAAGTGGACGACCTCTTGGTCGATCAGTGTTAGGGGGAGGCCCCTTCTTTATCTTTGGATTAGATATGTGTGTGTGTTGTGATGTGTTCCCACATAATCATGTTATGTGTTCCTGGCTGACCCTTGTCACCCTTGTTGGTGCTTGGATAGAGGAGTGATTTTTGTGTCATAAAATTTCTTCTATCTCTTTCATCATTATTCCATGTTTATGAATTCACTTTCAATAAATTGGGGAAGACGCAAAGTGTTGGGGGCATTTAGGCTTGTTGACAAATTGTGTCTCAACTTCCAGCTTGAAGTCCTCATTTTCCTACCTTGGAAAAATTTTGTGTTATTTCTTTGTTCTGTCGGAGGCGGAACCGGGATGGAACCTAGCATTGGAATTTTGCTAAGTTCCTTTTCCTGTTCCCGTTCCAGCTCCGGCTCCGACTCTGACCTCAGTGTTCTTGTCTTCCCTATTGTTTTGCTTGTCTTCAAGTTGGCTTCCTTCATTTTGTTTTCATTTTGTCTTAACTCTACCTTGTGTTCATTGGAGGCAGAACCGGGTTGGAACCTTTCACTGAACTTTTGAGATGTTCCTATTTTTGTTCCCATTCTGGCTCCGGCTCCGATCTCCACGATGTGAGTGTTCTTGTTCTCGCTCTAGCTCTGGCACCTGTCTCCACAGTGTGAGTGTTCTTGTTCTCGCTCTAGCTCTGGCTCAGGTCTTTGTGGTGTGAGTGTTCTTGTTCTCACTCCGGCTCCAGCTCCGGTCTCATCGTTCCTGTCCTGGCGATTACCGCCCTATCATAGGTGGTGGGTCCACTCACTGCGATAATGCAGTAAGACCACCTGCTGTTGGGTTTGGCGGTTACTATTGTACTGCGGACAGTCAAGTGACTGACCACAGTGGCCGCGGTAAGATCACCAGCAGCCTAGCTGGCGGTTACCACCATACTGCACTCAGTCAAATGACTAACCGTGGTGGTTGTGGTAAGACCACCAATGGCCTGGCTGGTGGTTACTGCCATACCACGGACAGTCAAATGACTGACCACGGTGGTCACGGTAAGACCGCCAGCAGTCAGCCAAGACGGCTACCGCCATACCACGGTGGGTCTTGAAGCAGGCTATGGTAGCGCGGTAAGGACTTTGGAGAGCTCGATTGAGCTCGTTGATAGGGTTGACCGTGTTGGACTCGGTGGTAGAAGTGATAGATGAATGGGATGCAAACACGTGGCTCTATGTCTAGCGATGATTGGACAGAAACCAAAATAGTTATTGCAGCAAGTGCAAGTCAACTCAGGGTGGCAAACTAAATCCGATTTGAGTAATGGCATTAATGCCTGGGTGGCTCGATACAGGAATATTGGTATGGGCAGACCATTGGTGCGATTTGATCAGAGATCAATGTACCTTGTGATCGGCGATTGATTGATAGAATTGAATGCAACGTATGACTTAAGTAAGTCGAGTACGTGATTGCAGGAGGGAGAGGTTATTCAAACTATATGTTAAAATAAACATTGTAACAATGAGATAAAAGAGTAAGTGTTGTTGTGAGCTTAACAAAAGCAAGACTGTGATTTGTATGTAATATTGTTATTACTGTAATACAAAATATTCTTTACTTGGTGTGGTGGGTTTTTTACCTGGAAAGGTTTTCCCACGTTAAATACCTGTGTCATCTGTGAATGCTCAATTGGTGCAATCTCTTTTAGCTACATGTATTTTATCTCAAATATTTTTAGATGCTATTAAAACCTATTTATGCTTTTCTCCTCTATTGTATTAGTGTTAAGGGAATGTGTTCCGCACTATTGGGTCTCTAGATCCTATCAGTTTCTCCCTTCAAGTGGTATCAGAGGTTGGCCAGTTGTGTTATCCTTGGTGGAAAGATCATTTTTTTGTGTTAATACTGTTTTAGTGGGAGTCTTGCATTGTTGAAACTTGTTTCTGTTTGAGATGGCAAGTACATCTGGTAGAGTAAAGATTGAGAAGTTTAATGGCAGTAAATTTGAGTTATGAAAACTCAAGATAGAAGATTTGCTCGTGGATAGAGACCTCTGAATTGCAGTGTCTAGAACTAAGCCACAAAGTACAACACAAGAAGCTTGGGATCTTGTTGATAGAAAAGCAAGAAGTTTGATAAGACTGAGTCTAGCTGATTTTGTACTCCTGAATGTCCATGAGGAGCAATCTGCAGCTTCATTGTGGAAGAAGCTTGGTGATATTTATCAGGGAAAGTCTCTGGTAAATAAGTTATTCCTGAGGAAGAAGTTGTACTCCTTGAAGATGGATGAAGGTGCATTTGTTGCAGACCATCTGAACTCATTTAACATGAGTGTTACTCAGCTGTCATCTATAGGTGTAAAGATAGAGGAGGAGGATTGTTGCATGCTCCTGTTGTGTGTGTTACATGACAGTTGGGATCATCTTGTGATAGCCATTGGAAGCACTACCATTGCTTTCAAGATGGAAGATGTTGTTGCATCATTGCTATCTGAAGAGATGCAAAGGAAGTCTTCAGAGATGGCCAAAGAGGCTCTTGTTGTTTGAGGTAGACCAAAGTCGAAAGGCAAGAAGAAGGACAAGAAGTCAAAATCCAAATCTGCAGGGAGATCAAAGTCTCCTAGTAAAGAGTTCAAGGTGAGATGCTGGAACTGTGGGCAACCTGGACATATCCGGAAGGACGGAAAGGAGAAGAAGAAGAAGAATGCTTCTAACAATGAATCTTCTCAAAGTGATGCAGATGCCTTCATTACAGCAACCTTGACAACTCAAGCATTAGATGATGTCTGGCTGGTTGACTCAAGTGCATCCTTTCACATGATGTCCAATAGAGAATGGTTCTCTAAATATGAGAAGTATGATGGTGGAAAGGTATACTTGGTAAGTGATTCAACGTTGGAGATAGTTGGTAGAGGGAGAGTCAGAATTCAGTTTCCTGATGAAAGATTCAAAGGTATTGGTGGCGTACTTCACATACCAGGTCTGGCTCAAAATCTTCTTTCTGTCAGTAAGTTAAATGATGCTGGTGTAGAAGTTTCTTTCTCAAGTAGGGGATGTAAAATGGCTAGAGGTGAAATGGTGCTGGCTAAGGGTGTTCGTACTGGCACTCTGTACAAGTTGGATGCACGACCTGTTCTTTGCAATAGTGCCTCTGTAAATTCATGCAATGTTGCACCTATAGAGAAAGATGAAGCCACTTCTCTAGTTGCAAATGCTATGGAGGTAAAACTCCGAGCTGAGAAGACTATGTTATGGCATCATAGACTTGGTCACATTGGTGAGAAAGGTTTAAAAACCTTGAAGAATAAAAATCTTGTAGAAGGGCTTGATGATTGTAACCTTGAGTTCAATTTTTGCAAACATTATATCTATGGAAAACAGCACCGTGTGCCAAATGAAAAAAGATCTAAATTGGATAACAAGGCTATCAAATGTATTCTCATCAGCGATGGAGTTGGTGTGAAAGGATACAAGCTTTGGAACCTTGTTACTGAGAAGGTTTTGTACAGAAGAAGCGTGATATTTCGTGAGCTAAAACCTTTAGTAAGTGATCAACAGCTTGGGACAGATCAGAGTGACAAGAAGAAGGATGCAATTGAGATTCCCCAAACTCCAAAAAGGGAAGAGCTACATGGCGTACCTAAGACTGAGGAGAGCTCAAGCAACTCTGGAAGTTCTGATGATGAAGAACAAGCTCAGCCTGTAAGAAGATCTACATGAGAAAAAAGGCAACCTGATAGGTATGGTTTCTCTATGTTAGATTCGAACTATGCCTATACTTTAATTACCAGCACTAATGAACCTAGGGCTGTTAAAGAAGCAATCAACATGGCTGATTCAAATTCCTAGCTGGATGCCATGAATGAAGAAATGGATTCTTTGAAAAAGAATGAAACCTGAGATTTGGTACCACTGCCTAAAGGGCGAAATCCTTTTGGTTATAAGTGGATATTCAAAAGGAAGACAGGTCTTGATGGTGGTGTTGAGAAGTATAAGGCTAGGTTGGTTGCAAAGGGTTTTTCTCAAATTGAGGAAATTGATTATGGAGAGATCTTTGCCCCTGTAGCAAAGCTGACATCCATAAGATTTTTATTGTCATTGGCAATCGTGTATGATTTTGAAATTGAACAGATGGATGTGAAGACGGCATTTCTCCATGGTGAGCTGGAAGAAGAAATATGCATGTCCCAGCCTGAGCATTTTGTTGAAAGAGGTAAACAAAATCTAGTTTGCAAGTTAAATAAATCTCTCTATGGTTTAAAACAATCTCCTAGAATGTGGTACTAGAAATTTGACACGTTTGTGTTGTCAATTGGATTTGTGATATTCCTTTGTTCTGTCAATTGGCTTGAAGTCCTCATTTTCCTGCCTTGGCAAAATTTTGTGATATTCCTTTGTTCTGTCAGAGGTGAAACCGAGATGGAACCTGGCATTGGACTTTTGCTAAGTTCCTTTTCCTGTTCCCATTTCGGCTCCAGCTTCGACTTTGGCCTCAGTGTTCTTGTCTTCCCTATTGTTTTGCTTGTCTTCGGGTTGGCTTCCTCCGTTTTGTTTTCGTTTTGTCTTAACTCTACCTTGTGTTCGTTGGAGGCGGAACTGGATTGGAACCTTTCACTAAACTTTTGACATGTTCCTATTTTTTTTCCTGTTCTGGCTCTAGCTCCGGTCTCTGCAATGTGAGTGTTCTTGTTCTTGCTCCGACTCTGGCTCCAGTCTCCGCAGTGTGAGTTTTCTTGTTCTCGCTCCGGCTTCGACTCCGGTCTTTGTGGTGTGAGTGTGAGTTTTCTCACTCCGGCTTTGGCTCCAGCTCCGATCTCATCGTTCCTATCCTGGCGGTTACCACCCTACCGTAGGCGGTGGGTCCACTCACCACGGTAACGCAGTAAGACCGCCTACGGTTGGGTCTGGCAATTACCGTTGTACCGCGGACAATCAAGTGACTGACCGCGGTGGCCGCGGTAAGATTGCCAATGGTCTGGCTGGCGGTTACTGCCATACCACGGTCAGTCAAATGACTAACCACGGTGGCCACAATAAGACCACCAGCGGCCTGGCTGGTGGTTATCACCATACCACGGACAGTCAAATGACTCATCGCAGTGGTTGCGGTAAGATTGCCAACGGTTAGCCAAGATGGCTACCGCTATACCGCGGTGAGTCTTGAAGCGGGCTACGGTAGCGCGGTAAGGACTTTGGAGAGCTCGATTGAGCTTGTTGACAGGGTTGACCGAGTTGGACTCGGTGGCAGAAGCGATAGACGAATGGGATGCGGACACGTGGCTCTGTGTCTGGCGATGATTGGATAGAAACCAAAATAGTTATTGCAGCAGGTGCAAGTTGACTCAGGGTGGTGAACTGAATCCGATTTGAGTAATGGCATTAATGCCTGGGTGGCTTGATGCAGGAAGATCGGTATGGGCAGACCATTGGTGTGATTTGATCAGAGATCAATGTACCTTGTGATCGACGGTTGATTGATAGAATTGAATGCAACATGTGACTTAAGTAAGTCGAGTACGTGATTGCAGGAGGGAGAGGTTGTTCGAACTGTATGTTAAAATAAATATTGTAACAGTGAGATAAAAGAGTAAGTGTTGTTGTGAGCTTAACAGAAGCAAGACTGTGATTTGTATGTAATATTGTTATTACTGTAATACAAAATATTCTTTGCTTGGTGTGGTGGGTTTTTTACTTGAAAAGGTTTTCCCATGTTAAATACCTATGTCATCTGTGAATGCTCAATTGGTGCAATCTCTTTTAGCTGCATGTATTTTATCTCAAGTATTTTTAGATGCTATTAAAACCTATTTATGCTCTTCTCCTCTATTGTATTAGGGTTAATGGAATGTATTCCGCACTATTGGGTCTCTAGATCCTGTCAGTTTTTCCCTTCAAGGCTTCCCTTCCATGTTGACCCAATTTTTTTATTTTTAATTTGTCTTCTATGTATTCCTCTTGATCTGGTGGGGATTGATGATCTTTCACCTTGCACCATGGTTGCCTATTATTTATAAAAGCATGAACAGATTTCACCTTGGGTAAAAGCACAAAGTTATGTCACACTTTCAGCCAACTTATCAGCACAACCGAATTTAAGTATTTCTAACTAAAAATCAATTTTGGTCAAACATATAATTTAGTAAGATTCATTCTAGTTAAGTTAGATACTTCCATAACTTTTTCAACTAAAATTGTTGGCTAAAAATATATGGAGCACCACTTTGAGTCCAATTTATCAAAAAATGAAATCATTCGAAAATCTTGAAGTTTCAATAACTTATACTAATGGAAATATCATTTTTTTTAAATATAAAAATACCTTTTTGTAGATCCATAAGTGTAGTTTTCAAATATTTATTTATTTTAATAGTTTAATTATTATTTATATTTTATTTTTTATTTTTACTAAAAGTAGGTTATCAACACAAAATATTAGGTTTGACATTACCATGCTAAGGAAAAATACTAAAACTTATTAAAAAAAATTGAAACAAATATGATGCACTAGATAAAAGAATCTATTTCAAGATGTTATAATTTTTTTTCATTTTCGATAAATATTTAATATGAAAGTTGAAGTCCCATGGAAACAACTATTTTTTGATTCACACACATTTTAATATTTATTTAAAAATATATATTTATCAAAATTGGAAAAAAAAAATATCCACGCACTAAAGTTTCAAGTTATAAATACACATAAAAAATTGAAAGAAAAAAATAAAATTTACTATAAAAAGTTTGACGTCTTATGCAACTTCATTTTTCAGCATTTTATCAGCAACTAAATTATAGTGTTAATTTATTACAAACTAGTTTAAAAAAAAACAATCAATTTTATTTATTTAAATACAAGCATATAACATACTAAAAATACGTATTTTACTAGTTTACATCATTTCAAAAATCAAAACCTATATGCCACTTTTTAGTGATTCAAGTTTAAAAGTTGGATCAGTGTTGGTTGTTTCCTTTATAAAGTGTGACATAGCTTTGTGTCTTTACTCCCCCGCGAAACCAAATCCCCCTGTGTCCTTTGTTTGTGATTATTTCTCTTCCTCTCCTTGCTTGTCTTTCTCTCTTTTGTGCTTGAGTTGTCCCTCTCATGTATTACAACATCATCTCTATAATGCTTCAATTTTTAGAAAATGCATTCTTTCCCAACGAATCTTTTATCAAAAGTCCTCATGAGCATTTCTTTTAAAAAATAGTATTCGTGACTTAGACCCCTTATGGATCATGTTTCCTTCATCATGGGTTCATAAAGAAAGAACTTGAGAACCTTCCTCTGAGGTGGGAACCGCTTTGACCTTCCCCTTGTGAGGGGGCATTTTTCTTCCTTTTGAATTCCTTGATGAAGTGAACATATTTCAAAAGGATTTCTTGATGATGAATTGATTTGAGAAAGAACAACATTCTTGTACTTTACAACAATGCATCCTTTGAGTGGACCTCCTCTTCATGTCGGGTTCCCGAGGGACCCCTTTGAAAGTTTTCCAACTTGTTCAATGGTCTATGCGAATGTCCGCTTACTTGCCTATGTGGTCAATTTTTGGCATGGCTTATCTATGAATAAATATGTCACTTTGTAGGTGTACCACAAATCTTGAGGGAAAGTCTATTCCCTAGCACTTCTAGGGTTTTCACCTAGAAGGGGAGAGATTCTTTCACACCCAAAATCTAGGGTTCATTCAAGATTAGGTTTTGATGTGATGTGTGTGAATGATGGGTTTGTGATGTGAGTGGTTGAAATGTGTCTAAGTGCAATGATCTAAATGTTGGAAATTGATAAAAGATAATAAACACGGTTTAGAAAATGCAACTTACTTAAAGACACATCATGATATGCAAAGAGACAGATTGAAATACAATACAAAGCAAGCTAGAAGATAAGATAAGGAGTGCACCTAGAATCTGAAGAGGGATAAGATGGAGGTCTGGAATGCTAATGAAATTGATGCAGAACTTGATGGGGACACTTGTGCCAATCTAGGCAACTTAGTCCCAAATCTGGAAAAATTGCCCAAAAACCTATTTCTGTCAAATGGGTGTCTGAATATGTAAAACTCATTGAAAGGCATGTCCTATGAGACTAATTCACCATTAGTGGAAACTTAGTCCACTTCTGTATTTCCATAAATTCAAAAGGGGAAATGGAATCCATCGGTCTGCACTTCAGTTCTTCACAGGTGTCCTCTTTTGAAACTCTTATTTCCAGACCTAAAAGTGACTTTTAGTGGATGTTTGGACTTTGCAAGCAGGGAGAGGTATTCAATAAATCTTTAGAGCCTTCAATGTACCTAAATCTACAAATGCACCAAGAGAGAAAGGGAGAAATGTTGACTGTTAGGGCATAGGGGTTTTACCTTGGTCTAACCCCTTTTAGGTAATTAAGCGAAAATAAATAGAAATGTAATGAAGTATGAACATGAAATAATGGAGTTAGTACCTTGCCAAAATGATTGATCTTCATTTGCTACTATAATCAGCCCTTGAATGCTTCAAAAAATATGTCTCGATGACCTAGAATACTCAAACCCTAGCTTACTTGAGAAGAAGAAGAGATGAGTGATTGAGGAAGGTAGATTGCTTGCTTGATTAGGGTTGAAAATGAGGGGAAAACCCTTATTTATACATGTGCCCTCATTTTTTGAAAATAACACATTACAAGCCGACTTTAGGGTTTAGAAGATAAAATCTGGCAAAAATTTTGAATTAAGTTTGATTTTTATGCCACATGGGACTAAGTCGCCCAAGGTGGTGACTTAGTCCACTTAGGAAATTTTGAGTGGTTTTCAGGGATTAAGATGTGACTAATGATGTTTTTTCGTGATTGTCTTTCGAAACACACTAAAGTTGGACCTATATATAAGTGCATTAATGGGTCATTATGCCATAGGAAAGGGTTAATTTAGTGATGACAAGCCTAGGAAAGTGTGAGGGTTGGTTACAATACCTTACAACACTTTAGACTAAGGCTTGGAAAGGGGCTATTTAGGTGAATTATGATGAAAGCATCTTAGAAAAGCGAGGAAATGTGTTACAACACTTCACAATACCTTTGCAAGAAGTCATAGAATATAAGGAAAACTAGGCCAAAAACCACAAGAAAGGGCCCAAATGAGTGAAAAGTGTCAAGGCTACACTTTTTGGTGACACAGCAGGTGCACTTTTGAAGCCACTTCTTGGTTCTACGGAGTCCCCTTCCTTTGGTTTCCTCCATGTGAGAGATATTTGGGGATACCTACTTGCAAGTCTAAGAGCCTATAGGGTACTTCCTTTGAGCTTCCTCCATGTGAGAGATCTTGGGGGTCGCTTCCCTACATGTTTGTGGGTCTATAGGGCACTTTTCCCAGTTTCCTTCATGTAAGAGATTTTGGAGGATACCTTCCTTGTAGGACTGTGGGTTTGTAGGGGACTTTTCTCAGTTTCCTTAATGTAAGAGATCTTGGAGGAAACCTTCCTTGCAGGTCAGTGGGTTTGTAAGGTACTTTTCTTGGTTTCCTTCATGTGATAAATCTTAGAGATACCTTCCTTGAGAGTTTGTGGGCCTGTGAGGCACTTACTTCTTGGGGCTTCCTTCATGTGAGAGATCTTGGGGGTCACCTTCTTGTAGGTCCATGGATCTGTGAGATGCTTTCATTCTATAACTTCATGGTTTTGCAAGGCTATGAAGTCTTTTGTTCCAGCCTATGCTTTCAAGCTCACCAGATCGTGGTTTGCTTCCTCAATGGTTTAGGTATACATTTCTAACCCTACTACCTTTATGATCTACTTTATCGAACAACTCATTATTATTCGTGCTCGCTAAAGTGGAGGAAAAAAATTTAGGCATGAATTTTCACCCCTCACAAAAATTCCCCTTTTACACATCCTCACCATAGAAAACCAAATCCGAAGGTGAAATTCCACATCAGCAAGCTGCCTTTGTTCCACTTGGAATTTGTCTTTTGCGTCGATAGAAGAATAAATTTCGGGGATGCCCATGCAACGCACAAAATTTCATGCAGCACACTTACATCCCTAATGGATTCCTACGTCTAAAGTTGGCAGAGGTGTTACACTTCCTATTGGGAATGAATTGTAACATCCCTCTTCGACCAACTGACTCGAAAATGGCTCTTTCCCCCCTATTTTGGTCTTGAAATGCATATCTTTCTCATTCAATCCATCTTCTTAGCAGTTCTTGATCTCTCTTGGCAATATTCAAGCATTCACTTCACTTCCATCACTTCATAGCAGCAACAAAAACACTACATCAACTCCATAGAGAAAGTGTGGAACAAACCATTGCAATAGGGGCTTGAGGTTTTGTAACACCTCCCTTCACCAAAATCGAGGCTGTGGTGATTTTTCAAGCTCTCTTTCTCCATCATTGGCTAGTGAATTGTTGGTAGAGGTAGCAATATTTTCACTCCTCTCCTTTACGATTTGGTTGAGTAGCACTTCATTTTTTTGTAGTGTTTATTCGTTTCTCTACTTTCTTTTCTCCTTTATCACATATTTCTTTATCATTGCTATCTTTGTTGTCTTTGGAGGTGGAAACACCGAAACGAGGGTCTGACTGAGGCAGACCCCTATATAGCCCCCAACAATTTTATCTCTCCTTGTGTGTAGGTGGACATGCATTTGGAGCTAGCTAGCAAATGAGCATCTTTGTGAGATTATCTTTTTTACCTTAGTTCTAATGTATTTACTTTATCATTTCAATATCTACTTTGTATACTTTCTCATTATGTTTTTTCCATCTAGATTGAACTAGCTAGGTTGTTAGTAGATATTTCTGGCAGTTTTGATGTGTCCACTCTGGTCTATTCGTACGGACGCTAGCGTGCTGCACTGACTTCCCAAAACTATGTTGTCATCCTTGGATAGAGAGTCATCTGAGACACTAAAGCAACTCCAAAAAGCCAGCTCACGTAGCCTGGATTATAGTTTGGGTCTGAAGAGTGATTAAAGGATCTTATAGTCCTCATCATTCTCTTCCCTCATTTGAAACATTCCTTTACAGTGAGGTAAGTTAGGGTAGCCTTTCTCTCTTGGCTCTTCGTGACCTAGGGCCTTGAACATGGTTGGTCTCCCTCTTACATTTTTTGTGAACCTGACGTGAACCATTTTGGTTTCATTTTTTTATACTGAAAGCTCCTTTCCTCGTATTCTTGGATTTTTTTAGGTGTGAATGTTGTGATGCCTCCACCTTACAACCCAACCTGTGACCCCTAGTAGGCATAGTTGGAAGGTTCCAAAAGTGTTGCAAAATGAAACCTTAATTGGGTTAGTGTCTTGTCCTGTAACCTTCGGGGGGCTCTAAGAAAGTGTCGTTTAGTGTGTGTAATGGCCTCTTTTCTGCACCAACCTATTCCCTCTATGTAGCCAATGAGCAGTGGTACTAGTATAACCTTCACCTAGTAGGATCTTCCAATGGGATTTAATCAATAACCCTCTCCTCTTTACATTCCTTCGTGAATCAACGAAAACACCGTAGCAGGTGTTCTTGTTGATTCGACGTCTCAAGTGAATATCATAACTAAGGAGATCATGCTAATCAACTTTTTACATAAAGATGGGTATGATGCACCTGTGAGCACCATCTGCATGCACGATGGAATTGTCATACCTCCTCTAGGTAGTATTGTCCTATCAGTTCTCATTGGACATAAATCTGTGAACCTTTTGTTTGACATTATCTCAGGGTCTAAACTCTTTAGAGTGAAGATGGGTATCCCCTAGCTAGTAGCTAGGAATGCACTTCCCTTGGTTGTGCATAAATGTTTGAAATTCATTCATGAGGGTTTTGTACATGTGATCCATGACAGTAGCTGTAGACCGTTGGTTGCACGTGGTAGTTACTCCTTAGATTACTTTTGGCCTGCACCCATTGGTCCTCTCCCACCTAGGAAGGACCTCTTGTACCATACATCAAAATTATAAGAAAGGGCACCTAAGGCCAAAATTGAGATACCCTCCATCACCTTATGTTGTATTGCATAGGGTGTGTTTAAAGGTTGATAGTAATGCCGCCAAGGTGTATAGAAGGGAGAAGAGAAGCGGTCTCGAGGCCCTCCTTGTCCCTCTTCCACTATTCAGCCTGATGCTTCTTCTCGCCCTTCTGAGGCATCATCAGGTTCCACCCCATGTCTGCATGAGAGCCCTATGGTGCTCGCTTGGCGAAAGCCTAAGCATCTCGTGTTTGACCTTCCTATCCTGCCCATAGATCCTAGGCTTGTTTGCTATGGCAGGAGGAAGAGTCATTATGGGGAGTCCTCTATGTCTCAACCTCCATGGCCTCCCACTACTTTTTCTCCACTACTACTGAAGAACTTGAGCTGACTCCCCCTGCTGCTTATCAAACTATCCCTCCTGCTCCCATTCAGGAGTTTGTTCCTCCATCAAAAATGGTTGTAATGGACACTCACATGGTTGAGCAGGATCCTTTTGTTCCTTCGCATCCTCTAGCCTCTAGCTCGAAGAGTCAAATAAACTGCCTTGCACACAAGCATAAGCATCGACGAAAGGCTCTTGTGGCTGAGCAGGCCACTTTGCAAAAGAATGATGAGGAGATGGCCACCCCTGTCTCAGGGCCTCTTGTTGTATCTTCCCCTCTCCTTTCTCCTACTTTTGTTCAACCTAGTTTCGTCTCGCCTCAAACTCCCACTATGAGTGCACCTGACTATAAAAAGGTGTAGGTATTTATCGCTCCTTCAATAGAGCCACCTTTGTTGATGTCCCATCCGGATATCCAACCATTTCCAAAACCCATAGAAATGTCAAATACTTTAGTATTTTTTTTTGTGGTTTTCTCCTCCTCTTCCTTTGCGCCTCTTGCCTTGTCTATAGGGAGTTCACACCCCTTGACACAACAGAAGGTAGAGGTTGTTCCTTCCAGTAATGGAGGATGCAAAAGGTGCCCACCCTCTCCAAAGGGTTCTCTTCCATTGACTTGTTATGTCCTAGTAACGGACCCAGTCTCGGCTTCCCTTGAGTTCGTCATCACTCCTGAATCATTCGGTGTGCCTAGCGATGATACTCGGGTGTAGTCTTCCCTGTCCATTGAGGTAAAACATGGCACTCTGATAAAGTGCATGTTTAACTCTCCTGATGAATTTTTTCCCTTGTTAGCGATTTTCACAAAGTTTCTAACCCTAGCTCCACAAGAGCTCAGTGGTTGGGACTTCACGGGGCCCTCTTCCTCAACCCTTGTTGTTGGAGGTTTGGAAGCTCCACTTAACATTCCACAACTGCAGGGTTGTCCTCCTTCCCCTACGATGATCTAGAGTGGGAAGCGGATGACCTCTTGATTGATCAATGTTAAGGGGAGGCCCCTTCTTTATCTTTAGATTAGATATTGTGTGTTGTGATGTGTTCCCCGTGATCGTGTTATGTGTTCCTAGATGACCCTTGTCACCCTTGTTGGTGCTTGGATACAAGAGTGATTTTTGTGTCGTAAACCTTCTTCTATTTATTTTATCATTCTTCCATGTTTGTGACTTGACTTTCGACAAATTGGGGACGATGCAAAGTGTTGGGGGAATTTAGGCTTCCCTTCCATGTTGACCTTTTTTTTTAATTTTACTTTGTCATTTGTGCATTCCTCTTGATTGTGTGGGGATTGATGATCTTTCAGATTGCACTCCAATTGCCTATTATTTATAAAAGCATAAACAAATCTGACCCCATGAAACCAAACCCCCCTATCTTCTATATGTGATTATTTCTCTTTCTTTTCTTGCTTATCTTTCTCTCTTCTTTTCTTGATTTTTCCCTCTCATGTGTGACAAGGTCATTTCAGAAAATACATCCGTTGCATATGAATCTTTTCTTGAAAGTCCTCATGAGAATTTCCTTTTCAAAATAGTATTCGCGACTTGGACCCCCTATGGAACATGTTTCCTTCATCATGGGTTCATAAAGAAAGGACTTGAGAAACTTCCTCTAAGGTGGGAATCGCTTTGACCTTCCCCTTACGAGGGGGCATTTTTCTTCCTTTTGAATTCCTTGATGAAGTGAACATCTTTCGAAAGGATTCCTTGATGATGAATCGATTTGAGAAAGAACGTCCTTCTTGTACTTTCAAATAGTGCATTTTTTGAGTGGACCTCCTCTTCACACCAGGTTCTTGAGGGATCCCTTTGAAATTTTTTCAACTTGTTCAACAATTTTCACGACTATCCACTTACTTGCCTGTGTGGCTACTTTTTGTCATGTTCTATCTGTAGGAGAAAAGAAAGGGGACAGTGTGGAATACCTCCCTAACACTAATACAATAGGGGAGAGGAGCAAAAACAAGTTCTATAGCTTCTTAAAAACTTTCGAGCTTAATACATACAACATAAAAGTGATAACAGAAAATAGGCATTCACATATTGACACAAGTATTTACATGGGAAAACCTTTTCAGGTAAAAAACCCACCACACCAAGTAAATAAAATTTGTATTACAGTAATGAAAAAATTACATAGAAATTTCAATCTTCACTCTCTGATAATCAGCTCACAACAACACTCTAGTTCACTCACTGTTACAATGCTCATAGCATACAATGAATTCAACTCTACTTGACTTAGCTTACAACTTAGGAAAATACCGTCACCTTTTGTTTTACATATAAATTAATGTAATCGATTGTTAAGTCTTACATTTTCATTCAATGTCTCAACCAATCACAGACCTTCAGGTTCATGCACCGATCACCCAATCAAGAAACCGATCTCCACTGACAAATCTCCTTTGCATTGGGCTGCCCAGGCAATAAATTCATGGCCCATATCGGATCATGTTCATCAACTAAACAAGTCAAGTGTTAATTGCTTTATCATTTTGGCCTTTAGCCAATAGGATGTCTAACACTGAGCCACGTGTCCATCTTTCATTCGCTTGTTGCTCTGACTTTTGGTCCAAGTCGGTCAAACTCGGTTGACCGAGCTACAAGCTCATATTGTCTCCATTGCACCACTGCTCTGAGCTCTCACACCCACCATGGCATGGTAGTGAGCCCACTTGACCCACCCTCAGCCTTTCTCATGCTACCGCTGAGCTCTCCAAGTCTCCTCACGGTGTGGTGGTGATAGCCAGGCAGACCACAGGCAGTCATATCGCACTATCGGACCCTGACCGCCAGCCTTCCATGGTAGGGAGGTGATGGCTCGCCCAGACCACTAGCAGTCAATCGTGCTACCATAGAGGCCGCCAAGCCACCCACAGTAGGGCGGTGACTACTCACCCAGACCGCTAATGGTCAATCATGCTATTGCGGAGGCCGCTAGGCCACCTCGCGGTAGGGCGATGACTGCTCTGGAAAATCGCTAGCGGTCTCACCATGGCCACCGCGGTGAGCCAGATCACCACCCATGGTGTGGCAATAGCCGATGTGATAGACAGCTAGCTGCCTATTGCAGCCACCACAGTGAGGGAAGACACCGCGCGCAGTAATGCGGTAAGAGCAAAAATGATGCATGTTTTGCCAAGTCTTTTTTGAAAGAGGCACGAGATTGGAAGTTGAGACATAATTTCCCAACAGTCCCCTTCCTTTGGTTTCCTCCATGTGAGAGATCTTGGGGGATACCTCACTGCAGGTCTATGGGCCTATAGGTCACTTCCTTTGAGTTTCCTCCATGTGAGATATTTTAGGGGGCGCTCCCCTGCAAGTTTGGGGGTCTGTGGGGCACTTTTCTCAGTTTCCTTCATGTGAGAGATCTTGGAGGATACCTTCCCTACAGGTCTATGGTTCTAGAGGGCACTTTTCTCAGTATCCTTCATGTGAGAGATCTTGGAGGATACCTTCCTTACAGTTCTGTAAGTCTATAAGACACTTTTCTTAGTTTCCATTATATGAGAGATCTTGGAGGATACCTTCCTTGTAGGTTTATGGGCCTGTGAGGTGCTTACTTCTTGGGGCTTCCTTCATGTGAGAGATCTTCGGGGTCACCTCCTTGTAGGTCCACAAGCCTATGAGATGCTTTCATTCTAAAACTTCATGGTTCTATAGGGCTATGAAGTCTTTTGTTCTAGCCTATGCTTTCAAGCTCACTAGATCATGGTCTACTTCCTCGTTGGTTCAAGTATACATTTCTAACCCTTCTACCTTTTTGATCTACTTTACCGAAGCACTCATCAGTATTTGTGCTCGCTAAAGTGGGGGAAAAATGTATAGGTGCAAATTTGCACCCCTCATGTAAATTCCCCTTTTACACATCCTCACCTTAGAAAACCAAATTCAAAGTTGAAATTCCACATCAAAAAGCTTCCTTCATTCCACTTGGCATTCATATTTTTCATCAATAGAAGAATAACTATCAAGGATACCTACATGACACGCAGACATCCACACGGCTCATTTATGTCCCTAACAAATTATCACATCTAAAGTTGGAAAAGGCATTATGTTGGCAACACAAGGTTAGACAACTGAGAGGGGGGTTGAATTAGTTGTCATAGAAATTATACTTATTAAACTTATTCTCATATTTGATAAATAAACATGAAAGCATAAACCATCACCACATCAAAAACATACATAACACCAAGAGATTTGTGTGGAAACCCTATTAGGGGAAAAACCATGGTGGAGGTTAATCCACAAGATTATACTATGTTAAAAGTATTACAAGTGGGGAATGCACATGCATTCAAGCACACTACCTAGAGCTCACTGCTCAAATACAAAAGGCTTACTACCCAAAGGAAGACACATTGTCTTACAGTCACATTCAGATTACACCCAAAGATTTGAACTGAGAAAATAGCATTTGCTAATGCCTGATTACAGTTTCGGTTAAGCACATAAACACTTCCTTCTGCTCACTCTTCTTCACACTTTACTTCTACCTTTGAAAGATTAGAACATTATTTGTACATAGCACTCGCACATCTTGCTCTCCACTTCACACCATGCATCAAATGGTATAAACAATCGATCATATATCTACAACTAAGGATAACATCAAGTACATGTTGGCCCAACAAAATATTAAATGTGTACAAACTGTCGGCCCAAATTAATAAACAATTTATCAACGCAAATCAAATAATGTCAACCAAAACATAGCAAGGACCCAAAACAACATTTCTCGAACATGAAACACCTTAAATAATTAGCCTCGAAGATCCACAACACACTACAATCACCCTATCAACCATGATCATGAAAAACATGAACTCTCAAAAGAAAATCACCAATCACGAGCACAAAAATCGATGCAAACCAACAACATAGATAGAGCATGATCTAGAAACATCCAAAAGCATCAAGAATCACCACAGAAGCATCTGCAACAACTCAGATTACTAGAATCACATCATCTTCCTTTAGGAACACCAGCTACAGCAGTAGAACAACTATCGGAACATCGATACTCATAACTTGATCGAATCTACATGTGAACCTCTGAAACTTCAGGTGCATAAACAAGATATACTTGTTAAAAAACCCTTTAATCCATATCTCCTTATCCTCAATATACTCAGCTAGCCATCATACTGAACTTCACTGCATCACTGACAACCTACAAATTATTTTATTATAATTTTCTCAATATCCTCAATATAGACAACCTTAAAGATATTAATGCCAATAGTGTTGACATCAATTACAACCACATATCAGCAATATCCAACATGTTACACTTCCTATTGGGAACGAATTGTAACATCCCTCTTCGCCCAACCGACCCGAAAATGGCTCTTTCCCCCTATTTTAGTCTTTAAATGCATATCTTGCTCATTCAATCCATCTTCTTAGAAGTTCTTGATCTTTCTTAACAATCTTCAAGCATTCACTTCACTTCCATCACTTCAAGTAGCACTTTGTCACTTCATAGCAATAGCAACAACACTCCATCAACTCTATAGAGCAAGTGTGGAACAAACCATTGCAGAAAGGGCTTGAGGTTTTGCAACAGCTTTCTTCACCATAGTTGAGGCTGTGGTGATTGTTCAAGCTCTTTTTCTCTATCATTGGCTAGTGAGCTCTTGGTGGAGGTGGTAACGTTTTCACTCCTCTCCTTTATGATTCGGTTGAGTAGCACTTCACTATTTTGTAGTGTTTATTGTGTTCTCTACATTTTTTCTCCTTTATCACATATTTCTCTATCATTGTTATCTTGGTTGTCCATGTATGTGGAAACATCGAAACGAGGGTCTGACTGAGGAAGACCCCTATACACCCCCAACAATTTTCCCTCTTCCTATGTGTAGGTGGATGTCCATTTGGAGCTAGCTAGAGAATAAGCATCTTTGTGAGATTATATTTGTCACCTTAGTTCTAATATATTTACTTTATTATTTCAATATCTACTTTGTATACTTTCTCATTTTTTTTCCTTCTAGATTGAGCTAGCTAGGCTGTTAGTAGGTCTTTTTGGCATTTTTGTTGTGGCCACTATTGTCTGGTTGTACGTACTCTTGTGTGCTACAATGACATCATAGAATTGTGTTGTCATCCTTAGACAGAGAGTTTTCTAAGACACAAAACCGACTCCAAAAAGCCAGATCACCTAGCCCAGATTATAGTTTGGGTCTGAAGAGTGATCAAAGGATCTTATAGCCCTCAATGTTCTCGTCCCTCATTTGAAACATTTTTTAGAGTGAGGTAAGTTAGGGAAGCCTTCCGCTCTTGGCTCTCCATGACCTAGGGCCTTGAACGTAGTTGGTCCCCCTCTCTTACATTTAGTAAGGGTTTAAAATGCATAAATAAAAAAGGTCACTAAAATAGGTTCAAACTAAGCGTGAAATTGTACTATCACCTACAAGGAAGTACAATTTTGTATTCTACATTTATCCCCCACTTTAGAGGACATATGACACTATGTGCATATGCAAGCTAAAGTACTAAAATTAAAGTATGCTTCATAAAAGGATACTCATATGGACATTATGGTTCATTTGTAAATGGGAGAATGAAGCCCCTAGTGTATTTATCTACAAAACCATAATGTTAGGAACCACATCTAACAAAATCAATTTGTTAGTTATTCAAAATAATCTTATACTTTGAAATAATCATGTCAACTTCTACATAGAACCAAATTCAAAGGTAGATGTATGCCCCCTAATTCTGCTTTCTTTATGGAGGTGGAATTAGGGTAGTAATCTAACCACATCAAATTGCCAAGTTTATTGATGGAAATGATTATGATATGGCTATGGGATCACAATACCATCTATTAGTAAATAATATATAATATTAAGAGTATAACTATGAATCCAATGCAATAAACGACATGAAAGTTGGAGCTCTCTAGGCCCCATTATGGTGATTTTAGTGAGATGTACTACTAGAAAATTTTATCATAGGTTATTGAAAAATCATGTTTTTGAAGTTATCATTTTCACATTTACTATTTGGAGATTCTAAGAGAGATACTTGGGTGTAGAGGAGTGAAGATTTCAATTTGATGACCATACCAACCCCCATGATGACTGTCTTCGAGTGGAGGTTGTGAGCATCATAATTATGCGAATAGTGAGTACCTTGTACCTACTCCTTGTCATTTCACTTTGTATTCTACAATTTTTTTAGCATTTTTCAAAAAAATTGGTGTCCCTATCCTCTTTGGGTGACCCTATCCCAAATTAGTGGCCATTTCCTAGACCCCCATCCCAGAATGGTGACTGTGTCCAAAGTTAGTTCTTTTTGCATTTGATTGTTTTTGCCATGTTATTGATGATTTCATTTATTTCCTCTAGGTTCCGCCATATGCTCAACAATGCTTAGGAGGATGACTATTCTCACTTCTCTACAAGCATGTTACTTAGCTTATTGCAGAGGAGGATATCTTATGTGCCACGGGACTATACTATATTTACCTCATGCCAACCATGAGGTACCACAATATGATGATCATGGAATTGGTTGAGCGGTGGAATGCTGACACTTTTACATTTCATCTCCCAATAGGGGAGATGATAGTGACCTTAGAGGTAATACACCATATATTTAGAATACATATATATGAGGTGAGGTTTTCCATTATAATGGATTTTTCACACGTTGACATTGAGTGTTATACCACCCAGGTTGCATTACACCTACCAACTCTAGAGCTCACATCGATCTTGAGTGGCTTATATATGTGGATGTTCCTTTGACTTTGAAATATTGGTAAAGAGGTTCCTTGATGAATAATGGGGTATTTTCTCTATTTTCACGTTTCCATAAGGTATTTCATTAGGAAATATATTATTGTAGATACTTCAAAAATTCCTAGCCTGTGAACTAGCATTTTAACACTAATATTCATCTCATGATTTGTCCTATAGGTGAGTTTCTATGAAGATGAAAACTTTGTAATGTAACTTTGCAACTTTGCAATCTTGCACTCCAAATTATCTTCAAGTCTTCAACCTAAATCTACAATCACAAGCATGCAAGAGAATAAAAACTTTTTAATTGTTAGTAAATGGGGGTTTGCCTTGGTCAAACCCCTTGTTGGTAATTAAACCTTGAAATGAAATGGAATAATGGACGGAAATGATGAATGAACAATATGCAATGTTACAACTCACCAAACCCTTATTGTAAAGTCTACAACCTTGTGTGGAGTGGCTAGCTTGAATGTAGATCTTGAACCAATTGAATGCTTTAATAGATCTTGCTTGAATTGCTTGATTGAATCAAAACCCTACATCACACATGTTAGCACAAAAACACACATGATGAAAGAATAGCCTTCGATATGATGCTTTAATCTTGATGAACTTCTCTTGAATGAATACTTGAATACTTGGATGCTTATTAGACACTTGGATATCTTGCTTCTTATTATGAAAATGAGTGAATGAACCTTATATTTATACTTCTCTATGCTTAATATCTTGAAATTACATCACACTAAGTTGACATAGGAAAACATTAATGAAAGGAGGCTAAATCCTACTAGAATTTGAAATTAAATCCCGAAAATAAACCAAGGAGGACTAAGAATCCCTAGGTGGTGTCTTAGTCCCAAGGCTCAAATCTCGGGGCATAGACTCTAAAAAGGGACATTTTTAGTTGTATTAAAAGTCAAGGTCCCAAGACCTTTGGGGGACTAAGATGCCCTAGGTGGCATTTTAGTCCCAACCCAAAAATTAGGGACACATAGATAGAGTCATTAAATGATCATTTTCCCTTTGATGATTGTCAGGATTAACTAGAAAAAGATGTAGTTTATTAGGCTTGTGGATAAAAAATAGGACCAATTAATACATAAAGAAGGATAAATAAAGCAATGTGGGCCCAAAAAATTGTGAAAATGCAAGGGTATGCATTTTCCTACACTACATTTATCCCCCACTAGTGAGAGGATGAGCTTGCTTCAAAATCACACTAAAGTAGTCAAGCATGAAATCAAGAGGGATTCAAATGTACAAATGCTAGTAAGATAGGATGACAATAACCAAGAGGGTGGACATGCTCCCAGGATCAATTTCCTATGGCAAACTAGCATAGGAATAAAATAACACACTTGTGGATGATATATGAAGCCATAACTAGATCACAAACATACACCATCAAAGGAAAAAGAAAAAGTAAAATGAAAATGAAAATGCAACAAATCAAGCTTCGACTGGCGGTCCAACACGGTGGATTGGGTCTAGGATTTTTATACAAAAAGGTTTACAAGTGGAACACAATGTCCACTATGTAAACAAAATGCATGCTTATGAGGGCTAGTGAAGCTAGTTGTTCACTAGGTGAGCCCCAAGAAGTTCATATCAACGCCATACCCCCATGACTATGATAAGGACAAAAATAATAAGCATTCTCACATGGGATAGTGAAGCTAGTTGTTCACTAGGTGAGCCCCAAGAGACCATATCAAAGCCATACCTCCATGACTTTAATAAGGCACAAAAAGAAAATACATACTCACAAGGGCTAGTGAAGCTAGTTGTTCACTAGGTGAGACCCAAGGGGCGATATCAAAGCCATACCTCCATGAATTTAATAAGGCACAAGATGAAATGCAACAATAAAGAGGGATGTTCAAAGGGATTTTTCTTAGTTCATGTGAGGTATTAATCTTAGGGGACACTATTCCTAATGTCTCCAAGAGAGGACCAATCAAAGGATAAAAGATTCGCAACTTAGGGAATGTAGAGTGTTGCATCACCACTAAGAGGAATGTAATATGCTAAGATGGATCACTCTCTTGAAGTAAATTACTCCTAATGTCACCACAAACATGAAAACACATTGCATGAAGTAAGAAAATCACATCAAGGAACATGAAAAATAAATGCAAATGAAATCATGCCAAAACAATGTCAATGTATGCCCCCACTTTAAAGAAATTGCTAACACCATGTTTTGAGCAATTACTTTAAAGTAGACAAACATGAAAAGGAAAAGAGGGTTTCCCCCCAGAAACACATAAGGGATCTATGGATTCGGGATTAGTATTTTTCTTTGCTACAATGATATTACAGAGCTCGGAACTATCATCATTCCCCAAATACACATAGAACTGGAAAAATAACACAAAGAAAGTGAAAATAAAGGAAAAACTTTTGGGTCAACATGGAAGAGACATAGGGTATCTCAACACCTTGCGTCATCCCCAAGAGGAAAAGAAAAGATAATGAAAAATCTTTTGGGTCAACATGGAAGAGACATAGGGTGTCTTGACACCTTGCATCATCCCCAAGAGGAAAACACAAGACAAACATGAAATGAAAAGAAAAGATAATGAAAAATATTTTGGGTCAACATGGAATAGGCATAGGGTGCCTCGATGCCTTGCATCATCCCCAAAAGAAAAACACAAGAAAAAAATGTAAATGAAAGGCCAATGAAAAGGAAAAGGCTTATGACATATAGAAGAATGAAGGTACAAATAGAGGAATGCACAAAGAGAGAGAGAGAGAGAACATAAAATAGAACAAGATAGGGGATCACATTACGTACATGAAATAAAACAAAAATAAAATGAAAAAGACTAGTACAAAGCACATGCAAATCAACCATTCAGTAGGTCATCTGCATCCTAGTCTTGTTCAATATATGCAGAATGTAGATCACTAGCAAGAGTGATCACATAAAGTGTTGTACTAGGAAAAGGCTATCTACTTCTTGACCCCACTGAGTGCAAGGCAAGAATGAGCCAAGGTAGGTGATTAGAAATATCATGTAATAGTGAGAATAGAATGTTCTTCAACTATTACATGAAAAGGGATGGAAGACTATGCAATCACTTGATGGCAATCATTTTCATCGAAGTGAAAGTTTTGAAATACCAACTTGAATGCACGACACTCATTAGTACTATGTCTGAGATTTCTATGGTATGTACAATGTGGTAATTTTGCATCTTTAGGGTAGATAACTAATCTATTCATCGGTGGTTATGTTATTAGTTCTTTGTTTATAAGCAATTGTAGTTTTCGTTCAATTTCAGGTGGTGGACAAGGAGGTTGTAACTTCTATAATTTGTAAGGTCGTTTGGATTTGCTAGATTCACCAAATTCTCTAGTTGAAGGTTGGGGAGGAGGACCTATGATGGTCCTATCATCCTTGTCATTTTTTTGATTCATTGGTTGTTCTTTAGGGAGGATATTGGTATTAGGGTTTGAATCAAATATCACCATATCATTACTACGAAGTTATAGGTATTCTTGAGGAGGTTGTATATTGTGAGGGGATCTTGATATCCTAATCCTATTGTGTTTTCATTGGTTGGTAGGTGTTCTAGGATTTGGTGAATTTAATGTTCACTATTTATATCACATCCTTGTTTACTCAAGATTGTGAATCCTTTTCCATACGTTTCTTCTAGGTTGATTGGAGTGTTTGTTACTTTGTTATCATAGGATGGTTGAGTATTTTTTTGTTTAGAGGAACTAGGTTCACCTATTGTAGGGAACTTAGGTTCAACTTTCGTTTCAATTTCAGGATGTAAGTAACCAAACATCTCAAGAGGTCATATTGTAGGGGGATTTAGTTGTTTCATGGGAAATATATTCATGATGTCATCATCTTCTCCAATGATTTCAACATCACGAGGAGGACATGCATTAGGAGTTGATTGAGCATGAGTGTGTTCAATACCATTAGGATCATTACCAAATGCACAACTTGACACATCTACCAAAGATTTTAGGGACATCAAAAACTTTTCAAAGCACATATTCATGATGCAAGATTGAGAAAATGCACTTGAAAATGAAATAAACTGAGATAATAACAATTTTGCAAACTATAACAAAACACTAAAAGCAACCAACAAAAGCAAAAAAAAAGTAATTTGAAACCCTAAAAACTATAAATTCAAATTCAACAAGAACTAAGACGCCAGTAAGATCATCTTGGTCCTACTGGTCGAATTATGAAGTTCTAGGGATTGAAACGGATAGAAAACAGCAGAGATAAGATTATGAGCTAGAAACCCCAAGAGGGACTAAGACACCAAGAAGGGTGTTTTATTCCTAGAAGAGGTTTTGATAAAAAAAACAACAAATTCTAAGTTGTCTACAATGTTTACAGGTTGCCTATTCAGGGATCTGATGTTTGGAAACAAGAAAATATGTAAATGGATGCAAGAAAAATTAACTTGTAACAATCAATTGAATGCAAAGTTGAATGCACTTTTTTCAATTTTCAATGCAATAAAAATGTTTCTAAATGCAATTGGAATGATTAATAATGCACTTTTTAGTTTTTCAATAAAATGAAATGATGCAAAAAAGTAAAAATTCCACTTATATGCACTTTCACTAATGCAAGATGAAATGAATGCAATCTAGTTCCAAGACTTTTATGGACTCCAAATCATAAAATGAATGTTCAACAAGGTCGGGTTCACCAAAATGAACCATATAAAAATGAGGTGATGAGTTCACCTATTTCTCTAGGTCATTCAATAATGTCCTAAGAACCCTAATTGGATTGACTACCAACCTCACAAGGTGAGTCAATTCACAATTAGGAGGACCTAGGAAGGGGGTTCTTTCAGATTTTAGGGGTTCACCACCAAGAAAATGCTTGGAAAAGACAAATAAGCATTCAACCTACAAAACCTAGTTATGCAAGCTAAATGAGGGATGCAAATGATGAAATTATGCAACAGCAAGATACGATGTGTGTACTTGGGAAGTCTAGAGATGTTGTGAGTATTTTTGAAATGCAAAGAAGTTGTCCAAATATGCTAGGGAGGAAAAATATGCCCTTACTATTGTCTTAGTCTAAATACTGTTTTTGGGGGCAGATGAGGAATCTTCAGATCTTGGAACAAAATCTCAAAGAATCTCTAAAAAATACCCCTGGGATGATTAAGACACCCTAGGTGACATATTAGTCCCATTTTGGATTACTGAAAGTTTTGAATGTGACCTTGAGCTCCAAGGTTTGCACTTGCTTCCTCTCAGATCTTTGGTTTTGAAACTTTCAAATTTGTCCTATAGGTGAGTTTACAAGAAGATGACAACTTTGTAATGCAACTTTGTAACTTTTAAATCTTTCACTCCAAATGATCTTCAAGTCTTAAACCTAAATCTACAATCACAAGCATACAAGAGATGAAAAACATGTTGATTGTTAGTAAATGGTGGTTGGTAATTAAACCTTGAAATGAAATGGAATAATGGAGGGAAATGATGAATGAACAACATGCAATGTTACAACTAACCAAACCCTCATTGTAAAGCTTGCAACCTTGTGTGAAGTGGCTAACTTGAATGTAGATCTTGAATCAATGGAATACTTTGATAGATCTTGCTTGAATTGTGTGCTTGAATCAAAACCCTACATCACACATGTTAGCACAAAAACACACATGATGCAAGAATAGCCTTTGATATGATGCTTGAATCTTGATGATGGCTCCAAATGCTTGATGAACTGCTCTTGAATGAATACTTGAATGCTTGGATGCTTATTATGCACTTGAATATCTTGCTTATTATTATGAAAATGAGTGAATGAACCTTACATTTATACTTATCTATGCTTAATATCACAAAATTACATCACACCAAGCCAACATAGGAAAACATTAATGAAAGGAGGTTACATCCCGCTAGAATTTGAAATTAAATCACAAAATAAGCCAAGGAGGACTAAGACGCCCTAGGTGGCATCTTAGTCCTGAGACTCAAATCTCGAGGCACATACTCCAAAAAGGGACCTTTTCAGGTGTATTCAAAATCAAGGTCCCAAGACCTTTGGGTGACTAAGACGCCCTAGGTGGCATTTTAGTCCTGACCCAAAAATCAGAGACACACAAACAAAATCATTAAATGATCATTTTCCCTTTGATGATTGTCAGGATTAACCAGAAAAAGATGTAGGTTATTAGGCTTGTGGATGTAAAATAGGACCAATTAAGACATAAAGAAGGATAAATAAAGCAAGGTGGGCCCAAAAAAGTGTGAAAATGTAAGGGTATTCATTTTCCTACACTACAACTATATCTACAAACTCAAGAACACGAGAATCTAAAGAGAAATTCATCATATTCGATTAGTATTTCACTCTTTCTAGCGCCCAAAATGTGACCATAGTCACAGTATAGGTTAAATACACTAGATCCATACGGATTTGAGGCCTATTAATCCACTAAGCTATGATCCCAATGAGATATTTGAAATTATTAAGAAACGAAATAACCAATAAATTATCAAGAAACCTCCTACTTATCAACTAAATAAATTATTAAGAAACCTCCTACTTATCAACTAAATAACCATTAAACTAACATAAATCAACACGAAAGCATAATAAAAATCTATTTTAAGACCTTAAATATCATCCTATTGGGGTAGTGGTGTTGCATTGATGTGGAATGGAAACCCTTTCCCAATCCCTTGGATAATATGAGTTGTTCCAATCAGTCTTATTGAATAAAATCGATGAAACTGATGAAATATGAACGAAACATGGATGCAAAGCTAGTTTAACATGATGAAGATGAATTTTAAATGCTAAAATTCTTGATGGAGATGGATGCAATATATTCTAAGGGAAACAACATTCAAATATGCAATGCATGGATGTAAACTATTCTAAAATGGATGTGAGCTAATCTAAAATAGAAGCCACTAATGGATGCTTAAGCTAGTTTGGATGAAGATTAATCTAAAATTCTTAACAAATACTCAATATGGATACAAGTGAGTATGAGTTTCAACAACATACCTTTTCTATCAAAAGATGGATCCATTTCTCTCCAAATGGTGATGTATTTATAGGAGAGAAAATGAAAAATCAAGGGCTCAGATTGATTTGATCAATCAATGGTCCATATTGAATCAATGGTGAGGACATGGATCAAGGATACTCATCAATGGATGAGAATAAAAGATCACATGGATCAAAGAAAGCATCAAGGGCTCATAATTATTCAAACAAACACACTTTGTAAGAACTTTGAAATTTTGTTACAAAGTATGTTTGAAAATAATCATTCCCTTTTTGGAGTCAAATAGGAGAATATTCCTTTGGAATATTCCCTATGCAAGTGGATGGGTGGGGAAAATTAGAAATTAGTAATTAAAACTAAGTTTTAATTGTGCAAGATGAGGAATGTGAGGATTTCCATTAAATATTTAAATTGTTTAATGAGAAGGGGATGCAAATGAAATTTAATGAAATAATTAAGATTATTTGATTAAATGAGAGGAGTTAGGGTGTTTAAATTAAATAATTTGTATTATTCAATTAAACAAGATGAGAGGTGAAGGTGAAAGGGGGTGAATTAACCTAATTAAATCAATTAGATTAATAGATGAAAATGATACATTTAGTTAAATAACTAGGCTTATTTAATCAAACAAGTGAAAAGAAGGTGAAATTAAGGATGAAACGATGTTAGTGACCAGATTCAAGTGTGTGGTATCATTCAAGATAATTTTAAGTGTCTACAGTTTCATATAAGATTTTCAAGCTAATATTTTTAAGCTAGCAAGTTTATGAGATTTCAAGAGTATTTCAAGAGAAATTCAAGGCATTCAAAGGTGGATTTATTGAAGATTTATTGCAGCAATCAAGACCCAATTGTCATATCAAAGTCTTCTTGCATCATGCATGTTTTTGGATCTAATATGATGATGTAGGTTTCAAGATCCATTCAATTATTCAAAGCATTATATCAATTCAAGATTCAAGGTTCAAGATCCACATCCATTGAAGCCATTTTATACAATTTGTAGATTTGCATTCCAAGGTATATTCAAGGGTTTGGTGAGTTGTGACATTGAGTTGTTCATTCATCACTCCTTTCATGTTATTTTGTTTCATTTAAAGGTTTGATTACGAAAATGGGGTTTGACAAAGGCAAACCCCCATTCCCAAAATACAAAAACATTTTTCCCTTTTGATTTGTGTTTGCAAATTTAGGTGGAAAAATTCTTGAAGATCTCTTGAAGAGAAAAATTAGAGAAATTGTTAAGGTTACAAAATTTGTCATCTCATGAAAACTCACTTGTAGAATTTATTTATGAATTTTCAAACCTGAAACTTGGGAAATTCAAATCTATAGCAAAGGCTCCCGAAATTTGCAAACAAACCCTAACTCATGACCCATTCGCCCCTAGGCGAATGAGTCCCATATCAACTTCAAAAATTGACTTTTGGTGATTGGTAAACATCATCTTACCCTTCTCTGATCTATGATCTAATTTCTGGTTCCATCAATATTGATCTTAATCTATTAGATCCAAGTTGTAGATTGCATTTTGGACATAGTTTACTATTTTTAGTTTTTCTCCACAAAGTGTTGTTTGATCAACACCCCCATCCTTGCAAAAAAATGAAATCTATAGATTCACATTTTGACTTGCTTCACCTAAGGGTTGTAATTTTTTTCATTGTGTGGATCTCATTTCATAATGAATTGAATGATAAATAAGTACCTAAGTATTTCATCAATCCCATTTTACTAACCCACCCTCTATATCATTTTCTTTGTTTCATTTTGGTCAACCTGAGTTTGATCATTTCATTTTTCTGATTTTGGAGTCCATTTTCACCCTAGATCTAGATATTTTATTCATTTGCATTCCATTTCATTACATTGAATCTCATTTAGGGTTGTTTAAATTGTATTAGTTTGCATTTCATTTAGGGTTTTAGGATTGCATGTTTGCATCTCTTAAAATCTGGAAAATACAAAAAATATCAATAATTTTGCAAATCATTTACATAGCATTGCATCATCATTCATTTACATTTGAAATTCAATAAAAATTGCACCTAAAATTAGGTCTACTATTTTTTCATTTTTTCATAATTTGTATTTGCATTCAACCTTAATTTCACAGAAAATTCAAACTGTAACTCACTATTTTAAATCAAAATCTAGAAATCACAAGAATCGACTTAGAAATATATAAAAAAAATTTTAAAAACCTAAGCTAGGATTCATTCACCCAAGGGAGAATGAGTCCTTGATTAGGGCTATTTCCTAGATTTCTAGGCATTAAAACATTGTTTTTTGTATTTTTTTTTGTTGTTTTCATATTTTTGTTTTAGTTTGCAAAATTTTTGTTACTTAGAATTGATCATATTAATATTCATTTGATAAATTTAGTGCATTGTGTGAATTCAAATTTTCATTTACAAGACATCATTTTCAAGTTTTTGCATAGCATAATCAGAAAATTATCTTGCTCAAATTTGAAAATTTGCATTTCAATTCACTCTCATAATGGACACATGTATTGGTAATCTATGGAGGTCTTTAACATCTTTAGTTGATTTTTCAAGTTGTTTTTTTGGAAATGATCCTAATGCAATAGAACCTAATCATGCTCAATCAACTCCTAATGAATTTCCTCATTAGTTTGACATCATTGGAGAAGATGATGACAACATGAAAAATTTCATAAACGATTGCACTAACAATTTTGAGAGAAATTCATCCTTCTATCCTTCCATGCAACAACCAACACCCCCTACCATCCCACCACTTGAGATGTTTGGTATTTTACATCTTGAAATTGAGTGGAAAACTAAGCCTAAACCTCCAACAATGAGTGAACCTAGCTCCTCTAATCAAGTGCATACCTATACATCTTATGTTAACAACGTGACCAACACACACATCAACCTAGAAGATACTTATGGCCAAGGATTTAAAATCTTAACTAAGAAAGGATGCTACATAACTAATGAGCATGAAATTCATAAACTTTTAGAGCAACTTCCTTTTGAAGATACTAAAGAGCTAGGATACCAAAATCCTTATCCCTCCACATCTTCTAAGGATACAAATGTCCTCCCTCATAATGATGAAGTAATGTCTCACAAGGGTGATAGGATCACTTTAGGTCCTTCCAATCTACCTCAACAAGATCCTCAAATAAGCAAAAAACAAATTCCTTACAAACTCAAGAAGCTAAAATTCCCTTGTCCCATGTCTCTCACTTAAAGGCACTTACACATACTTCTTAATAAAGGACTCTTAACATTACCATCCATTAGAGAAAATCCAAATGCAAAACATAAGAACACAAACATGCTCATTGTCGATATCATAGAGTTCTTGGGCATAGTACTGATGAGTATTGTTCTTTATAGAGGATCCTTGAAAAAATTGATATGATAGAAATAGTCCCTTAAAACAATGCACTTTGCTCCTTGCCATGTAATAGTTGTAGGATCATAGTATACTCACTATTACATGTTTAACATTTATTGCAAATAATTTTATTTATTACAAGGATCTCATTCTCATCAATCATCTCAGCTCATCCTTTCCTTTCCCTTAGTGGGGGCAAGGGGTTAGATATCCTTGTCCTAGTTTGGAACTTGATGATGTCCCTTTGGCTATTTATCCACCTTCCTCATATACTAATCAAGATTGGGATGTGGACGACCTGCTATAGGTTGACTCACATGTGCCTTACTAATCTAGTCTTTTGCATTATTTTTCATGTTCTTTGTGTGACTGTATGTGTGTAATGTGATCCCCCATATTGTTTTGTTTGATGTATATATCTCTTTATGTGCATTCCTCTATTCATATCTACATTCTTCTATATGTTGTAAACATTTATATTTTCATTTATTTTGTGTTTTCCTTTTTGGGATGACGCAAGGCATTGAGACATTTAGGTCTCTTCCATGTTGACCCAAAATATTTTTCTTTGTTTTTGCTATCTATGTGTCATTTTTCCTATTTTGTGAGTATTTGGGGAATGATGACATTTTTGAGCTCTATAATATCATTGTAGCAAAGAAATACTAACCCTGAATCCATGAATCCCTTATGTGTTTTTGGATTTCATTTTGGGGGCAACCCCTCCCTCTCTCTTTTTCATGATGCAGCTTCATTCGAGAACATATGACTTGGCATAGGGCTTTCTGAATAAGCTCCCATGTCCTCTTTATTGATTAGCATTGATTATTAACTACTTTAAAGTAAATTTCTCACAACAATGGTGCTAGCAATTTCTTTAAAGTGGGGGCATACATTGGCATTATCATTCCTCATGTTTCATTGTGTGATTTTATTTCTTCTTGCAATGTGTCCTTTTCTTGGTGGTGTCATTGGGTTTGATGTCCTCTGAGAGCATGATATTTATCTTATCCTTGACTTGTCCTCTCTTGGAGACATTGGGCATGATGTTCCCTAAGAAGACATTACATGAACTAAGCAAGATCCCTTTGAATAAACCTTTATTTGCATTTTGTTCATAAGTGTTTAGCATAATACAACTTGTTAACCTTGTTAAGCTCAATTTTTTTATCTTTTGGTAACCTATTGAAGTTATCAAAGGGATAACTTTGGTATGGTTAGTACAATGAGAGCCTGTAGACCTGGTATGAATTTCTCACTAAGCCACTTTCTGGTGGGTCACTTAGTGGACAGCCTGAGATTCCATTTCTAACTGAGGTATATTTCCAAGGTTAGTATTAAATCCCAGTGAGAAATAAAACCCTAGTATAACTATGAAGCACAAAGGAGGAAACAAAGAAAAACAAGGAATATTGTTACCAAAGCTCCTCAAAACCTCCATGATTCACCTCCATAGCCCTTCTCCATTTGCTGCAAATATGTGGTTTGCCCTCAAATTTTTGTGAGCAAATGTGACTATGACCTGTCCTAGCAAATATTGAAGGATTCTGATGGCACTTTCAAATTTTGCAAATCTGAAGTGCCCATATTGAATTTTTTTCCTCTGCATATTCAGAGGTACCCCTGAATGATCTACCTAAGTGACCTACTTTGGAAGGTCATAATTTGAAGCATGTTGATTTTCAAGCCAAAACCCTTGGTGGACCCACTCATGTGACATATGTGAACATGTATGTCATTTTTCAGCTTCCCATGATGATTTTTGACAGTGTTCTGAAAAGTGAGGTTGGAGGGTTCTGGCACCTTTTTGTTGTTTCAGAACTTTTAGTTATGTGAATTGGCCTCATGTTTGAGCTTGCATTTTGCAACTAGATGATCGTCAAGAGAAAATGATTGTTTCTCTCCATTCTTCATACCAAAGTGTAATCCCATGTCAAGTTTCAGAGCTTTATGATCTGATTTTCTATTTTTACCAGGCCAAAAGCAAAGGCAATTTGTTCATTTTTACATTTGCATTTCCTGAACTATTTCAAAGAGGTCAACTTTGACCTTCAATATATTTTGATGAATGATGATTAAAGTAAATCCCTATTGCATACGTGCTCAATGTACTTAAATGATCTAATATCTCCAGTGGTGACCTCTCAAAAGTTGATTTGATATTTTTGCAAAATGGTGATTTGGTGAGTTCTAATTGATTCTAAACTAGTTGCAAAAAAGTTTGAGTAAGAAACTTTGTTGATTAATATCTTTCACCTCGGGATCTCTTTTGTTGAACTGTCTTCTACACTCCATTCTCAGGTCAAATGTCTACATGCCTACAAGTTTTTATGGATCTAAGAGGTTGTTTGATTGGTTTCCCAAGGCGATTCCAGAGCCCACCTAGCCAGTTTTTCTCATTGTTCAAATGTGCTAGAAAGTAGATTTTAATGATAGCCTAGTTCATTTTTTTTACTTCTGAAGCATTCAAAAAGTTGTCTCAGATCAATTCAAGGGAAAAACTTGTTTCAAAATGAAAAAAATTTAGTCAGGCCCACATGGGGTCCTGACTTGTGTCACACAAATGTTGTTGGCATCACACACTTGAAGGATCAAGATCAATTGAAATGAGGCGCACATGGTTTTTAGACCATGGTAGAGCTACTGTAATACATTCATAAAATGTAGCAATTGAATTAGTAGTATGGAACTCTTCCATCAACTAACCAAGGCAAAGGCTATAAATGGGATCCAATTAAGCTTTGACTTTGTTGGAAATGCATTAAAGAGATTATCAAGTGCTTCATGTATGTTTGGCAATATAAAATAGAACTTTAGAAGGTCAAAATTTAAAGTAGAGTGAAAATGATCTCTCTCTCTCCATTGCATGTGAGGAGATAAAATGCATTGTGGCTAGATTTAGTATCCCTAAGGATGATGTACAAGATAAAAACACTTCAGGCACTCAACATGGAACTCAAACCAAGATTTTAAAATACAAATGATTCTTCAGCAAGTAGTGACAAATAAGATGGGGATTGCTTCTCTAAAATCATAATAGTGTTGTATGGTGATGGAGCTTATAAGGGTATGAAAATGTGAAGAAAAAGAAAAAAGGGCAGTCTTGTATCTAAAACATATACACTTGTTCATGAAGGAAGGAAAATGATGGTTTGCAACAACAAAGGAACCATGACAATTACCAAGAGATGATAGCCATGTCTTGCAAAACAACTATGTCATATAAGATAAAGCCAAGAGTGAAGGTTTTAAGGGTAGATCAAGAACATAATACAAATGTATCTAGGTGCTAGTTTGGATTCAATGCAAAGTGAAACTCAACTAAGTCCATCCTCTGGTATTTCTCAATTCATGATGCAGCCACCAATGGATAATGTCACAACACTATTTAATCTTGCTAAGGTGTCTAAATAGTTACATGATATTGAGAAAGCAAATCAATTATATAGTCAATGAATAGGCCTCAAATGATATGTGGGCAGTAGTAATTTCAAGACACTTGTAGTAACCTCAGATCTAGTCGTTAAGGGCGTGGCCCGAGTTCATTGTGAAAATTGAACAGCAATGCTTGGATATGTTTGGCATTGAATCATGACTGAATCTCCATATGGATCGAAAGTTTTGTTATTTCAAAAGATTAATGAAGCTTCAAGCATTGCATTAAAGGGGCACCATCGATTTTGTAGAGGAGGGGCTTATTGCAACATAAGACAAGGCATGTGAACCTATTCAATAAAATCCCCAAATGGATGTGGTTACATGGAATGCCCTAATTGTGGTATATGCACAAAATGTATTTGTTGAAAAGGCCTTAGAAACTTTCATGCAGATTCAAAGAATGACAGAACACATGTGAAATGAGCTTGAACTCCATTGTGGTGTTGGTGCAGAAATCACTTTGGGGCGACCATTGGAAACATGTGCAGGAGTGTGAGTAGATCTAGCATGTCTCTACTTTGCAGAGGAGGTAGCCATTGTGCATGTTCTGAATTAGTTTGGAATCGAGTATAGAGTGGTGTTTCACTCGATTTACCATGAGATAAATTCACAACACTATTTTAATCTTGCCTCAAATAGAGATATGTATGGGAGGTGGAAATTGTGGTAAAATGACCATGAAGTTTTGTGCATAAGGAGGATTTTGATGTCACTACCTGGAGATGTTGTAGGAAACATTTAACTCGAATTCCTGGCAACATATATGGATGAGGCACCATTGTTTAAGGGTGCACTCAAAGCTGAGATTCTCTAGGTAATGTGGTCTCATGGAACAACCTAATGCAACATATGCCCATAATTGGACGATTGAAAAGGCCTCGGAGATTTTTGAGAAAATGTAGTGCACATATCTTCAATGAAGAGGGAGGCATATTTGTATTTTTGATGCCAAATGAAGGATGGCACCATCAAGAATTTCAGTCCCACGCAATGTACTTAATTGCATGATATACAGTGAAAGTATTTTTTTTTAAATGCCTCAAAAAATTTTAAGCGTATGTAGTTAACAGTTGTGTTATTGAACTCCTTAACCCGTGTTAGAATGGGGACAGGAACAGACCAAGGGGCAATTTACACTTGCAGTGAAAATGTATCAAAATTGTTTAAATAAAATGCATTTTAACCTACCAGTGTGAGTTTAGCCCGAACGCATTTTGGAGCAAAGCAATGCAATAATGGTTGGGTCGATGCAAATAAACCCTGATGGCTGCGCCAAGAAAATTTTATGTAATGATTCTTGTATTGATGTTTCAAAAGGGAACTTGGAATTGGTTTACACCTTTGCACAAATAAGAGGCGTGACCCAAAGAATGTGGCAACATCATTGGAAGGCTCGATGGCTATACAGTGAAGTATTTGGCGTGAACCATGAAGGAAAATGATGTTGCAGAGGGGCGACCATCATATTGACCAAGTGAGGTCATACTAGCAATGCCTATGGGACACGCCTAAGGTGGATGAAAGAATTTCAATGTTTTCTATTTGTTGGGATGCCATTCACCATGCTGAAAGGGGATCCATGAATGAGTCAATACTCTTCTAAGGAGCTTGAGTAGAAGAAACTCTCAAGATCTACATAAGGTTGAAGGGTGGGGCAGCCATGATGACATCTTTGTTTCAGAAAGATCAATGAATTGCAAAGCGAGTGAAGGTGAATTAGGGCACAAAAGATAGATCAACGACCAACAAAATCCCAGGCCACATGGTGAAATCGTACAGGCCACGCAAGGTGTGAAGCTGACGTCATGGGGAAGTCATGCGGTGTGCGCGAAAACCTTCAAAGGCACGAGAAAGTATTTTTAGTGCCTTCATATTTTAAATGAAAGGCAGAGTGTGATTAGCCCGATGATAATATTTCAAAGCCTTTTATTTTAAAGAATGATTTGAATATTAAATATTGCCCGACAAAGTTTTATTGGCAAGACTTTCAAATAGAGAATTTTTATGTTGCCCAATAAATTTTAATAAAAACCTTTTGGTGGGGCGGGTAATATTTTTAAGTGTTGCTCGATAAGATTTAGGGTTGTCACTATTTAAAGGCATTGTTGACAAAATTTTAAAGTGAAATATTTGGTGCTAGGCTTGTTAAAATGGAGGCACAGGTGAAATTTTTAATTTCATGTGGAGGAGTGAATTAAATATTCACTGTGGGTAAAGTGAATGTATTATTCACTTTATAAACAAGTATTAAAGTGCCTCCAATATTTAAGTAAAGCTTTAATATATTGTTGTGAGTAAAATCAAAAGCTTGTGGGCAGATGTATTAACTGCAATATTTAAAATCTTATTGAGTACTGATGGAAATATGAAGTAAAATCCTCCCTAACAAAGTTAGGCAATATTCATTGCTGGAGGTAAATCTTTATAGTGAAGTGCAGAGGTAAAGTGATTTTCATGGAAATATTTTTCTTCAAATACAAGGCATTAAGGCAAATGTTTTCAGCTAAGGTGAAAGGTGAAGAGCATGGTTAAAGTGAATTTATTATTCACTTTATAAATGAAGACTATGTGTTGGGCACATGAATGTAAAATAATTTCTCAATACAACAAAACAAAGGAGAGTAAAGAGGAATTTTCACAGGAAGATTTCCTTTCAACTACAGGGTGAAGATTTTTCACTAGGGACTTAATTTGTTGCTGCAAAACAAAGGCAAAGTTTGTTACAAGGAAGGGAGAAGGGAGAAGATTCCATATATTTTCTTGTTGTTGTTCAATGGAGGATCAAGTTGCTAGTTGCCAACTGTGGATGCATTTTAGGGCTTCTCTTGTTTTCTTTTATTCTCTTTATCTTCTCTTCTTCTCTCATTGTAGAGGGTTTTGAATTCTTGTGTGGGATTGGATAGATAGAGAAATGTTGAATTTGAGTCATTAGATGAGTCTGTAAACTGTAATTGTTGATTTCATGAGTAAATATCAGCCAGTTTGAGTAATTAAATCATGAATGTCTTCAAATTGTCTCCATTTTTGTACATCTTAGATCATATGAATTCAATAATACAAAGTATCTTTGAGTTTTTCATCTCAATTTCCCTGAGATTGTATTATATTTTCATGGTTCTATTTCAATGAAATGGTTAAATTACTTTGAGAAAATCATTGTGATTTTAAATGTGTAGGGTGGATTTGATAAGAAGATTTTAATTGACGACAAGAGTGGATTTGTTGATGTAATGCATTAACAGTTTGAATCCACTGGCTAAATTTCATTTACTAACGAATTCGTCTTATGCATTTGACTCCATGGCCCAAAATTAGGCACTGATTTGTCTTTCAACTTAGTGCATTTTAGAAACAATTATTAAACTCAAAATCATTTTATCTTTCAGTTGTGATATATGTACTTAAAGTATCATTCAATTCCTAGCATTAGGTGATTATTTTCTTAAAGGTCTGCCAAGCCTTCAGTGAATAATATCTCTTTGCATTTATAAGGAATATATTTGTGTATTGAAGTGTTCTTGTGACAGAGTATCAAATGAACACAAATAGGAACACCCTCCATGGTTTCACAAAGCCTAAAGAGTAGGGGTAAAGCCTTGAGAAACTTTACCTATCAGTTGGCCACTAACTCTAATAATTCTTGAACATAGAGATTGGCTACCTCTTATAGAATTGCAGGGTTCAACTGGAGAAAACACCAACAAATTCCATATGACAATGCAAGTGAAAACTAAAGCCTACATGCAATAGAAAAACTTACAAAATGACAATGTTAGCAAAATGACAAGAAGTGAAGAAGTGTGCAATATGTCAAAAGATTAAGGGATATGAGATGTAGATGTCAAAATGGTGTTGATTTTGGCAATTTATAGAAATGTCAATTTTGAATGGAGGGACAAGCTTGAAAGTTGACAAATACCCTAAGATCAAAAGTTAAAATTAAATGTGGCAACCCACAATTAGGGTTAGGGAAACATTAGGGTGAGATTTAAAATGAAGGGATGAGATTTGATTTTTTTTAAATCGAATCAATGGATAAGAATGCATGTGACAAGAAGATGTGGCACAAGAAAAAAGAGGAAAGCTGGAAAATTAAATAATATTAGAAATTATTTGATTTATAGAGGAAAGTTGACTTTTTGAATTAAAAATTAATTTAATTAAAAAGTGGGGCCATGTGATAGTAAATAATTAATTTAAATTATTTACTTGGTGATAAAATAGAAAGTGAACAATTTTAAATAAATTATTTTATTTAAAAATAGAATGAAAGTTGTAAATAATTATTTTAAATTATTTACTTGGTGGGAAATTAGAAAATGGGTAATTTTAAATAAATGATTTTATTTAAAATTAGAAGGAAAGGTGTAAATAATGATTTTAAATTATTTACTTGGTGGGAAATTAGAAAGTGGGTAATTTTAAATAAATTATTTTATTTAAAATTAGAAGGAAGGTTGATAATGGAAAGACTGGTGGAAAATCAAATAATAAATTAAAATTATTTGATTCATAGGCTGAGTTGGCCTTTTGAATTAAAAATTCAAAAGTGGGAAATGTGACAATCTGATTTTTGATTTAAATAATAATTTAATTCAAAATGGAAGGAAGATGACAAATTAATAAGCAATTAAATAAATAAAAATTGGAAGAATAGGATAAATGAATAATTAAATAATTAAAATAACTATTTAATTATAGTGAAAAGATGATAAATAATTAAATAAATATTTTTTATTTAACTATAGAAGACAAGGATATTAGTGACGTAAATTTATTTAATTAATCAAAGAGGAAAATAAAGGATGGCAGTGAATTAATTAAATAATTAAAATTATCTAATCAATAGAAGACTTATGACAATAGAAAAATGGTATTAGCAAGTCTAGGACATTTTTATGTGTCTACACCATTAGCCTAGAGCAAGTGTGTGTTGTTGATTGCATAGTGGACATTGAGTTCCATTTGTGAACATTTTGGAAAAATAACTGAGGTGTGTTCCACATCACATTGGACAGTCGAGGCTTGATCTACCTTTTTGTTTTTCTTTTCTTTTTAAGTATTTGATGTTGTACGAATGAGTAATCTTGTCATTACTGCATACATGTCTTGAATGTCTACTTTAGTGTGAGTTTGACGTGAGGTCATCCTCTCACTAAAGTGGGGGCTAAATGTAGTGTAGAAAAATGTATCCCTTTATATTTTCACACTTAATTTAGAATTAATGTTAAAATTGGACTTAATTATGCCTTAATTTAGTGGTGTAATATGTATTTTACATATTTGAACATTAAGTTTAGGGCCCTATTAATTAAAATGGACTTAATTGTGCCTTATTTTTGGTGTTGTAAAGTGTACCCCTTTACACTTTCACACTTATTTAGGGTTCCTTTAATTAATTGAGCTTTACCCCTTTAATTCAAATCCAAACCTAATTTATTGCATTTTCCGAAGAGGAAACATAACATTCATTAATGCCTAAACATAAAACTTCACATTGAGTAATGTGTGTCCTAAGGTTAGGGACCTAGGACCCATTCTTCCATGGGCGAATGGGGAGAATGGGTCCTCCCTTAGACATAGGAACTAAATTTAAATTATGCTTTTGGTGGTATTTTAACATATTCAAATCCATATTCAAATGTCAGCTTGTGATATTTGAATTTCAGGAAATTAAGGATACATATCTATAAATATAAAGTTATTTCACTATGTTTCATCTAAGACTTTTGAGCTAGAAATTTTATGAGATTTCAAGAGTATTTCGAGAGAAATTAAGTCATTCAAAGGTAGATTTATTGAAGATTTATTGCAACAAGCAAGATTCAATTATCATGTCAAACTCTTCTTGCATCATGCATGTTTTTGGAGCTAATATGATGATGTAGGTTTCAAGATCCATTCAAGTATTCAAAGCATTATATCAAGTCAAGATTCAAGGTTCAAGATCCACATCCATTGAATCCATTTCATGCAAGTTTTAAATTTATATTCCAAGGTTTATTCAAGGGTTTGGTGAGTTGTGGCATTGAGTTGTTCATTCATCATTCCTTTCATGCTATTTTTTTATTTCAAGGTTTGATTACCAAAACGGGGTTTGACCAAGGCAAACCTCCATTCACCAAAAACAAAAACATTTATCCCTTTTAATTTTTGTTTGCAAATTTAGGTGGAAGAAATCTTGAAGATCTCTTGAAGAGCAAAATTGGAGTTGTCAAAGTTGTCATCTCATAGAAACTCACTTGCAAAATTTATTTCTAGCTTTCCAAACCTAAAACCTAGTAAAATATAAGGATTCATATCTGTAGTAGAGGCCCTTAAAATTTTCAAACAAACCCTAACTCGGGACCCATTCGCCCCTGGGTGAATGAGTCCCAGATCAGCTTCAGAAATCGACTTTTTATGACTAGTACACATCATCTTACCCTTCTTTGATCTATGATCTGATTTTTGGTTCCATCTGTATTGAGCTTAATCTATTAGATCCAAGTTGTATATTACATTTTGGAGTTATTTTACTATTTTTATTTTTTCTCCCCAAAGTGTTGTTTGATTAGGACCCCCGTCCTTGCAAAAAAAGGAAATTTGTAGGTTCACATTTTGACTTGATTCACCTAAGGGTTGTAAGCCATTTCATTATGTGGATCTCATTTCCTAATTAATTTAAGGGGAAATAGGTCCCTAAGTGGTTCATCAATCCCATTTTTGTATCGGTTGGCTAAATCTTTCCTGTTGCAGGAGGTTGGTCATGAGGTCTAGTCTCCCCCACCCCCGTGGTACCGGAGGGCGTGTCACGCCAGCGCCGTCAGTCACGTTAAAAATTTTACCAGGCACACTGCAGTTTATAAGGAGTCGTGCTACCCGATTCCTGCAGTCTAATTAAAAAATAAATAAAAATCCCATTTTTGTAACCCACCCTCTATATATTTTTCTTTGTTTCACTAACTTAATCCTCACCTAAATTTTTTATCTAGGTTTTTATTTTACTTTTATAAGCATTCATTTGTATATGTTAATCATTCAATTCAAATAATTGAAATTCATTCAATACAATAATTCAATCTTGTTTTCATGTTGGATTTTTTGAACATGCCTGGATACTGAGAGGGGGGAATGAATCAGTATCTATCAAAACTTAAACTCTTCAATAATATACAAATTCAAACTATTACCAAGATCAACAGCCCTTAACCAGATTAGCAGCACTTAATCAAATCATTAGCAATGAAAGATAGGAAAATAAACCCATATGCACAATATAACACCAGACTTACGTGGAAAACCCAAGAAGGGATAAACCACAAAGAAAAACTCTCAATATAGGAATCTCACTGCTTATAGAATTACAATTTTTTTTAAGGCTCACTGTTTAAGGAAGCGCACTACTCCCAAAAGGACTTGTAGGCTAAGGCACACAACCTTAGGGAAATATACAAAGCACTTGCAGTACTAAGGTGTACAACCACATGGTAAGATATAAATTATAAGGACCTCCTGAAGAGACTCATTGTTAGATAATAGGATACATGAAAATGTGAAGTTACAATATTTGTCAACAATACACTCTGTTGATTGAGGTGTTAAAGCTCATTTCTCTTTTCTTCTACACAACTAATTGCTTCATTCATACTCACACACTACACCACTCTCACTCGGCTTGGAATTGATTTTCTCTTTCATTTATATCCTCCACAAGATCTCAAAACATCAATTAGGTCGAGCAAACCAGAATACAAACAAAGATCTCAACAAGTCAAAAACAAAAACATAATGCAATCCTATCCAAAAGATAGAGAGGACCAAAAACAATCTTATTACATCTTCCAATGTGATCCCAAACAACACACACACTAGCACACATCAATCCAAGTTAGCAACAAGGAACCATGTAGATGAAACGTGTAGAACAATACTATTCGGCCCAAGAACATACTTGCAACTGAATTTACACAATACAGTTCTCAACAAGATAGTTCAGGACCTAAATTTATCTTAACACAACCTCATATGTTGGCACAAATCCCCAAACACATAGCACAAATAATATAACAAAGCCCTATCGGCTAGGCATCCATAAATTTCCTAGAAAACGAACTCAACACACTATGTAGCACCAAAGAGATCAATTATTAATTATGGACCATAGAGAGGTGTTCTATGAATATCCAACAATACTTCTAGAGACTTCTTTCATGTTGTCATCTCACAAATAGCCATTGCAAACCAGATATAAATAGAATACTTCATTCCAAAAACACAAAAGACACTAACGAGAGATAGAACACAAAAACCAACTTGTAGACAAAACCATCACATGAAAATTGAACTAATACGCTACATAAGCACTGAGAGCACATCCACCAAGTTGCAGGAGTAGAAAAATCAATGCAAGAAAATGTTGAGAATTTTCCAGACCAATCCAAACAACCATCAAAACTATCAATCTACTGTAATTACCAAAAACCTCCTCGACAATATTCGCGACCTAAAAAGATGGAATTATAACATCAACATAACACAAACACTAAATCCCAAACCACAAAACCACATCTTCGATAGTGGAGGAATTTGGAGCATTCTCCCAAATATTCTTCAAATCACCTTCATGTAACTAAAACTTTCACAAACATGTGAAGAATATAACTTCCTTGTAGAAACACATACTTCCATGGTAACAATAGGAGAGAGCATACAACATACTAGAGATCATCAACATCTATCCAACTTCAACATTACTTCTAACCTTAATCTTAATGCTTCTAATCCTCATATTAATGTATCATCATGATATCATCTCTTCTGATAGCAACCATACTCAATACATCTCTAATTATCATCAAACAACACATGACATCTAATCATGAGCATCAACAACTCATCTAAACAAGGCATGAATACATCCAACCATGAACATCAACAACTCCATTGTAAACACAAAATCAATAACAACCTTGACTGAGTGTTGACATTAATGACGACCAATGTCAAAAGCATGTGCAACAATATTATTAAGTGTTGAAATCAATTACAACTGGTGCTAATAGGATCAATATCTTCTCAAGGTTACATGACCACACTATCTATTTTTCTCTCCAAATGTGATTGGCATTTTGATTGCAGGTGATTTTGGGAGCCATAGGGTTCACTATCAACTCCAACAAAGTTAACTTCATTTCTTTTACATGCCTTGTGACCATCAACTCCATTAGGATGGGATCTTATTCATACTCTAGCAACACCTATCACATCCTATGCACCCCCATCTAGGCCCTATTTACTAGGCATTACTAGGGCCTCCAATGTATAAGGATCCATATCCTACAACATAATATTCTCCTAAACATATTGTTTCTTTTTTTTCTCAAAAATTATGACTTTCCTTTCATTTTACCTAGCTATCAATATTTATCCCAACCTCTATAGCCACAATAGAGATAGGTTTTTTAGCCAAAAGAGTGGGAACCTCCATTTTGAATTATCTTTCCAACCACTTTGAAAAAAATATTGCAACAAAATATCTCAAGTATATATATTATAGAATTTTTTGTAACTTGATAAAATAAAAAATGGCGGCATACTAAGCAAGTAGAAGGTTATAAAAAATTGATTTAGAAAAAAATATTATCACATAACTTTTCGAGTGTACAAAGAAAGAATTTGTAAAGAATTTTTTATTGAGAACATATTGTTCTTTATATTGGAAAAAAGATTCATTGTTGGGGTTATACAATTTTTAAGATTGAAAGAGTGCATATATTTTCAAAACTAGAGTGAGTTCTTTGAGATTTTGGAAGAGACTTATTCTTGGAAGAAGGATTGGATTTATTGAAATAATTTGGTGTGTTCTTGATATTATTTTTTTTATCAAACCCTTTGATTCCTAATGTGAAATATTAAGGTATTTATCTTGTCATGATTTTTAATTTCTTAGAATAATGAAAGATTGTGTGCAATCATTATGTTTTCAAATTGAGTGTAAATTTTTTATTGTACTTATGAAAAGGATTGAAAATTTTGTTAATGATCTATGTAGCTTGTGATCTTTCAAAGAAAACTTAAAGTTAGGTTGTAGATTATTAAATTATTTGAGGGATTTTACTTTGTGGGAACTTCCAAAGCATGATGGTAAAGGAAAAAATTCAGCATTAGACTTGTGCATTTCTTGTGTATCTCTCTCACCCTTCCTAGAGTCATTTTGTGGATTTTGTCTTTGATTATAATAGGAATTAAGGAGATTAGTAGGACGCTTGGAGTACTCATTCTTTTTTGAACTCTATTAGATTTTATCTAGTGTTCAATGCAATGATAAATTCATTAATTAAATAATAAATAATTAAATGCAACATATCTAGTGTTTCATGAAAAATTTGTAAGCACAAAAATATAACATTAACCCAAATAATATTAGATTTTATTTATTGTCTAATCCATACATAATGTTTTATGTGATTAGTATGAGACTTATTGTATCCCTTTTGAATATCATCTTGTACTTAGGTTAGATAAGGTGGTTGATGCTCCTTGTCTTAGGCCACCCTTATATTCCTTATGTAAATTGGACCACGTGTCTAATATGTGATTGGGAGAGTCATGTTCAATTATGTTCTTGCATGTTTCCAGTGTTGTGTGAACAATGTCTATGATTGAAATCCATGATCTCGTCCCCATAGTCAACTAGAGTGGACCTTCAAGATCCACATGTTCAATGGTAGACTTGCTACCATTGGTGGTTTGCAAGAGTCATGGAGAATCCATTTTAGGATCTTAGAGAGGTTTTAGTTTCATTTTTCAATTGGATATTTTGTTATTGAGAAGGTATGTAATTTGTGTAATTTTGTTACTTGTGAGAAATAATATGACCTTCAAACATAAACATCCAATAATTCAATGGATGTGGATATGTTATTGCAATTTTATTTATTTTTTGTACTTTAAGGACAAAATGTATAGTGAAACAAATATGAAGGAAATATGATTTTACCTTAAATATGAAAAGTGTTTCTTTTGAACAATCTATGAATTAAATATGATGGTCTGAACATTTAGAAATCATTTGTGTATCACATTCATTCCTAGATTTGATTGCTAAAGTTTATGATAAATTGTGTTTTCTGGATATTTTGTATTAAGTGAGCTTGTTCTAAAAAAAATAGCATGTATGGGAGCTTTTTCTATACTTTAATCTGATATTGTAAATATGGGCATTAGGTAAGTAATCATCACCCACTCTTATCAAAAAAATAGAAAAAAAAATTATACATCTACCCTCAATCAATAGCATTCTTTTATTTTTCCAATTAGGATTCATGGGAGAAACCAAGTTTGTTAAGACAAACTCATTCTAGTAAAAGGATTAAATCTAACTAAAGAGTGGTGAATAAAAATGATTTGAAAATAATACTTTCCAATATGGTTTGTGAAGTGATAATTGACCCAAACTCATTCTAGTAAAAGGATTAAATCTAACTAAAGAGGGATGAATAAAAATGAGTAGAAAATGATACTTTCCAAGATGGTTTGTGAACTGAGAGTTGACCCAAGGGTACTAGGTTTTCACCTCCACATAAAAATATGTATTTATGATCCTCAAAATATTTTCAATGTATTTCAATTAATGTTTATATTATTTAATTAGTTTTGTTTAAATCTATTGTGAGGACTAGGTGAGCTAGTTATCCTCCATTTATGCAAATAGATTTGAATAAAAAGCTAGATATGATGCCTTTTAATAATGATTATGCTCAAATTGAAAGATGTGCTTGTTTAACATGAATTCCCCTTATGTTTGATATATACAATCATTGAACAAATTCCCTCCTCTTTTGTTTTAGTTCTTTCTTTTGCATGTCTAAGTGATCAGTGAAGAGTATACCTAGTGAGAACCTATCTTCAATATTTGGTGTAGTTGGTTGAATTATGGTGTGTCACTAACCATTCTTGAACCTCAAGACAATTTATTTTGTGATGTTTAAAGTATTTTTTGTGCATTGTAAATCATGTTTGATGAAATCCTTGGGGTATGTGTGTCTATGTTGTGGCATCAATATGTTACAATTGTTAACATGAAAATTTTTTTGGTCATGTTTTTACTCAATATCATTAATCATTGTTAGGAATTGCATAGGATATCAAGCATTTCAGCACATATAAGTTAGTTTTTCTAAAATTTGTCAAGATCATAAAGTGTCAATTGCATGTGTAATTTAAAGTTATGACAAAGGTCTCAAATGTGTGAGCATAAGGAAGAGCACAATAAATGCCAAAAGATATAGTTGCATAAGCATTGAAACATAGGCAAGACAAGATAGTAAGCATAAATAAGTTACATAGAGTCATAAGTAGTGCACATGGTAAAGGATCACACCACATAATCAAAAGATAAAAAGATGTAAGGTAAGGCATGAAAATGGAATCATAACCATGATAATTAAGCATAAGAATCAATAAGATCATGATAAACATGGTCATGGTATGTAGACAAAACCATAGCCCCAAGATCATCATAAACCATGTCCACAAGAACATCATAAATCATGTGTCATTATAATTTTAGGTAGAATATGAATATAATTACATGGAACATATGGAAACATAAATGGTAAGAATGGAGCTATAAACAATGTGTGTCAAGAAACTTAAGTAACAATGAGAGAATCAAGACTAAGAATGACAAAAAAAGAAAGTATGGGTGTTAATTATAAGAGTGAGAAAAATGATCCATTCCCCCCTACTAACCCAACCAAAGTAGGGAAAAAAAATGAGATCTACATATATAAGGTGAAATGAGAATGCATGAACTTACAACAAGCAAGGCATAAAAAAGGGATAAAGTGTAACAATGTACAACATAAATGGAAAATAAGCATATAGGATCACAAAATATGACACAGGCTAAAAGACTAAAGTATGTGTAATGTAAAACACAAAGAAAAATAAATATGAATGACACAACACATGTTCAAAGTCACTTGTTTCTACAAGCACCACTAATTTTTTTGTGTTTTTATAATAAAATCAGAAAAATAAGGGTGTTGGCCCATATATAGAGAGTCTAAAGGCTGAAAACAAAGTCCACAGACCATAGATAGCACATCAACAACACTTTAAAAAAATATTATAAAGATTAATAAATTAAAAACAGTAAGGAAACGCCAAAGTTAAAAAAAACATAGACCTAAGCAAAAATTTGGCCCCAATCTTCAGTGAGGAACTTGAAAAGTTCCTTATGACTGTTATCCTTATCATCAACCTTCTTCAATTCCTTATCCTACAACAAACACACAGTAGTGGTTGATATGTGCATTACCTTGAACTAAAGTTGGATAGGTTTTCCATCTTATTCTCAATGTCCAACACCTTCCCTTTAAGCTCTACAAGATCCTTTGTTGTAGCAACACACTATGGGAAACTATGAGTCCCATCAAGCAGGTCCACATTGGTAGTGTCAGCACCGGTCATGTGCTTAGACTAATGCTCAATAGTTTTCTCTAAACCTTTGAAATCAAACTCATCCTCCTCATAACTAGAGAATCTCACATCCTGCTTAAGACAATCCTCAATCACCTCCTTTTCAGTAGACTTTGGGTGACCCACTAGATGATTGGATCTTCTAAGATGATATTCGCTCACATCCTTCACCTCCTCAACCATATGCTCCTCCACATTGACAGGATCAACATTAGTCTTTTCAACCAAGACCTGCTTTGAGGAAAATTTATGCTTTTTGGTGTGAGGAATTTTCTTAGATCCCACCTGATCACGTTTTCCTAAGGCATGAGAGGGTGGACTATTCTTAAGGTCATAAATACCTTGATCCACTTGATATTGGCCAAAAACAAGAGTCTTTGGTGAAGGATTATCCCTAATGAGGTTAGGGGGGATGGAGGGAAAGGGGGTACCATTTAGGGTAGAGGGTTCACCCAAATTCAAAACCGAGGGGGAGGGAGGGAGTGGTATTAGTAGGGTCATAATGCATATTATTTGTACCTTTAGTTTCCACTAAGGGGTCAAAGTGATCACTACCTTAGGGGAATTAGGGGGGATTTCCTCAATCAAAATAGCTTTAATCTGTTTAGGCGGGCATAAGGCAAGATGAAAGTGATAGAGGTGTAGAATAAGTCCTTGATGTAGAGGAATGGGAGATTTTTCCAATAATTTTTTGTTTAAGTCCAAAGCTTCCTTAATGGAGCTCTCCAAAGAGGTTAAAAGATAGAAAGGGAAGCTTATCAAAGCATTGTGAAAAAAGTGGTTGAGGAGGAGGAAGTGGTATAAATAGCAGCATGTGTATCTACCTTCTAAAGTAAAAAACTTCATAAGAATGATACATGCCTTTTCCCATTGCAAGTTAATTCTTTCCCTATCAAATATAGCATGTAGTTTGGTGGTCTATTCACCATCTTTGAAAAAAGAGCCAAATTGTCATTGTCTGCCACTTTTCTATGTTTTTTCTATTTTTCCCTTTCGTGTTCATACCTATCACTTGTGCAATAACATCTTCATCCACCTCAAAGGAAATTTTTCCCACTTTCACTTTTATTGAGTCCAAGAATAAGAAAACTGAATGGAAAAATTCTCGTCATGTCCATTAAGGCACTCCAGGAACAGAGAAACCCCTCCTTCGCAGCAAATATGCCAAATAATGGCATCAGTAGAAAACCAGTCATAAGAACTAGGTTCAAAATGAACTCTATCCCTACCCATGTTGGTATGTCTAAACAAGGTTTACAAAAAGATAGTCAACCTTCTTGAAAACTTACACAAAAAGGATAGCAACAGGGGTAAACAGGAGAAGATAAAGAATTAAAATTTGTGTCAAAGTAATAGTAATAATTGCATAACCCCTTCTAAGAGTAATTATAAATATTACTTAGCATCCTCCTAATAAAGATCCGATCATGTCTCATAAGGCCAATGATATGAGTGATTAAAATGGGGGGGTTAGCCTTATGCCAGCTATCACAATCACAATCGTAGTTAAAATCAAATCATTTTGAGCATAATGGAAGATAATCATACAAGTCTTGTCAAAGATTCAGTGAGTACACTCATCATAATTACCATAATTATGGCAATACTCCACCATCTTCACATGATCAATCCAAATGTGGAGGAACCATGCCAACAGCATGGCCCACCATACAACTATTCAAACCCATCTAGAAGATGATCCCATAACCCTAGATAGAGTCAGCATCCACATCAACATATAGAAATACAGAGATATAATTCCCATATTTAAAATCCAATGAAAATAAATTTAAACTTTCTTGCTTCAAAATATATCCCACAACCAAAAACTTAAGTTAAAGGATAGGGTTTCAGTCCTTCCAACTAAAAACACCATTAATTTTCATTAGCAAAGGTAGTGTAATTCCACTCCAAGTTAAGGAGTTTTCCAACATAATCAAGGAGAGTGGATAAATTACGCCAACACCGTAGGAACTTTTGGTCCATCCCTAAACATGCCATAGCATCAACAACTTGGTTTCCCCCTGATAAACATGCTTGATTTCATTTTTTTTAAAACCAAGGAGTTTCTAGATAGCCTTTATAACATCCTCCAACACCCAACTAGGTTGAGAAAATCCTTTCACTGCATCAATGACCAATTTAGAGTCCCCCTCAATGAGAAGATTCTTGGCTCCAATAGCAAGAGCAATTTTAGGACCCCATAAAAGAGCCATGCTCTCCATCTAGTTGTTAGTATTAACACCAAGCCCTCTAGCATAACCTACCACCACTACCCCCGAAGGGGTTCTCAACATTCCACTCCCACTAGCCATGCCAAGGTTTCCATTGGCAGCACCATCAAAATTAAGTTTACACCAACCAAATTGGAGTGGAGTCCATTTAGTATGTAGTCTATATGTCTTCTTTGTAATGTCAACATTATAGATTGAATTAGGTAAACCCCATTGAGTAGAAAGTTTAGATTTCAAAGGGGGAGGAGGGGAATCTAGGTAAACTCAATGACAAACCAATATATTATCCAATAGCAGTTTGCAGAAAGTCGAGCAGACCTCCTCGGGACTTCTTTTTAGGTCTCTGAAGATTTGATTGTTTATTTCCTTCCAAAGACTCCCAAAAAGGTGTGGAGGTATTTACTTTCATAATTCTTTAATAAGGGGATGATGAAAAGGACTAACCCATTCCTCCATGAGTTCACTTAGATCTTTTTTCATAAACCAAAATATTTGAAGCTTTTGTATCACAAATTCCCAAGCTTTCTGAGCAAAGGGACAATGTATGAAGATATGTGGGATTGTTTCTTCATCCATATTTCATAGGGCACATATATTTGATAACTAGAAGCCACACTTGATGAGATTGTCTTGAGTTAGGATTCTATTTTATCAAGGAACTTTTTGTTCCAAACTTTCATCGAGATAGCACCATTGTCCTTTAACAACAGATTGTAGGCTGACTTGACATAGAAGTTTCCTTTAGGACTTTTGGCCCAAAATAAATGATCCACCCTTGGAAATATGGAGAACCTGATCTTGCAAAGATCATTTTGGAGGAGTAAAACACTTTGGTGTAGATGGTATTAGTCTTGGCAACAAGTCTAAAAGAGTTTCCAATATTTTTCATGCAAAACATAATTAGAAACCAGGGGGGCAAAGAAGCTTTTAGCAGGGATTTTAAGGTTTTTAAAAGAAGGGTGGTCACTAAGGGGTTGGTCAAACAACCAGCAGTCTTCCCAAAAATGGATAAGACTACCATTCCCCACCATCCACTTAAGGCCCAACAATATCAAACTATGGGTCTTAAGGATATTAATCCAAATCCAAGAGCCTCCAAGAAAACCAGTTTCAGAAAGCACACTATGGAACCTTATGAAACATAGAAAAGGGGATCCTAGGTCCTAAGAGCAAAGAACCTAGGATGCAAGGGGGCCTTTTTCTATGTTACATTTTGGTGAACCCTACATTCTAACATCATATATCTTCTAAAATTGGAGATCTTTCAAACCCTAGATCTAGGTTTTGCATTGCATTACTTCTGTTTCTCATTTAGGGTTTCATTTTTGCATCATAAAAGCATAAAAATTCAAAAAAATTGCATCACATATTGCATCATAGGTTGTGTTAGAGTGTGTTTTAGTCATTTAGATCATAAATTCATTCAAATTGCATTCATTAGATTTGAAATTATACACTACATTTAAATTGCATCTTTCATTTAGGTCAAAAAAAGTGAAAATTGCATAGTTGTGTTTCAAAATTACATCAAATCATCCTTCTCAAAATTTTACATCTTCAAATCAATCAATTATTGTGTATTAGATCTAAAAATTACATTCAAAATTATACTTTATAGTTGCATATTTGCATTTCAATCACATTGTCTTAAATTGAAAAACATTCTATTGTTTTGTTTCAAACTTGCATCAAATTAGCATTTTCAGCATTTTGCATCTTAAAATCAGTCAATTGTTCCAAGACTACATTTGGAAATTGCATTCAACATTGTAAAAACATTTTCAACACTATTGCACACTTGCATTTGGCATCACTTTGTCTTAAACTAACCAAAATTTGGAAAAATAGTCACTGAAAAACCTATTTGTAAATAGAAATAGTAATATTAAATAGAAACATACACAATCAATTTTTCAATTTTTTGAGCCCCTGTCAGGGATTCAAACGCCCTTGGGCATCCATGTCCTGCTATAGGTGTCTCAAAAGAAACTTTGCATAGTGTTTTGTCTCAGTACTTTCATTTGAAAGGAAAAGAAGATGTGCGAAAACACTTTCCTAATGCTAAAAGCTCAGAGGAGAAGTGCAAAAACCATCATTTAAAACTTTCTTGCATTTAAGATGCACCTACTTAGTATAACAGGAAAGATAGAAATAAAACATACACAGAGATAACATCAAATATACATGGGAAAACCCTTTCGAGAGAAAAACCCACCACACCAAGAGAAGTCACTTTGTATTACAGTAAACAGATTACATACAAAGTTCACAGACCTCACTCTCTAATAGTTAGCTCACAATAGCAGACTTTAGTTTGAATACACTCACTGTTACAATGCTCTTACAACATACAATGAATTTCTCGCCATCACCTTTTTGTGACTATTACAATCATTCAACTGTTACTTGTTACAATCAACAACCAATCGGGTGTCATAAATATACACCTTCTCACTGACAAAAAAATCTGATCTCTTTCCAAACCGCCCTGCAATCATACATCAGGTCGCCCCAGCATTAATTTTGTTTCCTATAATTGGATTCTGTCACCAGTCGAATGGGGTGTAGCAGTTAATGTTTTCACCGCTTTAAGCAATCAGCCAATAAATTGTTGATTATCATGCCATGTGTCAAAACGTTACTTTTCCATCGCTTTGACCATCAATTCAAATCTCCCATCCAAGCACTGATCACCTTATACCACGTCACCGCAATCCTATCGACCAGCTCTCATGGTAGTGCAGTATATCGTGCTACCGCCCAACTCTGTCAAGGCCTTCGTGGTCTGGCAGTATATACACCACACCACCACGACCGAGTGATGAGACCACCGCGGTATGGTGGTGGGCACTCAACCACCATTCTTCCACATTCACCATGCCATCGCTAAGCCTTGCACAACCCTCCATAGTAGGGAGATAACATGCTTGTTCCGACCATCAAGTCCTCCGTGTTGTCGCGCCTTGACCATGAGACCTCCACAGTAAGGAGGTAAGCTTCTCCACCGACTGCTGTGGCTTACCATGCCACTACGACATGACCAAAAGGCCATCACGGTATGGCGATAAACATTATTGCTGACTACCATGGTCTACCACGCCTTCTCTGAACAACCCCCACAGTAAGGAGGTAGTCATCTGTGCTGATCATCGAGCCTTCACCGTGCAACCATCGAACAGTGAGGATTCCTCCGCGGTATGGCAGTAACATCGCCCAATCGTGGACCAAAAGAAAGAGGCTCGCAGTAAGGCGGTAAACCGTGCAACCACACCTCCAAGAGATGCCCCCAGTGGTAGAGTGGTAAAGGCCAGAAATGAAGTAAAACTGCCAAGTCTTAAACAGAGGTTCCAAGCCAAAAGTTGAGGCACCTATTTCCAACAAGCTCCACTTGGCGAAGGCTTACTGGCTTCCTCTAGTCATTGAATTTACTGATGATCATTGGCCCCAAGGCCCATCGAGCTTGCACACCATCTGAACTTGTATGTGCTCACTGGCTTTGTCAATGCATCTGCAACATTCTTCAAAGTATCCACCTTCTCTAAAGAGACCTTTCCATCCTCCACCATATCTCTCACAAAGTGATACTGCACATTGATGTGCTTCATCTTGGCATGGAAAGTAGGATTTTTTGCCAAAAAAATGGCACTCTGACTGTCACAGCAAATAGTAATCTTCCCTACATCAAAACCAATATCAAAACACAAACGACTCAGCCAAATAGCTTCTTTGCAGGCGTGTGTTGCTACCATGTATTCTGCCTCTGTAGTGGACAAAGCGACTACAACCTATCGCTTGCTCATCCAGCTAATTGTACCACCATTCAATATGAAATTATATGCACTGGTGGATCTTCTATTGTTAATGTCCCCTACTCAATCAGAATCCACATATCCACGAATGTTGAGAGTCCTCTGTGATCCAACCAAATTTCCATGGTAACACAAAGCATATTTAAAAGTTCATTTTAAATATCTAAACACTCTTTTCACAGCATCTCAATGTGTTCTTCATGGATTTTCCATAAATCAGCTAAGTACTCCCATTTCTTGGGTAATGTCTAGCGTTGTACAGACCATTACATACATTAAACTATCAACAGCACTTGCATAAGGCACCCTGGTCATGTCCTCCATCTCAGTAGCAAATTTTGGACAATCTTCAACAGATAGCTTTGTTCCCTGCAAAACTGGAACAACTAGCTACTTGTAATCATTCATACTGAATCTCTCAAGAATAGTGTTAACATACTTAATCTGGCTAACCCAAAGATTTCTACTCGTTTTGTCTCTGGTTATTTCCATACCCAGAATATACCTTGTTGCACCCAAATCTTTCATTTTGAACTTTGCAAACAACTGAGACTTAAGATCAGAAACCATAGTCTTACTATTTCCTATGAACAACATATCATCCATGTAATACACACAATGATCAGATTTTGATCTCACAAATCCCATAGTCAACACAAAAGTGTCAAACTTCTGGTACCACATTCTAGGCGATTGTTTCAAACCATACAAGGATTTCTTTAACTTGCAGACCATACTTTCTTTACCTTTCTCAATGAAGTGCTCAGGCTAAAACATATAAATTTCTTCTTCTAGCTCTCCATGGAGAAATGTTGTTTTCACATCCATTTGTTCAATCTCTAAGTCATATGCAGCTACAAGTGACAACAAAAAACTGGTAGATTTTAGCTTAGCTACAGGGGAAAATATTTCTCCATAATCAATTCCCTCTACCTGGGAATACCCCTTTGCAACCAACCTCGCTTTATACTTTTCAGCACTGCCATCTAGACCAGTCTTCTTCTTAAATACCCATTTACAGCCAATAGGCTTTCTCCCTTCAGGTAAAGGTACCAAATCCCAAGTTTCATTCTTTTTCAATGATTCCATTTATTCATTCATGGCTTCCAACCAGGAATTTGAAGCAGACATATTAATTGCCTCTTTCACAGTCCTAGTCTCATTAGTGCTAGTAATCAAGGCATAGGCACATTTCAAATCCAATATAGAGAAACCATACCTATCAGGTTGTCATTTTTCATGTGTAGACCTTCTTACTACCCGAGGTTGTGGTTCTTCATCTTCAGAACTCTCAAATCTGCTAGTGCTCTCCTCAATTTTAGGTACGCCATGTAGTTCCTCTTTTTCTGGAGTTTGAGGAATTTCAACTACATCATTCTTCTTTTCTCTTTGATCTATCTCTAACTATGGATCAGTTGTTGAAGGTTTCAGCTCACGAAATATTACACTTCTACTATACAAAACCTTCTTAGTATCAGGATTCTAAAGCTTGTATCCCTTCACACCAAGACCATAGCCGATGAAGATACATTTAACAACCTTGTTCTCCAACTTAGATCTCTTCTCATTCGACACATATGTATATGCTTCATAGCCAAAGACATGAATATGTCTCAAAGAGGGCTTCTTACCAAACCACGCTTCCAAAGGTGTCTTATCAATAAGAGTAGAGCAAGGTGAATGATTTACCAAGTAACATGTTGTAGCCACAGCCTCAGCCCAAAACTTCTTCTCCAAACCAACACTGCTCAACATACTCCTTGCCCTTTTCCATTAGCGTCATGTTTAACCTTTCAGCAACTCCATTCTGCTATGGAGTATAAGGTGTAGTTTTATGCCTTTTAACCCCATGGTCTTTGCAGTATCTTTCAAAATCTGCAGAACAAAATTCACTACCATTATCTATCCTCAAACATTTAATTTTCCTTCCAATCTGATTCTCTACAAATTTTTTAAACTCTTTAAAACAACTGAACACTTCTGATTTACTTTTAAGGAAGTATACAAATGACCTTCTCAAATAATCATGAATAAAAGAAACATAATATCTAGACTTTGATAATGAAGGAACATTGACTGGACCAAACACATTAGAATGAACATAATCCAGTATACCAAAATATTTATGAGGACTCGAATAAAATGAAATGTGATGTTGCTTTCCATAAATGCAGTGTTCACAAAAATCAAACTCAAGGTTACAATCAACAAGCCCTTCAACAAGATTTTTTTTTTCAAGGTTTTTAAACCTTTCTCACATATGTGACCGAGTCTATGATGCCACAGCATGGTCTTCTCTACTGGGAGTTTCACCTCCAAGGAATTTTCATCTAGAGGAGTGTCATTCTTCTTCTCTTCACGAGCAGCTTTGCCTGACTTTACAGAGACATTGTTACATTGAACAGGGCATGCATCTAGCTTGTACAGAGTGCTAGTACGTACACCCTTAGCCAGCACCATTGTGCCTCTAGCCATCTTCATCCTTTACTCAAGAAATAAACTTCCACACCAACATCATTAAGCTTACTAATAGAAAGTAAGTTATGAGCCAAACATGGTATGTGTAGTACATCACCAATCCCTTTGATTCTTTCGTCAAGGAATTATCTTTTGACTCTTCCACGGCCAACAATCTCCATTGTTGAATCACTTGCCAGGTACACCTTTCCACCATCATACTTTTCATACTTAGTGAACCACTCTCTGTGAGATTTCATGTGGAAAGATGCACCTGAGTCAACCATCTAGACATCATTTGATGCCTGAGTTTCCAAAGCTGCAATGAAGGCATTTGCATCACTTTGAGAAGTTTCATTGTCTGAAGAGTTATTCTTCTTCTTCTTCTCCTCCTTATAATCCTTTCAGATATGACTAGGCTGCCCATAATTCCAACATTTCACTTTGGAATTTTTACCAAGAGACTTTGATCTCCCTTCATATTTGGATTTAGACTTCTTGTCCTTCTTCTTGTCTTTCTCCTTCGATCTACCCCGAATAGCAAGGGCCTCTTTGGCCATCTCTGAAGACTTCCTCTGTGTTTCTTCTAACAATAGCGAGACAACTACATCTTCCATCTTGAAAGTAGTTGTTGTACTTCCAATAGCCATTACTAGATGGTCCCAAGTGTCAGGTAACGAACATAACAAAAGAAAGCAGCGATCCTCCTCCTCTATCTTCACACCCACAGATGCCAAATTAGCAACACTCATATTATATGAGTTCAGATGGTCTACAATAGATGTGCCTTCTTCCATATTCAAGGATTACAGCTTCTTCCTCAGGAATAACTTTTTCACCAAAGACTTTCCCTGATAAATGTCACCAAGATTCTTCCATAATGAAGTTGCAGACTTCTCCTCATGAACATTTAGGAGTATAGACTTGGCTAGACTAAGTCTTATTAAGCCTCTAGCTTTTCTATCTACAAGATCTCAATCTTCTTGTTTCATATTTTTTGGCATAGTTCTAGACACAGCAATCCAGAGGTCTTTATCCACTAACAAGTCTTACATTTTGAGTTTCCACAACTCAAAATTTCTACCATTAAATTTTTCAATTTCTACCCTTCCTGAAGTACTCACCATCTCAAACAGAAAATGGTTCTCACTTTGCAAGACTCTCACTGAAACAGGATTAGCACAAAAAACCAACCCTACTAGCAAGGATAACACAACTGGTTAGGCTTTGATACCACTTGAAAGGAAAAGCAAAGGTGTGGAAATGATTTTCTAACGCTAAAACCTCAGAGGAGAAGTTTAAAAACCATCATTTAAAAATTTATTGCATTTAAGATGCACCTACACAGTATAACAGGAAAGATAGAAATAAAACATACACAAAGATAACATCAGATATACGTGGAAAAACCCTTTCGGGAGAAAAACCCACCACACCAAGAGAATTCACTTTGTATTACAGTAAATAGATTACATACAAAGTTCACAGACCTCACACTCTAATAGTTATCTCATAGCAGCAAACTTTATTTTGAATACACTCACTGTTACAATGCTCTTATAGCATACAATGAATTTCTCACCATCACCTTTTTGTGACTATTACAATCATTCGACTGTTACTTGTTACAATCAACAACCAATTGGGTGTCATAAATATACACCTTCTCACTGACAGAAAAATATGATCTCTTTCCAAACCACCCTGCAATCATGCATCTAGCCACCCCAACATTAATTATGTTTCCTATAATCGGATCCTGTCACCCACTAAATCAGGTCTAGCAGTTAATGATTTCACCGCTTTAAGCAATTGACCAATCAATTGTTGATTATCGCGCCACGTGTCAAAACATTACTTGTCCATCACTTTGACCGTCAAGTCAAATCTTCCATCCAAGCACTGACCACCTTCTACCGCATCACCACAAGCCTATCGACCATCTCTCGTGATAGTGTGGTATATCGTGCTACCGCCCAGCTCTGTCAAGGCCTTCGTAATCTGGCAGTATATACACTGCACCATTGTAACCGAGTGATGAGACCACTACGGTATGGTGGTAGGCACTCAACCACTAGTCTTCCACCTTCATCATGCCACCACTAAGCCTTGCACAACCCTTCGTGGTAGGGAGGGAACCTACTTGTTTCGACCATCAAGTCCACCGTGTTGCCACGCCTTGACCATGAGACCTCTGTGGTAAGGAGGTAAGCTTCTCCATCGACCGCCATGGCTTATCGTGCCACCATGAAAAGGCCAAAAGGCCATTGTAGTACATGGTGGTAAACGTTCTCACTGAATGCCACGGTCTACCACGCCACTGCGCCTTCTCCGAACGACCCCCGTGGTAAGGAAGTAGTCGTTTGTGCCGACCATCGAGCCTTCATCGCGCAACCGCCGAATAGTGAGGAGTCCGTTGTGGTATGGTGGTAACACCACCCGGCCATGGACCAAAAGAAAGAGAATCACAGTAAGGTGGTAAACTGCACAAGCGCGCCTCCAAGAGATGCCCCCAGCGGTAGAGCAGTAAAGGCCAGAAATGAAGGAAAATTGCTAATTCTTAAACAGAGGTTCCAAGCCAGAAGTTGAGGCACATGTTTCCAACATCATTTTGTTTTTTCTTGCAAATATTTGTTATGAAATTATGAAATAGTGTTATTGCATGTGCAAGAAAGGTGTCATTTTTCTTGATTTCTTGCAAATTTATGAAAACTTATTACATTTTAGTACTGAAGATTATCAGATTTGTAGGCGCATTACATGTATTTTTTGAAACATTACATAATTTGGGTAGATTAGTTTTAGTTTTGTAAAGGTTCAAAACCTTAAGTTGTTATAACACATTGAACAATCTGGAAACTTAGAAAACAACAAAATTAATTCTAAATTTGGGTTTGTAATCTATCACATAGTTAGTTCCTGTCACTAGTGCCTCTAAAAGTGAAATCTCAAAAAATCCTTGATATGACTCAGATGCACTAGGGCATCCCTGCCCTCCATAAACCTACCTAAGATCTCCATAACATATTTATACCTATTGTGAGTTTTCATACCTAGAACTTGATTTATGAATCTATGCTTGTATCAGGTCTATTAGTTTATTTTTCAGTTTTTTTCTCAACACACATAAACCTAGATTTCAATTGAAATTTAATGATTAATCTTGGCGAAAGCATAGTAATCTAATCATGTTAGATATATTTCCACAAGCGCATTCTATATATACCAAGCCCTTTAGTTTTGATTACTTTGACATGTTAGATAATTCCCTTGGGGACTTCATCTCACCTTGATCATCCACTAAAACTTCTAGCATTCCAAAAAAATCAATAATTGATAATCATAGTAGTTATTCTCATGATATCTCTCCTGATTGTAAGAGTATATTAACACAAGAAAATGAAATCATTGAAACATTTCTTAATATCACTTTTCCTAATCTTTATTCACCTCCCAACATCTTTTGTACTTGTGAGAACACTTTGGTGCAAGAGGATGCAATCATGGACAATCATGGCAATCATAGTTGTTTTTCTCCCAATACCTCATCCACATGTGAGGAATTTTTTGTGGTGTTAGAGTATCCAATCATTGTGTCATGATAATTTTGTTTGTTTATCTCCCAATACTTCTCCTACTTGGTAAGATATTGTAGCACGAGAGGATGAAATTATTGATACATTTCTTTCAACAAACAGTAATATGGATGGCATAGATGAAGATGCTAAGTTGACATTCGATCCCCCCTCAATAAAAGTTCATTAAAAAGTAGGTGACTCGATTGAGGTTATGAATGCACAAGTAAAAATTGAATCTCCTTTAATTAGTGGAACTCCTAAGTCACCTCCAACCAAATGACCACCTCAAAACAAACCAAAACCTCTAGGTAGTATCTTGAGCTTTGCAAGGAAACTAATTAGTAATCATGTGTTTCAACAACCAAGTTATCAAACAATTGCTCACACATATAACATTCCTCAATTTAGTGGTAAAGAGTATAATCTTGTTGAGAAACTTCATCATACTCTAGCAAACATCTCCCTTTGGGATTTAATTCAAACATCACCTACATATAATAAGATGCTCCACGAGATTTTGCTAAAGGCTAATATCTCATCTTCTGTTAGACCAAATGATGTGGTCACCTTTGATTTAATGCAAGTGACAAAGTTGTATATTACATTCTCTCAACATGAATTACCCTTACTTGAGATACAAATTAAATATGAGGCCTTAATGATAAAGGTGATCATCAATGAAACTAAAGTTAGGCGTACTCTCATAGACAATGGAGTGGGTCTTAATGTTTGTAGCATTGATCTCTTAGATAAAATTGGTGTGGACAAGAATCTTATAGAATTTAAATGATATTAATATTTGTGAGCTTTGGCAATGTTAATAAGCAACCATTAAGAATGATCACATTACCCATTGAAGTTGGACATGTGGTTTTGCCTACACTTGTCCATATCATGTCAGGACCTCTTTCATACAATCTTCTCTTAAGTAGACTATGGATTCATGCCATGAAGGGAGTCCCATCTACTCTTCATCGTGAGATGAATTATGAATAAAACAACAAGATGTATGCAATTAAAGCATATGAAGAAAGTTATAAGTTACAAGCCAAAGTCAAGCATAATACTGTTGACTCTCTTAATACATTTATTTCAACTTCAAAGGTAGAACCTATAGAAGTTGATGGTAATCCAAATTGTCTTTCACCTACAAGAGAACTCTTAGATGATGATTGGGGGGAATTAGATTGTACACTCTCCTTTATAGGAGAGTACAAAATCTCACGATCTAAAGAGTCTAGTGTTGTGTCTTCTATATCAATGGACTCAAAAACATCAGCCCATGATGGTGAAGGGAGCTCTTTAACTTTTGTCCCTCATGAGAGGAAGATGCATAATTTTGAAAAAAATAAAAAGGATTTGCATGCTCGTGAAGAAGCCAATCTTTCTCATAAGCATGTAGATAAAATCTCTTCATCTGAGTTGGAATCATGTTATGGTCTTGGATACAAAATTATTTCTAAATATGCATATCATGCAAACATGGAACAAAATGATAAGGATCAAGAGAAGTCTATACCGTACTTTTCCAAGAAGGGTCTAAGTTTCCAACATTCCTCCCCATCTTAATGTAGGAGCATCTAGTGGTGTAGGGAAATCTTGCATCACCCAAAAAAATTGCTTTCGTTTTTTTTTTTAGTTGTTTTGAGTCTCATGATGGCACTTAAGGGGTATAAGAAGTCCGAAGTCAAAAATAGCGAAAAACAATCACTTACTATTTTTAGTAAGTTGGCCTAAACAGGCTCATATGGACCTGAAAATTTACCCAAATGAGCAGAGCTGAAAAATATTTTTGGTCACAAAAGAATCACCTCAATACCCTGAATGGTTTGAGATAGATTAAAGTTTTTGTCTTGAGAAATTTCTCCAATGCAACTTCAAATTCAAATATAAAACTTTAGAGACCCCAAAATAGCTCGAAAAGTGGGTGAACCATCCTATGGTCAATCTACACATTGTAGATCTCTTTAAGAGCTTTCCAATGATATAGAATAATTGCAAATTGAACACCCAGATCAAAAGTTATGGCCCCACGAAGTTGCCCCTCTAAAAAGTGAATTTCATTAAAATTTCTTCCTAGACCATAAATCAATCGACAGGACTTTGGCACCAAAACAAAAGGGAAAGTTTCACTTTCTAGAACATCCTAGGGTGGTTATTGGGAAAATAAAAAGGGATATGAGGGGGTTGTAGAAGTTGGCTCCATTAGTGTAGATTGTGGCTCCGAATAGTAGTTTTTCTTTCGAAATTGATTTTGTTGTAATGAATCAAGCCCATGAGGCTGTAGCATTGTAAGTTATGAATTTGTAATTTCATTTTCTAAAAATAATTGAAAGTGGGTTATTTTTTGTCTCGCATCTTCTGTGTTGGTATCTATTGTTGTGTTTTGTGGGGTTTAGGCGGTATATCCCTCATCACATCTTCATCTAATGATTTATAATCTATTGTATGTACGACATTTTGTGATAAGAAAAAGATTTTCTTCACAAGAGAAAGAAATTTCCCCTACAATTGATCAAGAGAATATCTTGTTGGTGCATGGTCATTTTTACCAATGAATGTAAGGCCTTGAGTAATAAAATATAAGTTAAGGATCGTGGTGCTCTTCCATGTGTTGATGCACCTAATTCCACTAATCAATAATGATCATCCTATCATGTTGCTCATCACTATGTGGCATTTGTAGCTTTATGTGTTTTTCTCATTGTCATTCATGGTTGTACAATCTTAAGTGCAACCATATTCTTCATGGCAAGAACATGATAGTCCTTGGTGTGTTTGTCCTTATGTATATGCTTGTGGGGGCAAGGATAACTAGTTTTGGGAGGCAAGCATTCTTTTCAAGGATCGCCTCTTCCCCTCTTTATCCTTAAAATACCAACATAGCAAGTATGTTGATATTTTAAGGGGGCATATATTACCCTTATCCATTTTGTTTTGTGATGTTTGACCTATTGACATACCCCTTTTGATGGCAGTGTTGTTTATAGAGTGGGTATAAATTTATCCCCCGAGACGTTAAACTTTGTGCACCCCCTAAGGTGAGTTTTGTTGCAACCCCAGAGGTGAGTTTTTGCAAGATAGTTCATGGATTCAACATAATGGAGCTTTTCAAGTCATGAACTTGAGCACCCCTTTTTAACATGGCCACCTAGCATAACACATCTTGCTTTCCAGTGCATCCATGTGTTTATAAATGATTTTACATCCTTATGAGAGCATAATTTTATTTTGGTAGCACATTCAATGGATGACATTTGGTATTTGAAACAAATTTAAGACTAAGGTCGATTTGCCTTACCAACTCGAATCTTGTAAATACTAACCTTGTTTTTTGTTGTGTGTCTTTTATGTGTCTTCTTCGTGTTTACATCATTTTTGTTTTTATTTTGTTATCATCTTCATGTTCCATCATGTCATTTGTTGTCATCATGTATGTTTCATGCTTTCTGACATGTATGTTTGTGTATGTTTTCTTGTTGCATATCATACATATGTGTGTGTTCTTTTGTGCTTATGTTGGTTTTCCATGGAATATTGAATCATGGGGGTTTGAGCTCTCCTCCTTGATCCTTAGTCATCCTATATCTTCAACATTTGACAATCAAACCCCTCTTGACATATTTTTCTACTTTAGTGTGAGTTTGAGAATATTCATACTCTCACTAAAGTGGGGGCTAAACGTAATGTCAAGAATTGTCACCCTTAACAATTTCACACTATATTTTTCTCCCCCTAATTTTTTTAGTCCAATTGACCCCCTAATGTCTTAGAATTGTGTATTTTGGATCCCATTTATACCACTTTTCAATAAATTGCAAGAATTGAATAAATCCACTCGATTCATGTGTTATCCCCAACACTTAATGTCCTGGAAGTTTGGGCTAGGACCCCCTTCTTAACCAAGACTAAAATTTTGGTATGTTGTTGAAGGTATTTCAACGTTCAAAATTCAAATTTCAAGTGTCAACTTTTAGAATCTAATTTTCATAAAATTAGGATAAATGCTTATAAATACCTAGTCATTTCATCATTTGACATTTGAAGTGAAAGAATCTAGCAAGAGGTGAACATCAAGAGAATTCAAGAGCAAGTCAAGAGAAACATTTCAGAGTTTATTGCAGCAATTCAAGATCCAACATCATGTCAAATTTTGTGTGTTCATGTTTATGTTTTGTGAAGGCTAACCCTTATTATAGGTCTCCAAAGCATTCAAGCAAGCAAGATCCAAATCCTTGAGGAGATGTGCATGACTTTAGTCCTTCAAGGAAGCCATTGAAGGGTGGTGAGTTGTAGCACTTTGTGATTTCATCATTCCTTCTTATCCATTTATCATTGACATTTCCATTATGGAAGTGGAAACACTTACATAGGGTTTGACCAAGGCGAGCCTCTAAATGGCCCAATATTTCCTCTCTTTGTGAATGTGCAAATCTCAAGTTGAAGAGGATTGAAGGAAGTGTGAACACAAATTGTTCATTGTTGCATTCAAATCCCTAAAGTTTGTTAAGCCATGGAAACTCACCTACAAATTTATCTAATGGCATTCCGACAATTTTGCAAATGAAAAATAGAAGCTCGTATCCAACATCAGAGGACCCCAAAAGTTGATCAAGACACCCCTAAGAAGATCTAGACGTCCTTGGGTGTATAGGTCCTTTTAGGCACACTGAAATCAATTTTTTAGACAAGATTAATTATCCTTTGCACTTTCCAAATCTACCAGAAATTGATTATTTTTATTTATTAGTTGTTAGATTCTTGCAATTTTAATATTAGGGCATATAGTCTAATTAGGTTAATAAAGGCAAATCAATTCCAATCCATTCCGATCTTCAATTAGATGTAGATCCAAGTTTGATTGGCTCACCTTCAGAGTTGCAAGTCAATCTAATCACCTTGTTGATCTTCATCTTAATGTAACTTGGAAAAAGGGCCCCTTACATCCTAGGTTGTTTTCACTTAGGACCTAGGGTTCCTTTTTCTATGTTACACCTTCAATGGTTGATATATTTTGCACTTATAATTTTGCAACAATCCTTGTTGTTTAGAATAAGGTCTCAGCTAACTTTCACCATCAGAGCTTTATTTAGGTGGGTGATTTTCCTCATACTCAAACCTCCCTACACTTTAGGGAGGCAGACTTTATCCTAGCTAAAGCCAAAAAAAATTTCCCAGTACCTAGCCATAGGAAATTCCCTTGAATTTTTTCCATCTTATCTGAAATATAGACTAAAATTTTAAAGAGAGTTAGAAAGTACACCAAGATTACCTTAAGGGAGGCAACAAGAAGTTGCAGCTTACCAGGATTGCTCAGTATTTTTTCCCTCCATCCAGCTATCCTTTTCTGAATACGTTTCAAAATAGAATTCCAGAAGTTGGGGGAAACCCCTTTAACAGTGAGGGGGGCTCCTAGATAAATTCCAGGAAGATCAACACACTGATAGCCTAATATATCCTAGATTTTCCTCCTTAACACTACATTGGAGTTTAAGAAGTAGATCTTACTATATCATAATTGATACATTGACCTGAGGTCGCTACATAGTTAACACACTTTTTTCAACATTTAGCCTCAACCATAGAGGCCAGAAATGATGGTGTCATCCATAAATTGTTGCAAAGCTAAAGGAGGAAGAGAAAAAGCCACCCTAACTCCTCTAAGGTCGCCATTCTTAATGAGCTTTAGGATATTTCTCCCTAAAACCTTTGTAACCCAAATAAACAAGGAGGATAGGGAATCCCCTTGACGAATACCCCTTTCAGTCCCAAAGAAGCCCCTTGGAATACTATTAACCAGCATTGAATACTTCACGATAGTAACACATTCCCTAATAATGTTAATAACATTCTCATGGAATCCCACCTTTTTTAGAACTTTAAACATGAAGTCCTAGTCCACCCTATCATAAGCCTTTCATATGTCAAGTTTGAGAGTCATACTAGGAAGGAGACTTATTTCCATTGAATGCAGATCTCATGGGTTGAAATGACCACATCAAAAAATTGGCGCCCCAAGACAAACCCATTATGTTTCACATTGATCAACCTTCTCAATAGGGGTTTAATCGTGCTAACTAAAACTTTGGAAAATATCGTATACACCATATTGCATAAACTAATAAGTCTGAAATCAACATACTAGTAGGATCATGAACTTTTGGGGTGAGAGCAATATAAGAGTTAGAGTTTTTAAGGATTTTACCAATGCGAAAAAAAAAATCCTTGACCACCCTAACAATATCAAGACCCGCAAAGTCCCAAAATTCTTAAAAGAACACTAGAGGGAATCGATCAAGACCCAAGGCTTTATAGGCTCTCGTAGGAAAGGTAGCAAGCCTAAGTTCATCGTCAAAAATGGGAGCCATAATGTGTGCACTATCTTCAGTGGATAGTGCAGTTGGTAAGCAGTTCAACAACTAATCCACCAACTCAATGTCACAAGGAGGGGATTGATCAAAGTAAGCCTTGTAGAAATAGTTTGAGGCCATTTTCCCAACAAGGGTATCATTAGTAACCTTTTCGTCATGCTCATTCATGAGTGCAGAGATGGGTGAAAGCACAAAGTTGAGTCAACTTAAGGTGGAAGTTTTGACCTTAGAAAAAAATTGAAATCAGGAAGAATCAAGATCCTGTCTTTTAATAATCGGGATGCCATTTTGCTTCAGAGTCTCAAGCCTAAAATCGAAACAAGATCCTACTTTTTTTAAATCGAGATCTTGTTTTTTAAAAGTCGAAAACCCATTTTTTTAAAATTGTGATCTCATTTCATAAAAAGTTATTTTTTATGCTTTTATGAAATGGGACCCCTTTTTGAAAACTTTCCATTTTTGGCAACTTTTCAAAACGAGATTCCATTTTGAAAACTTTCTATTTTTTGGAAAAGTTTGAAAACGAGATCCCATTTTGAAAACTTTCCATTTTTGTAAACTTTTCAAAACGGGATCCTATTTTGCAAAACGAGATCCCGTTTCGTAAAAGCATAAAAAAATATTTTTTATGAAACGAGATCTCGTTTCTTAAAATTTTGAATTTTTGGTCAAATTTTTGCCTTTTTTTCAGTTCAAAAAAAGGCTTGGGGATCCGAACCTAAACTTTGGACCTAGTTTGACTTGCAACTTGAAGGTCATGTCAATGTCACAAGAAAATAGTGATTTTGGACATATTTTTGAAAACCTGTTTTGCTAAAAATTTTGACAAAATTAAAACCCATTATAGATGAGAGTGTAGATTCCAAATATGTATTTTATTTACAATTGGATTATTTATTCTATTTTTCAATTAATTTTTGATGAAATTGACCCATAAATTTGAAATATCAATTTTTTTTAGTATTTTAATAATTTTTTATTAAAATATTTTTTGTAAAATGAATTGCACAAAAACGTACCTCAGACAATTCTTTTCAATTTGAAAAAAATCAAAAAATGATAAATTTAGGTCATCTTATTGTGATGTACACGACGATTTTTCAAAACAACAAATATGGCTAATAAAAAATTAACAAAAAATAAAATTCAATAAAAAATTACAAAAAATATCGAAAAACCTGTTTCAATGAGTTACAAATCTTTTCTCAAAAGGATTTAGAAAAATATGATTATTTAAGTCAAAATATAGATGACATACAAATGCATGGTATGGTAAAAAAAAAGTGACTTTTAGACAGTGATTTTTAAAAATGCCTATTAAAAATTAATTTGTATCATTTGGGTATTGAAATAAATTACATATTTGGAAACTAAACTCTGAATACTACATTTTATGATTAATGGGTTTTTTCAAGATTTCATCTTTAAGTGCTTCAAATTTTAAGGTCAAATATGACAAATGATTTTTTTTAAGATTTCATCTCTAAGTGCTTCAAATTTTAAGATCAAATGTCATTTTACAAAGCAGGGAAACACTTCCACTTTTTTACCAAAAAATGAACTCAACTTCTTGCACACCTAGATAGTGTTCATTTTCCTATGTATTATGGCAACCTTTTGGAAGAAAGCAAAGTTTTTGTCCCCCTCTTTCAACCATTGACCCTTGATTTTTGCTTCCACATAATTTCCTCTCTTCGTAGAATTTATTTCTAATTCTTTTGTGGTGATTCTTCAATAAGATGAGAATCAATAGAGAGATCTTCAATTGTCATTTGGATTTACAAATCAATGAGCTTTGCAACCAACCTTTTTTCAGAACATTCCCAAAGGTTAGTTTGTTTCATCCCCTCACTTTTTCTTTTATCAAGCTTAGCTTTCAAGAGACTCTATACATAGTTGTACCCTGAAAGGGGTTGTTCCACCAATTGAGGATATAATTTCTAAAGTCAAAGTGTGGTCCACATAATTTCATAGCGGAATGGAATAGGTCCCTTACGAGGACTATCAACCCAAAAAAAAATGAAGAGAATTATGGTCTGAAATAGTCTGAGGTAAAGCCACCATATTTGAGTTGCACCCCATATCCCAGTTTGAAGAGACCAAGAAGCAATCAAGTTTGAATTGAATAAGCTTCTTACCTTTCCTAAAGTTTGTCCAAGTAAAGGGTTGCCCCTATAATTCAATACCCATTAGGCCAATTGCATTGATGAAATCTGCCAAATTTTCCATATTATCAATGTAGTCACTTAGTCCCCTAAGTTTTTCAAAGGGAAAAAGGGGGTATTAAAGTCACCAACCAACCAAAAGTAATTTCTATTTTTCATTATTTGTCAAGCTAAATCCTCCCAAACAATCTTACGAGCATTACAAAGCATACAAATTGATAAGGACCTGAGATCAAAAGGCAACAAGGAACAATAAGCTACCAATGGATCCCACACAGTCACAATTCCTCAAAGGCACCATACACTTCACTAATGAAACTTTTTGCCCTAGGCTAGATACAATTTGCCACTGATTGGAAAGTATCATGATTCATTTTAACCTCTTGTATTAGTAGGAAATCAATCTTATTCTCAAGAATGCAAGTCTTGAGAGAGTGTTGTTTTTGAGGGCTATTAAAGCCTCTCATATTCCAAGAGAAGAACTTCATTTACAGTTTTTAGTGGTTGACTCCAAAGTCTTCTACCTTTTGCAAGCAATCTCCCTTGTTATTTCCTTCTCTTTTGTTTGACGTTGAAAGGCCTACCTTCTTTTGAATCCACTCCCACATCAATTTTCTTTTTTTGGTTTTTATTGGTGTAAGAAGGTTTCTATTGGTGTAAAAAGGATTTATAAGAGTGTAAGAGGTGTAAGCAAGCATCTTTGACTATAGGTAAAAAGTGGGTAATTTTTTTTTAACAAAATGAGTTAATATTTTATCTTTTTATGGATCATTTTTATCCATTTATGAAGTTGGACGAAAATCTATTTTTGTTTAATATATTTTGAGAAAAAAATGGAGAGCTAAACACATGACATATTATTATATGGGAATTATAAGGACTATTCATGACAACCTTTGACAAATTTTGTGATAAGGAATAAGGTTATTTCAAACAAATTCTATGAGGACTTACATGTTTTATTTAAGATTGAAATAGTGGAATAAGAGTAATCTCTTTACAAGGACTATTCATGACAACCTTATGACAGATTTTGTGATAAGGAACAAGGTTATTGAAATAGTGGAATAAGAGTAATCTCTTCAATAATATATATTTCTTTTATTTATTTTGAAAGAAAAAAAAAATACCCTCTTAACTTCTATAAATGGAGAATGTTTCATGCATTTGGTATGTTTTGAATTTTTTTACTAGTAGGAAATTAGTCTAATTATATTTTTTTGATATAGATTGTGAATTTGATTTGTCCATAAGCTTTGTTTTATTATTCAAGTTGGTCTGATTTTTTAATATATTATTTTTAGCAATATAATTTGGAAAACCCCTTTAAATATTATATTTTGTTTACAAAAATAAATTATTTTATTTGAATATTTGTATATTTAAAATAGTGTGCAGATTTGATTTATTCACAACTTTTAGTTTATTATTATAGTTACGAATCTAAATTCAAAAAAATTAAAATTTTATTTTTCATAGAAAAAAAATTGTGTTAGCACATCACTACTTGCACTCAAAGCTATATATCATTTGGCAAATATTAAAAAGCTAAAGGAACACCAAATGTGTTATTTCTTACCCTTATACCAAAATTTAACACATCAATAAAAGGTAACATTATAAAATATTTTTTCCAACATCATATAAGTGTAAGAAATACAATAGCATGGCCTTCATGTATTTTATTATGGATGTACCAATAGAACATTATAAAATATTTCAATGCTTTATAATTCAAGTGAAATTTGAACTCACTAATCAATAATACATTATCACCTAAATACTTTAGTTAGCAAGTAGGAAAGAGTTAACATGTAAGAAGAGTTTGTAATATAATCAATTTCATGATGTAATAATTCCTCACTAAAAATCATAATATCATTCTATAATGTATGAAAAATCTATGAAGTTTCAATAAAAACTCAAGGATGAGATAAATATCATCATGAAGCATGACACCATGTATAAAAACACACTCAATGAAAGCATATGAATCTATAACAAAGGGCTATCATGACTTCCAAGAGTATCATCCAACAATGTCATGAATAGGTAAAGAATATGTTACCTTAACAAAACCTATCACCCTAGGAATATCATAAACATTCACTATCACAAGTCATAAGTCAAATAAGATTAAACAAAGCTTTGCAACCAAGTGAAGTAGATGTATCTAAATTAAAAGGATAAGCTACATCAAATTCTATGCAAGAAACTTCCATATAGGACATCCTCTTCAATTTGATAAAAAGAAGGGAAAGCATCAAAAGGATAAGCTTCTATGCAAGAAACTTACATATAGGACATCCTCTTCAATTTGATAAAAAGAAGGGAAAGCATCAAAAGGATAAGCTTCTATGCAAGAAACTTCCATATAGGACGATAAGCTTCTATGCAAGAAACTTCCATATAGAACATCCTCTTCAATTTGATAAAAAGAAGGGAAAGCATCAAAAGGATAAGCTTGTATGCAAGAAACTTCCATATATGACACATCCCCTTCAATTTGATAAAAAGACATGAAAGCATCAAGATCGAGAGGATCAACATGTGAGAAGACATACATAAGTAGAACCTAAGGACAATGTATTATGAGAAATCCTAACAAAAGATGTAGGAATGATGTATAAATAAAGGGTCCGCATGTGTATATAAAAATTATGGAATAAAGATCCAACCTTAAGAGAAATGGACAAATGTTACAAGAATGAGATGAGTAGATAAAAGAATCTATTACTTAAACCTTTGAGGCACTACAACAGCTAGTAATATGGATACTAGCAAAATCACACAATAAACAACAAACCTTAGAGAAGAATTAAGTTATGGAACTCAAAGATGGAAAAGAAATCAAATTCTAAGCAAATAAGTAAATTAGACCTAAAAATAACATATAAAATTCTAACATCAAACTTAAAGCATGTAGGTTAAGTTCACCTAAAACATAAAAAAGAAAATTGTTTTACATAAATAACCTAAGTTAAACAAATAAATGCATATAATAAATATGCAATTTAAATTGGTCTAACCAATTAGATCAATAATTACAATAAATATTTGTAATGGATAAGTTACTTAGCTCTAGAATCAATGTTAGAATAATATCATTGATGTCATGCAAACTTATTTGTCGTTGATGAATGTCTCCATTATGATATCTTAAACTATCTTAAATAAATCTTCAAACTAGTAGGGTCATGCTTTCCTAAATCAAACTCCTAAATTCTCAATTTTATGGTATTGAAAATGTTTGACTTTTCAAACAATGCCCTAACTAGCATATATATCTATTATTTATTATTCTCAAGACGTCTATTGCATTTTTATGTGACTAATTCATTAAAAAATAGATTCAATGTTTATTAATAATATATATATATATATATATATATATGCTAGTAGCATTCACAACACAACATGGAAGAAAAAATTATTAGTGTTTAGAATAAGCTTTAGGGTTAGGGTTAGAGTAAGCATTAGAATTGGAGTGAGCATTAAAGTTTGGGTTACATTTAGGATCAGAGTTAACACTATGCATAGGGTTATAGTTACACTTAAAGTTCAAATAAAGTTAAGAGTTAAGGTTAGAGATTATATAGGGATTAGGGTTAATTGAATTAAGGATAGAGTTAGAGATAAAATTGGGATTAGAATTAATAAGATTAGGGTTAAGGTTAGAAAAAAAATTGAAATTAAGATTAGTGTGATTAAGGTTAGGGTTAGGGTTTAGGTTAGGGTTAAGACAAAGATTAGGATTAGGTTTATTAAGACTAGGGTTGGAATTAGAGTTAAAGATATAATTAAATAATGGAATAGGATTATGATTAGATTTAGGGTTATAGTCACAACAAGTGAGATCCCTAATAAGGGTCTTTTAATTTCCATTAGTGGGATCTATAACCTCTCAGCATTAACCAGTTATGGCGTAACCACTGTCCATGGGTATGACCTCTAACCAGCTCAAAAAGCTGCAACCTTCTACAGCTGTGATCATTAACTTCCCTTTCTCTTGTTGGAAAACCTTTTCCTCCTCCTGTGCTTCTACCCAGATCCAAGCCCAACAAGAAAGTTACAGCCTCCAGTTTAAACAGGAATTAACCGAACTAGAAACCTACTTTCTCTCCTATTTATTAACAAGACACAGTAGGAAATTAGGAATAGTGCGAAAAAATCCCAATAAAAACACTTTGTTTTTAAGTAATACATATAGAAATGAAAAACACACAGGAAATAATAATATTGCAATGAAGAAATAAAACGAAATGGAAAGAGAAAAAAGACTACTGAAACATTTAAGCTTGCCTCCTTGTTCCAGTTGTCCACACTATTTTCAGCAAGCAAATGCAAAAAGAGATTTTATAAACCCTAAGATCAATAGATCCAAACAAATTTTTGAATAAAGCAAGCCCTCAGAATCAGAGTATTTGGGTTAATCTGAAAATGATGCAGCGGCTTTGCAGCCCTCGTCATTATTTCAATCTCCTCCTTGGGCACAACAATTTTCTTAACATACAAAGTCACACCAGAGATAAATTCCTTTCGAGGAAAATAAAAAGGAAAAAGCACACGCACCTGGCCAGATCTTGTCAAACGATAAACGGGGTAAAGGGTTTGATTGCGCTATGGAATATATAGAAACCCTAGAATTTATAGGGTTCAAATCTACGGCCAGCAATTCATCTAAACACTGGCTCTTGGTCTTCTGTTTTAATATATAGAAACCCTAGAATTTCTAGGGTTCAAATCTACGGCCAGCAATTCATCTAAACACTCCAAGCGTTCGGTGTGTAACACTTCCACAACTAAAACAATTTGAGAGTCGAAATAAAAGGAAAAACATTTCTCATCGTAGCCCTCTTTATGTTTAGATCTCCTAGCAACAATTAGGTTGTTTTTTAAATATAAATTTAACTATTTTAGATTTGTGGGTATAGGATTAATTTAAATCATTTTTACAATTAAGTATTTGAATCTTTGATTTTTAAATTTGTTATTTTTTAATTTGAATTTTTTTTTTCTTTTTTATTTGAAAATTTATTAAAACATAACTTATTTCAAATTACATGTTAGGGTGGTGTATTTAATAATCTATCCTAATTACGACAATGCAACTTTTAAGAGCTAAGAAGAAAGGATGTAAACTCTTCACCATAAAGATTAAAAAACTTGGGAAGAATATAGATGATTCAAAGTTCCAAAGTTTACAAGAACTACAAGATGGTGAAATAGATGAAACTGGAAAATTGGATATGGAGAAGTATCTAATATTAAGGAAATTTTTGGATGTATTTCCAGAGGAGTTACCAAGGTTACCTCTGAAAATAATATTTGACTTAAATAATGTACCCTCTTTTGGAAGAACATACACTTGGAAAGTTTACCATACAACCTATGTTCTCTCAAACATTGTAGGACCATTTCTAAATGCTTGCAATGTTCTTCCTCATTTCTAGAATAAATCAATATATCATCTAGAAAAAATAGTACAAATTTTTCAAGGTAATCCCTAAACACACTATTCATTAGGTTCATGAATGTTGCAGGTGCATTTGTTAAATGAAAAGGTAAAACAATGAACTCATAGTGTCCATATCTGGTTCTAAATGTAGTTTTAAAGATATCTTCATCTTTAACCCTCAATTGTGATATCTAGATCTCATATCTATTTTAGAGAATATAGCGACACCCCTCATTTGATCAAAAAGGTCATCAATGTGTGGCAATAAATACTTGTTCTTAATTGTAGTTTTGTTAAGAATACGATAGTCGATGGACAAACACAATGTACTGTCCTTCTTCTTAACAAAGATGATTGGCGCTCCCCAAGGTGATACACTTGGCCTTATTAGTCCTTTCGACAACAATCCGTCCTTGATTATGTCTTAAGTTCCATAATTTTAGTGGTTCTCATCCTGTAGGCTACCTTAGAAATAGGTTCTGACCTTGGAATTATATCTATAGAGAAGTCAAATATTATTTTCAGAGGTAACCTTGGTAACTCCTCTGGAAACACATCCAAAAATTTCCTTAATATTAGATACTTCTCCATATCCAATTTTCCAGTTTCATCTATTTCACCATCTTGCAGTTCTTGTAAACTTTGGAACTTTGAATCATCTATATTCTTCCCAAGTTTTTTAATCTTTATGGTGAAGAGTTTACATCCTTTCTTCTTAGCTCTTAAAAGTTGCATTGTCGTAATTTGTCGAACCCTAACCCTTTGAGTTGAAAACTAACTGTAATGGGTTAAAGTACATTTTTACTCAACCTAATTTGAATGTTAGGCAAAGAAGATAGTTAGAGTTAATAGTTGACTATGATTTTAATATCATTTATATTAAGGGGAAAGAAAATCGGGTTGCCAACACAATAAGTCAAAGACGACACATTGCTTCTATAGTAACAATCCAAACTGATCTAAAAAGGGCAAGTACTCTGAAAGTGCAAGGAAAATGGGTATTACTTGCAAGTTAAGCAAGCATTCACTGATAATCCACAAGATTCTAGGTATGAAGGTTTTCAATTTGAACCTAATGGAATACTTAGATATAAGGGTAGAATGTATGTACCTAACATAAAGGAATTAAGAAATCTGGTATGGAAGGAAATACATGAAGTACTGTGGAAATCTTGGAGTGATGAAAATTATGGTTGATATAAAACCATTATACTTCTAGAAGGGAATGAAGGGAGATGTCGCTAGTTTTGTGGCTAGGTGTCTTGAGTGTCAAAGGGTGAAAGTTGAGCATCATCATCCTACGGGCTTGTTAAACCCACACGACATACTAGAGAGGAAGTGGCAAGTCATAAGTATGGACTTTGTGTAGGGATTGCCTATGTCAAGGAATAAACACAATGCCATTCTGGTGGTACTAGATAAGCTTACAAAGGTAGAAAATTTTACACCAGGGAACCTAACTGATGGAGCACCTATCATAGCGAGGAAATTTGTGCAGGAAGTGTTTAGATTGCATGGGATTCTTGAAAAGATTATTTTAGATAGGGATGCATGAGTCACTTCTAGGTTTTGGCAAACCTTGTTTTTTACACTAGGGACTCAGTTGAATATTAGCTCAGCATATCATCTAGAAACAGATGTGAAAATGGAAAGGGTAAATCAAGTATTGCAAGACCTACTTAGGATGTATTACATGGATCAGCAGTACAAGTGGGAGGATTACTTACCCTTAGTTGAATTTGCTTATAATAACTCATCATTCTATCATAAATACGGCTCCTTTCAAAGCTTTGTATGGTTGAAAGTGTTGAACTCCTATAAGTTGGGATAAACTTGAGGATCGAGTAAGTCTTAGGCTAGAAATGTTGGTTGAAATGGATGAACAAGTTAAGATTGTTAAGCAAAGGTTAGTTGAACCTAATGATCGACAAAAAAGCTACATTGGTCGCTAAGAGAGTGCCTCTTAATTTTGCCTTAGGTGACAAATTATTATTGAGAGTGAAACCTCATAAAAGCTCCATTAAATTTGGAAAGTCTTTTAATTTAGACCCACATTATGTTGGACCTTTTGAGGTTCTAGAGGAAGTGAATCCAGTTTCCTATCGGATCATGTTGCCACTAGCTCTTGCCAGAATGCATAATGTCTTTCATGTGTCCTACCTTAAAAAGTATATACCAGGGAATAATCATGTAATTGATTGGACCGCTTTATAGGTATGAGACCCCAGAGTAGTAACTCTCAAGCCTGTAAAGGTGCTAGGAACACGTAATCTATGCTTGTGTAATAGAGAAATCTTGCAGTGCAAATTCGAGTGGGACCAGTATGCATAAGAAACAACTACTTGGGAGGACTATGCAAAAATTTAGCAAAAATTTCCTTATATTCTTAGTGCTTATGAGAATGTTTGAGAAATGTGTTATTAGTTGTTATGTTTTAATAATGCCTTAGGTCATCGGGGACAATGATTCATAAGGGGGGGAGTATGTTACACCCTAGTTGTGTAGTTACTATTTACTATTACTACATAGGGTAAATATGAATCTAATGTGAATTCTAGAGATGAATAAATTATGATTGAACCTTGTCATCAAAATGAATGTTATCTCATTTAATGATTGTCTCATTTGATGTTATCTCAGTTGATGTTATTCATGGTGAAATAATTCATATAAGTGAATGAAAGGTTATTGAATGATTGTTATTCTAACTTTGGAGATGTTTATGAATACTACATAGTGTTATGAACAATTGATTATCATGCACATGTGTTAGTGGATGCAGGTATGTGTTCCATTCCTCTAGGTGGAGGGGAAGTATCACTCGGGAGAAGATCTTGGTTGGGTAACCAGTAAAAGTAAACTATCTGAGCATGTACACACACCACATTAGAATGATTGAGTTGAGTCAGTTTGTGGGTAATAGGTAAGTTATCCCTAGTTGTATGTCTGCATTTGAGAGTCTTGTTTACTTATGCATGCATTGGGTGATGTTTATCTATTTGAGCTTTTGAGATCTTTCTTGTACTATTATGATCGTATGGACAAGTGGGATGTACGTGGAAGTATTTTATATCTATGCATGTGCATTCCAATGGGATCTAATGACACATATATGCATATATATAGATGTACCACACGTAAACACTTATCAATATGATGGTATTCGTGAATGGCTATATGTGAAACAAATATGAACATATATATGTGTATAGTATATACACATACCATATGTATATGTATATTGATACATGCGTATGTTGGCGAATTGACATGCTCATACAAATGCATCGATATAGATATACCTACACATATGTGTACATAGAGGTATATATATATATGCATACATTCAATATAATGTGTTATTATATAATATCTTGTTTGTACTCACACACACACACACACACACACACACATATATATATATATATATCGGATGTATGCTACATTATAGGCTTACAATATATATATAGATATGTATATATATGTAAATATATATTAATGGTTATATATATATATAAATACATGTTAGTATTTAAATATATATGTATGTATATAATACATATTTTATATATAATAATATATATATTTAACATATTATATATGTTTATTGAAATTAACTATCTCTTATTTATTGAAGCTGATTTATTTGTAACATAGAAAAATGTACCCTTAACATTTTCACTCATTTGGGCCTTTCACATGGATTTTGTCCTGATTTTGCTTAGATTTAATGTTTTAATGTGGCCAACACATTCACATTAGGCCTTGAATGCTTGTAAATCAATAAAAACCTAAAGATGTCTTACAAAGGTGTTGTGAACTGTTGTAACACATTTTCCCATTTTTCTAGGACCTTTCCATAATAATTCTCCTAAAAAACCTCTTTTTATCATTTACCAAGTCCTATTTCAAAGTGTTGTAACAAACTTTCACACTTTCCTAGGCTTTTCATTAATAATTGACCCTTTCTTATGTTAAAATGACCCCTTAATGCACTTATAGGTCCTACTTAAGTGTGTTTCAGAAGACAATCCTATTAAAAAACATTAATTACACTTTAATTCTTGACATCCACTTAAAATTTCCCAAGTGGACTAAGTCACCACCTTGGCCGACTTAGTCCCATGTGGCATAAAAATCAAATTTAATCCAAGATTCTGGTGGGATATTGTCTTGTAAACCCTAAGGTCAGCCTATGATGTGTTACTTTCGAGAAATTAGGGTATAACATGTATAAATAAAGGGTTTTCCCCTCATTTCCACCCCCCATCTTCATAAGCAATCAAGCAACCTATCTTCTCAAGCAAGCATCAAGCATTCAAGCACTGTAAGCACTTCAAGCATCAATCCATTGGAGTTGATTACTTGCATATCTTCAAACTTCTTCAACAAGGGTTGAGTGAGTTGTTGCACTTGCATGTTATTCAATCATCTTTCCCTTTTCATTCCATTTCATTATCTAGGGTTTGATTACCAAAATGGGGATTGACTAAGGCAAACCCCTATTCTCTAACCCTAACCCTTTTTCCCCTCTTTGCATGTGTGTTTTGTAGACTTTGTATGCAGATTAGTCAAAGAGTATGGTGCTAAAAGGTGTCATCTTTCTATCCACATCATTCCAAGTCAACAAACCCTAAAAGGAGCTTGAAGATAACTTTCAAGTCAACATCTGAAGATTTAGATATGGGTGTCTGTTAGAAACAAAAGTACAAGTTGATAGTTATAGATTCCAGTCTTGAGATTCCTGAAAGTCATAGGTGGACAAAGTCACCATCATTGGCGAATTAGTCCCATTGCCACGCCTAAAAAGTGATCTCTGCAAATTTGGACACCCAATTCCCCGAAACCTATTCCAACAAAGTTTCCCCGAAGCGGGACTAAGTCGCCCAACTTGGCGTAAGTCTCCCAGTGGAATTCAATAGTAGATTCTAGAAGATTCCAGAGCTCCTCTCCATCAACCTTTAGTTTCCAAGTGCACCCCTTCTACTTCATTAAGTTCTATTACAGTTTTCTTGCATTTTAGGTCACTTTACATAGTCTTTTCAATACATTTACATTTCATTAGTTTGCATTCAATAGTTAGTTTCATTTATCAGATTATTGCATTTAGATACATCCCACATCACACACACATCACACATTAAATCCCTAATATTGAATGAACCCCTAGGTTTTGGGTGTGAAATACATCTCTCCTTCTAGGTGAAAACCCTAGAAGTGCTAAGGAATCTCCTTTCCCTCAAAATCTATGGTTCATTTTGGTGAACCTGACTTTAGAACACTTTTTAACTTCTAATTTTACATTTGCATCCTAGGAAAAGCTTGCATTCACATTGCATTAGGGTTTTGTATTATTTTTCATCCTAGGGTTTTTAAAATTGTATTAGTGAAAAGCTCATATAGCTTGCATTTTTGCATTGCATTTTCATTGAAAAGTTAAAAAAATCTGCATTTTCATTTTGTATCTGCATTTCAAAAACCTAAAAATCAGAAAAACCATTTAAAACTTTTGAAAATTGCTAAAAAACTCACTGTTGGGACTAATTCACCACACTAGGTGACTTAGTCCACCTACATAATTTGCACTATAATTTTGGCATTTTTAGAGCATTTTTTGCATTTCTATTTTATGTTTCTGCATTTTTGTGTTGTTTTCCAAAATTTTAGTTATCAACATTTTAGTGCCCTTTGTTTGCATTGCCTTTGCATGCACCCCGCATTTAGAAAAAATTGCATGTGTTTGGTGTCCTATTGCTGATACCTTAGTGAGAAGAAGTTCAAGACTCATGGCATCTCACGACAATACTCTTGTTGTAGATCTTGGGTTATCTCGAGCTACCACTCCTAGTATTGATAATAGTACACTAGGCTTGGAAACTACCCTTAGTAACTCTTTGCATTTAGGTAGCATGTGTACTGAACATAAACCTGATGATATCCCACAAGACAAGATCATTCACCTTCATGAGGACCTAGCACACTTGCAACATCAAGTGAGCCTTTAAACCATTTCCGCTTTTGTCATTCCCACTATAGACAGCATCCACCGCATGCTTGACATTGATGAAGGCCTAGATGTTGTGAAGAGAATAGTTGAGATATATCAAAAACATGTTCCTTCCACCTCTAGTGCCTCTCAATCAACAAACATTGTGGTTAGCCAAGGAGGACCTCAAACTACTTCTCCTTCAACAATAGCCTCCATACCTACCTATTCTTCTCCTAATGTCACAACAACAATGCACCAAGTTAGCAATGTGATTCCTTCCCTTGGTATTCCTACTAGTACTCCTAACTCCTATGTGGCATCCCATTCCTATCCTCTTCCACCATACCATCCATTAGAATTCCATTCCCTTTCCTTACCACTACATTCACCCCATCACCACTTTCTCTTCCCCCTAATACCATTTACACTGATCCTCTCATCACATAGCTTTTCCAAACCATATCATCCATGCAACAATAGATTTCCACCATCAATCAAAGCCAGAATGGCCCACCCACATAGTATGTCTGCAGCAACCCATTATCCTTGGAAATCTTGTGAACCCCGATGCCACAAGGAATAGAAATACCTCAATTTGAGAAATATGGGGGGAAAGGAGATCCTTCTAACCACGTTAATGCATACACCGCTTTGTGTAGTGACTTTTCTCTTGATGATAAATTGTTTCCTAGAATTTTAAAAGACATTGTCTTGGAATGGTTTTCTTCTTTACCGAACAATTCAATTTGTTCATTTAACGAGCTTTTTGATGCCTTTATTAATCATTTCCAAGTGCATATGACTCCCCAAAAGACTTGATTTGATGTGATGTAAGCAAAAAAATGATGAAAAGATAACTGATTTTATCTCACGCTATCAATCGCTTTATTCCCAAATCGATGTCAATATTTCAGACCCACATCTTCAAAAGATGTTTATAGAAAATTTGCTAGCACATGTTCAGGACAAGCTCACCTTGATGAAGTTCCCTTCCTTCATGCACTTATGCACAACCCTTTGCAATTATCACAATTTGATTAGTAGTCGAGAGACACGATCCACTTCTAGTCGAATTGAGAAATTTGAAAATGTTAACCAAAACAATTCTCAACCATTTAGAAAACAAAACAAAGGGTTCTTACAATTTAACCCTCCTCAACCATCCCCTCCACCTGTCAATAACCAGGTAGTAGCTATTAAGACCATGGTGCCTTTCAGTTATGGATATCCAAAGAGACATTTCACCCCTTTACCCGACACTCTCCATAACACAATGACTCAACTTCTACAACAACAAATGATTACCTTACCTGTTGTCCATGCACCCGATCCTAGCAAGCCTTTACCTCCAAACTTCAACTCCAAAGCTTATTGCCATTTTCATAGACAAAATGGAGATGACATAGAGAAATGCAAGTGTCTTAAGCATCTTGTTCAAGACCTCATTGATTATGGCCATCTATTTGTTGCCGGTGTTAATGATCAAGGCAATAAGTTTGTTGCCCCTCCCAATGAAAATCTACAAATTTTCACTAACCCTATACCTAAACATAATATTTCATTTGTCAAAGCTAGTGAAACTCCACAAACTGATGTTATGAATGTTGATACAAATGATGAATATTTTGATCTTCTTCCACATGTGGCCCATGTCAAGCCTATGGATGAAATGGTAGGCGTGATAGACGTTGTCCCTCGTAGGGGCCAACCTAAACCATCTCTTGATATTACTTTTTCTTCTCAAGACATACTTAAAAATATCCCTGATGGTCCTCTTTACATAGCCGGCCATATCTATGATAAGTCCACTAATGGGATATTAATAGATTTTGCCTATGGAGAGAATGTGATCACAGAAGAATTTTTAGTATTGCATGATCTCTATTGAGATTATTATGATAAACCTAACGCATGGATCAAAATACATAATGGTTTTGCTTCCCCTACGATCAGATTGATTGCCCTCCCATTACAAATAGGCCCTAAGACATTGGATGTTACATTATCTATCATCCCCCAATGAAACCAATTTCATTTGCAGCTAGGCCATCCATGGTTTCACTCAATGAAAGCGGTCCCTTCAGTTCTTCACAAGTGCTTAAAGTTTCCATTTGACAATGATATATTCATTGTCCACCATAGCGAATTTAATCCCTTGTCTTCCAAAGGAAATTTTTCTTTAGAAGCCTTTTGGCCCAAGCCCGTGGAACCCATTACACTTAGAAGAGATTTCTTTTTCATTGCTTATCAAAAATTTAAAGCAAAGAAAATTACGGAACTATCTCTTTGCAACATGTCTCCACCCACTTCTAAAACTCCCATATGGATGAAACCATGCTTCAACCTAAATCAGACTTACCCCACCAACCAACACCTAAAACCTCATCTACATCATCCAAGAGACCTAGAGATTGTGAAAATAACTCCATCTTGCCTCCTCACATAAAAAAGTTTACAAAGCAAAGGAGAAATTAGATGACCAACCTTCCATGGATCCTTCTATTCCTCCCCCTAGGGATAAACAACAACCTATGGTTGATCAACCCACTCCTTCACAAATGCAACTGGACAATAGGATCAAAAGAAATAGAGGAGCTAGGGAGCGTAGACATCAACGTCGTGCCCTTGCTCGCAAGTTACACAGAGAAGACAATAATGAAAATTATAATCCACACTTGACAGAAGCAATGAATGATGATCCTCCTCCCCCACCATTACAACTTGATCTTATACAACCACCACCAGAGTTACACGCTTCAACAAACATCATCATTCATCCTCTTATTGTCATTTATTTAGATGACAATGATGAGGAAATTGCTAAAATAGATGAAGAGGTACATAACAATTTGAATACATTATTTTCCTCTTCCATGAGCTTGCATGACAATTCCCCTTGGAGGAGCATTGACCTTGATGCTAGTTCTACAAATGTTGTCGTCCCTTTAGCTAGTTGCCCACCCGCACTTTACACTGTTGACATGCATTTGCGTTACTTGTCTTTTGCTTTTCCTCCTTTGGTGTGTTTTATTGTGCATGATGTGTTCCACGTACTATTCTATTTGATGTTTTATCTCTTTATGACATTCCTCTATTTGTACTATTGATGCTAAAAATTAGCAAGGTAACAACCTTTATGGGAAACTTAGTTCATGGGGGACAAATTGCACTAAACTAAGTGACCTCCAGATTTTTAAAGAAGCCGACTTCTTTTGTAACTGGGGTATTGAATGGGAAAATGAAGCATATATAAAAATAAAAGATCTAACTAGGGTGATGCACCAAGATTTAGATGTGAGGCATGATAAATCTATCTTTTGGATGTGATTTAAGGGCCTGTTCAACAATCTGCTATGTCCTAGAATGACAAAAATTAAATATAGAAGCCTAAATGATTTATCCAATGACATAAAATAATTTTCATTTATCCAATGACATAAAATAATTTTCATGCATATTCACTGAAAAGAGGAGTCAAATACATGATCTAAACCTACAAACTTGCATTAAAATTATAGAAGTTCTACAAATAAACCATTCAAACAATAATGGGACAGTAAAGTTTATCAAATAGCTTAAGAAAACATAAAGGCTGAACAATGACATAGTCTATGAGTTCTTTTGCAATAATCTAAAACAATAAAAGGCCTGGTGTCTTTTCTCCAAATTTTGTTGCTTCCAAACTTGCTTTCTGAAGCAAGGAGTATTATTTATAGCCAACAATCCCACTGCTTGGCAAGCCAGCAACAAAAATATTTGATATCCAGAGCAATGATGCAGCCGTAAATTCTCCCTCGGCTATTGTAATAGAAAATATTGGGCCATGGCACGTAGACGCTTCCCAGTTGGACACATCTCCTAGAAAATGATGGCATAGCTTACCTTGTCTTAGACAAGTGTCACCTCTTGGAGGAGGCAGTTAGAACACGTGGCGACATATAGAGGCCTAGCGTGCGTGCTACTCTTTCCTTTGATGAAGACTTACCGAGGGAACATATGGCGGTAGTTCGTAGCTCGCAACTCGTTCCCCGTTCCTCATTGAGAAGGCTTGTGCTGAGAATACATGTAGCAACATGTTACTATCGGTACCACTAGTGGGGTCCACCAAAGATAATGAACGAAGGCTATGTGGCAAGTGGGTGCAAGATGACTAGAAAATGAAGGGAAGCAACCGAAAAAGCTCGTGGTAAAGACACGTGGAGGCATAGTGGGGGCAGGTAGAGAAGCAAAGGAAAGAATGCCTTCGAAGAGTGTTGGGTAGCCATGTGGAAGCTATTGATGGAGTATAGCAAAAGAAGGCCGATGGAAGGCAAAGGGTAGCAGGATGAACATATGAGGCTCGATCCAGCCTATAGAAAAATACGAAAAATAAAACTCGAAGGGAGCTCAAAGAATTTTACATTCACAAATTTTGGCAACTACTAGGGGTGTTTCACTTGTGGAATGAGGAACCCAAAATTCTCTTTGGTCTTGCAGACTAGATTTTTATCCATAGGGCGATAGCGTTGAGCTTAGAAAGAGTTGCCTGTAGAGGCAACTAGTTGACCTCAGATGGTATCGATACATCATGCAGATTTTCCTACACTCTGCCTAGGTCGAGCATTTCTTTATAAGGCAACACCTTGGGTAAACCAGCCCTAGACTCACATTGGAAAAGTAGTCACGAAATTAGATGAATGACACATTCAGTGTCTGCTGTGGTAGGGGGCTGGCTGAAATTCTAGAAAGTGATTGGGTCCTGTTGCCTCTTTGATTTTTGCCACAATTTGCTTAGTTGTGGCGATTGAATCATCTTCAAGGAATGGGGACGACATGCCCATCTCAGTTAGCTGGGAGAAATTTTCCCATATGCCATCCATAGCTTGGTTCAAGGTAGCTATGTAGGTATTAGTATGAAGGATGGTTGAATGACAATGGATGAATTTGTTCATCGTCCTGGAAGCAACATTCCGATCCTCAATCCCTTCCTTTGCTAAGTTTTCATCAGAGACCATGTATAGCTTGCTTAGCAAATTCCTTGCTTCAGGAACCTTTTTTGTGATGAACTACAAGAACTGCTCAATTATTCCATGAACCTCCCTACTCAATTTTGTTGCCGCTGACATGAATCTAAGTGTTGACTACAATATTAGGCAGAAGGCCTTAACCTTTTCCTAGTATGAAATGTATAATTGTTGAGCTACTAGGATGAGGTCCAACTGAGCAACAAGGATCTAGGAGCATTCCTTAGAAGGGCAATCTTTACATCCTTCAAGCCGACAATCTTTGTTAATTCCATAACTCTCCTATTCACGGATGCAAGTTGTCCCTCGATGTTACTTAGCTCCCTCGACCAGTTTGCTTCAACCCTTCTCCTATTTATTGACTTTGTTTCCAGGACAAGCTTTGTCTCTTGAATCTTCTTTTCCAATTGGGTCCTTTGGGCCTCAAAATAGCCCTCCTTCTCTTGCATCCCTCGCTTGAATTGAGAGCGATGTAGTTCAAACTCTTTATCCTTTTGTTGCATCACTTGATTCGCCAAGGTTAATCAGTTCTAATAATCTTGGTTCCCTTTCTGCAACACATCGATCAAGGTGAAATCAATGGATTGAAACTTTGCTAGTTCCTCCCAGAGTTTGCTCTGTTCCACTTCTGCCACCTGCGCTTTTTCTGATAAGCACACAATGTATGCCTCCATTTCCTTTTTCTTTTCTTGCAAGAACTCGACTCTATCTTTCGCCAATTTCAACTCCTCCTCTTTCTTTTTTAGCTGGCGACTAGACTTGAGGAAGTCTGTGGTCACCACCCGTTGCGTTTCTTCCATGAGTTCAACCTTGTCCTATGGTCGGGCCACTCTCAGATCAAGTCCCATGGAATACATTTTGTAATCATCCAACAACATCTCCCCTTGTGGTTTGACAAAGTTTAGATTCATGGTGGAAAAATTCAATGTTTCCAATGCTTCATTGTAAACAGTATACACCTTTGGCTCTGCTGCCTTTTTGTCATCTTTTTCTTTTTTCTTTCAGATCCCGATGGCCTACACTTCCTTTATAGCATCACCTTGTGCCATAAATTGGGAAGGCAATTGAATGAGCCCACCTGCAAAATGTGCACCAGGAGGTACAACGAAAGGGAATGTGAGGGTAGTAGCTCTGAGCGCCTTTCTTTTAGGGAGGTTGATAGTCTATGGGGAGAAATTGGGAATTTGCCAAAGTTCAAATTGTGAATCAGTGGGAGAACTCATCAGTTACTGCGGTGAATGTGGGCTCATGGAAGGCTCTAATTGTTGGGTGGACTAGGTTGTGTTTGTTGTTGTAGTAGGAGGGGTGTCAATAGCGTCTACACTTAAGGAAAGAGAGGCAAGAGCAGATTGGGCAGTGGTAGAGGGTGTAAGGGTTTGCGAAGGCATTAAGAGAAATGGCCTCATTTGGGAGAACTGGGAGAAACCCTCTGCAACCATTGTGGTAGAGACAGAAAAGGTAGGGCCAACATTTGAAATGATGGGTGTCATAGAGACAAGAGGGGTTACCAAAGATTGTGAACTTAGAGAAGGAGCAAATGTTACCTGTTGACTGGATGATTATGGCTCTTGGATCATCATGGTCTCCTAGCCAGCTACGGGTGATTTTTAACTCTCCCCAACAATTGTCTTTGTGTGCTACTACTTGGCAGGTAAATTGTCCTCCACTATATCAATTTCCATCAGTTACTGGGTGACTCTTGTCCTTGTGGCAGCCTAGGTGAGTGCCTGAGATGCTCTTGATTGATTCAACTGCACATTTGAAACAAACTGGATAGGCTGGTCCGTTACCTTCTTCTTTTGTTGAGCGAAGGTCGACGATACCTCAGATTCTTGTTCCTCAACTTCTTCACCAGAATCATTGCTCTTGTCTGCGCTTGAGTCAGAAGCGGGATGTTCATTATCCCATATCGCATCGAATTATTCATCCAACACCAAGCTTCCATAATCAGCCTTAGATTTTCTGATTTCTTAGCGGTATACCTAGAAATCCTTGATCATTTCCATGGTCCATTCGTCCTCTTGTCATAATCTGTTGTAACTAGTTCATACATCGTCGAAGGGAAGTAGAAATTATGCCATGGGGGCCTGTTATCTGATGTTGGAATGTGGATCAAATCAGCCAATAGATCATCTAGATCATTCAATGGGTTACGCCTCTTCTCCCAGTAAGGCCGCGGGCTATGTGTTACCTTGAAAAATTCATTTGGTGCATCATTTTTGGGATTGTACTCGCATTTATCACAAATCATCACCACTATGAGATGAGCCAGCTTATTTGTTAGTAGGTCATGCATCTGTTTCTTTTTCATGACCACTATTTTGAAGGTTTATAGGTAGCCAAAGAATCCCCTCTTTTTAGCCTTTCCTCCACAAAATTTTATGTCAATTAGGGAAAGCTACTAGAATATTTTGAAGGCCAACACCTGATTCATGACACAGGTCGGAAGACGAAATGGTTCACCGGTGAAACAACGCAACCGGATGAATGTGAAATTTGTTCTGAGAAACTAATCACATTTGGGAGTGAATTATGCATATATAGTCTGCTCTTTGGTGAGCCGGTCAAAACCATCACCCCCTTGTAAATCTTGTAAATCGGAGTTAGGAAATAGTCTGAAAATGCATAATAGTCATATGTGGAAGAGAGGAGAGGATTCCATATAGAAACTGGCTTTTGTTTGCTCGACTCATCAAAAATAGACAACTTCATATACTTCTTGAAGAAATCAGGGTTTTGGTGCAAAAACATGTGAGCAAGAAAGGAAGGAAACCTGAATTTCTGTTGCGTTGGGTAATCCCTGATTTGTTCTATCATCTCACCAGAACAAGGTATGCTACTTGTAGAACTGAAACCCCAAACCCAACTAAAACTCGTGCACATCCTTGTTAGCGTCCAGGCTACAAACAAATGCTAACATTGAGAATGCCTCCTGCATGTCCGTGGGGAAGGTGATGAGCGACATTGAAATCTTTGGTGGCTTTTGATGATCCACATCGAGCCTTTTGGTTTCCTTGTTGTAGAATTGCAGATCCTTTTTCATGCTTCTCCATGTTGCCTCTCCCTTTGATGGGTTGAATGACTCTAATCCCTCTGGCCTCGAGTTGGGGTGAGGGATGCATAGCATATTCTAGATAGCCTCTAGATAGATATTAACCTGTGATCTTCAGCCCTCAATGGTGTTGGTGTGTGGATTAAAATGTTTGATGGCCCCATCGACCAGTTCTGGGCAATAGTGAACAAATGAGATCATATATTGTGGGAGCCCATTGTACCATAGCTTTTGAGACATTGACTTCAGGCCAAAGGATACCTTCATTCTTTCACAGGCCGCCCCCTTAAATTCTTAGGGTTTTCGCAAGGATGGGATCATGAATATTATCCCAATCCTCCCTGATTCTGCTCTAATCTCTATACTTTTTGGGCTTCTCCAGAACCTTTGTATTAGCCCATTTTGGCTTCTTTGGTATACTAGGCGAAGCATAAGAAAGGTTGTCAAAGACGTAGATGGTTGATGCTCTACGCATATCATCAAACAAGTTGTGTGTTTCTTCCCCCTAGGCCTTTCCTTGTGAAACTATTTGGGAACTCTTCGCCATTTCCTTTCGATATAGATTTTTGCCCTTTTCAAATTTTTCGCAACCTACCTTGGCTCTGATTGTGCTTAAAATTTCCTTTGCTCTGGGCAGCGTTTTTGAAAGGCATTCACAAAAGAAAAAACCTTTTACATGCGATACTTAGCAATTTCCTTCTTTGGGTGGCCAACCATGCTCACCTACTTGCATTAAACTCAAGATAAACTGCCAATTATTTTCCCGTGCGAAGCGAATTACTTGCCATTTTGAAATGACAAAAAATCATAATGATCTTTTGCAATGATGTACTTCAATGTGATTTTTCTTGGAACTTGAACCAGTGATTTGAAGGTGGCTTAGGCATCTTATGTTGTGGCAATTAATATCCTAAATGGAATAATTACGCCAAGGTATGCAATAAGTGCTGAAAAGATTTGTGTTCCTTTTTTGGAGTTTGAAAAGCACCTACAAAATGACACCTCAGTGTCCGACTGTATGGACTAGTGTTGGAGACTGCCACCAGCTTATGCTAATTAATTAGATTCCACTAATCCTGCACGCAACAAATCGTACCTGCATATGCAACTAGGTGAGGGCCTCAAGCAAGCTTTGGTGCAGTTCTCGAGATGGTACTTGATTAACCTCATACTTATGGTATGCAAATTACCACACCTATCCTTGCCATTTCTATAAATAAATGCCTAGGCAATATTTAAATCACACTTAGCAACTTTTGGTAGAATTGTTATTAGGTGTTTGGTTTAGCATTTGGTGCTTATAGTTTGCATAGAGCTTCTATCAGACAATCGTATAGAGCCTATCACCATGAATACCCCAATTAGGCTGGTGTCGCATAAATCACAAACAACTTTTTTGGGTGAGATCTCAACTAGGTGTCTCAAGAGGATGACCAAAAATAAGCATTCCTTAGCCATTATTGTCATAAAATGGGTCCTGGGACATGACTGCCTTGAATACGAGGACAAATATAGGGTTAACACTGATGTGTGCTCTCACTTTGTCATATTGATGCTTGACATCCAGATCCCTAAGCCACTCATTCTCTGCTTGGTGAAGGAGATCTTTCCAAAGAAATACCTAAACGACCTCGGCGAGGTGGTGGCGAATGTTGCATTCGGTGGAGGTATTCCAACTGCAAGTGACCTCCATAAGCTCATTGAAGAAGACACAGTCATACCATTCCTACCATTCCTGAGCGGTTTTAACCTTTAGACGCAAGTTGAACATTGCCAGAGGGTCACTCATGCTTGCCATTTCCTCTTTCGCATATACAATGTGGTACCATTTTATGATATTGATTGGTATACCGACTTCAGGAACCCGGTGTTCCCTCTGCCACTCATCATTGCTCCTTTGGATGGTGCTGCTGGCCAAGTCATTGCCTCAGATGACGAAATGGTTTTGGATGCTGCTATTGATGTTGTCATTGCTTTTGTCCACTCTCATGACTAAAGATTTCCCTCTTTTCATGTTTCAGAACTAAAGCTTGTTAGACTGTTTTTTGTTTTGTATATATGCCTGAAAAAGGCTTTATATTAGTCGAAAGAAGAAGTTACAGAAACATATATATATAAGTATATACTTTTGAAAGCATGGCCTTTGAGCCATTTTGATACTATATTTAGTGAAGTATATAAATATAATGAAGATATAACTTATATTAAAAAAAAATTGTCTCCTTGGCTTGTTCTGCATTGTGGGTTGTCATTTTTCCTACATATGTATGCTTGTTTCAATTCAGTCCATGGGTATTACTTTTCTCAGTCATTATATAGTTCCTTTAAATTTTACTACACTTTATGATAATGGGCTCCACTCGTTCTTGCTTCTTGCATATGAATTAATTAAGAAAGACCGACCAACCAAAACAAAAGGGAAAGAAAAGAAAGACGAACTATTCACATATTTACATGGTGGAATAGTTTGAAATTAGTTGAATAATTTTAAGTGAATCCCATTGAATGGGATTCCCAATGGTTCATGCTCCATGGTTTCCAATTCGAAAGCATTGTGTTCCTTGCACTAAATTATGTTGAAAGGGTCTTCCCAGAGGCTGTCAAACTTTTTGTACTGACCTAGCTTTGTAGCTCTTTCATTAAATTTTAGTACTAGGTCATCATGATTTAGACCTTGGTAAGGTCTAAATCTTTCTTATCAAACCATCTCTTAACCACTTGCTAGTGGTTAGTCATATCTATCAGGGCCTTTTCTCTTTTTTCTTGTACTTCCAACAACTTGGCCAACCGCACTTCCATTGCATCGTTTTGCTCTATCTCGAGAGATTTGAGTAGTTGCAATGCCATAATCTCCATGGAGATAGGTAATAGCACCTCTTTTCGATATACTATCTCATATGGTGAAGTTTTTAGGACTTGCTTAGGAGTTATGTGGTTTTTCCAAAGCACCGCCTGAAGATTTTTATGCCACTCCCGCTGGTGTTCTGAACCAATTCTTTTGAGGAGTTCGACTAAATTTTTATTAGTCAAATCTACTAGGCCATTACCTCGCAGATAGTAATTTGATGATGTTTTTAGGAAAATTCCATGTATGAGTGTAAATTGACATACCTTAGAGCCTAGGAAACCTCCGGTGTTATCGGAGATGACGGTTTTAGGAGGGTTGAATCTTGTCACAATTTCTTCGAGAAAGTTTACTATCTCTGTCTCTGTTGCACTCCTCGGGGGCATGGCTTCAGTCTACCTTGTGAAATAGTATGTGGCCATTATAATAGACTTATGTTCGGTGCTGGAGGTAGGGTTAATCATCCCAATGAAGTCAAGGCCCCATTGCACAAATGGCTCATCAACCACTATCGGGTTGAGGGGCATTGTGAAATTCTTTCTTCTTCCGACAAAGAATTGGCATTCTTTGCAAGATTTAACCAATGAATAAGAATCGTTGAATAGTGTTGGCGAGAAATACCCGACGCTCATGATTTTGATGGCGGTGGTCTTAGCAGAGGAGTGTTCACCCACAGCGCTACTATGGAAAGTGTTGAGGATTATTCTAGCCTATTCTGTGGTGACACACCACAACAAGACACAACGGAAGTTTCTCTTGAACAAGATCTCTTCGATGAGCACATATCCAATATTTTGCAGTTGATAGAACCTTATTTTTTGAGAAGGAAGGCCGAGTGGATATCTTCTTGTGTGCATGAATCTTACTCTATCCGCCAGCCAACAACCTTCTACTTCTGACTCATTCACTAGAACCAGATCCGACTATCCTTCTTCTCATGTAATCTCTTCATTATGTACCAGATATTTGCATAGTCCCCTTCCTTAGACGGTCTTTGTAGTCTTGACCTCAATATCATATTCAAGGATCTTGGTGATCCAATCAGCCCATTTTTTGATGATTTCTCCCTCCATGATGTATTTGTGTATACTGGAATGTGTGACATAAACAACCACCTTGTTGCAAGAGATTAGGTGTCAGAACTTCTTGAGTCCCTTAACTATTGTGAAAGCTTGCCTCTCGATGAAATTGTAGTTTGTTTCATATTCCTTCAAGGTCTGGGAATGAAATGCTATTAGATGTTCTCTCTTTTCTTTATCATCTTTCTGAGTTAAGACAATAGGAATGCTTAACTTACTACTGAATACATACATTATGAATTCTTCTGATAAGTTTGTATTAACCAGTATAGGAGCTGAGGAAATAGAATCCTTAACTTTCTCAAAGGCTTCTCTAGCTTCTTTAGTCCATTTGAAATTCTGATCCTTTTTTAGCATCAAGGTGATTGGCCTAATTATCCCCCCAAAATTAGAAATAAATTAGCTTACAAAGTTTACCTGTCCTAAGAAAGACTGAACACCTTTCTTGTTGACTGGAAGGGGAAGCTCTTTGATTGCTTTCACCCGCTTAGGATCAATTGAAATTCCATCCTTGGACACTACTTGTCCCAACAACTTGCCTTGCGACACCCCGAAAACACATTTTTTTGGGTTTAGGGAGACCCCAAACTCTAGGAATTTTTTAAAAACCATCTCAAGGTGATTGAAATGATCATCTTTGTGTTTGGAGAAAATAGACAGATCATCCAAATAGATCAGGATAATCTTATTGACCAGTTTGCTTAAAGCGATATCCATTGCCCGATAAAAAGTGACTCCTGCATTTGAAAGGTCGAAGGGCATTTTAGCATATGCAAGCATTCCCCATTTGGTAATGAACATGGTCTTGTGTTGATCTTCTTCTTTAACCCAAATCTGGTTGTAGCCCAAAAATCCATCCAACAGAGAAAACATCTCTGAACCTGCTACATTTTGCAAGATTGATTCCATGGAGGGTAGTGGGTAATGATCTTTTAGCGATGCCCGGTTTAGGTCTCAGAAGTTGAAACATAGATGGATATCTTTGTTTTTCTTTCAGACCGGGACTAGGTTGGATACCCATGTGCTATGCTTGACTAAGAAGACAATCCATGACTGGATTAGCTTTGTTAACTCTTGTGCCATTAGCACTTCAATCTTGAGATTCACTGGTGTTATGCCTTGCATAACCACCCCATCTTTTTCCTTGGTCAAAATGGGTCCCCCTTTTGTGTTTTTTGTCCTTGGTTGTTTTTCAACAAAGTTTGGAGTTTTTCTTTCTTCCAACACTTTGTTTTTATTTTTGTTGTTCTGTCGGAATCGGAACCGGAATGGAATCGGGATTGAAACTTGTTTTGAGGATTCCATTCTAATCCCAGTCCCATTTGTCTTTTCGTTAAGTCTTTTTGGTTTGCCTTTGCCTTTGCTGGAGTCGGAGTGGATGTTAAGTCCAAGGTTTATATTTAGTTTCAAACTTGTTTCCATTTCGTCTCCGCCTCCGCCTTTTGGTTTGTTCATTTGGATTTAAGATCGGTGATGGTTTTTTCTTGTTTCGGTCTTCATGTTTTTATTAATTTTCTTTCCTCTTTCTTCTTTGTTGGTGAAACTAGAACCGAAACCAAACTCAAAGCTTGGACAAAGTTTCTGAATCAACTTCCATTCCCGTTCCGATACCACCATTTTGTTTTGTTGTTTGACTTTACTTTAGTCGCACGACAGTAATGTGCCAATTCCCTCTGTGGTTCCGACTCTGATTTGTTGCATTTATGACATTAATTACAGGTGCCATACACGTATGAAGCTGCATTTTTAACCTTAATTAAGGATTAATTGGATGTTATCATCACTGTTTAAAGATTAAGGATGAACCAGAGTTGCGGTGGACCATTTGAGCACGTGATTCAATCAAAAGTGAGATAGTTGCACGTGGATTCACATCAAAGGGCTAGCCTATTGGATTGCGTTTGGAGGTAGGGTTCTTGTCCTTCATTTCATTTGTTTTGCATTTTGTTTTGTTCGGTCGTTTGTGATTCGCATGGGTTCGTGGCTCTTGGTTTTCTTTTGAATCCCTATTGTTTGTTTTGCCCGTCTTCTCTTTTGTGTTGTTTCATTTTTCTTGTTTTTGTTTTGTGTTTTCTTCGTTTGTTTGTTTTACCACGGTAGTTTTCATGTTTTAGTTGTGACCGTACCATGATGCCCTAGGTTTTTAAAGGTATGGATCATCTACTACATTGGTTTGTATGTTTATAGGGTTCGTTGATTTACAGTTTTGCTTAAGGGTTCTTTTGCGTATCGACTTGATTAGTTTCGAATAGGGTTAAGTTTGTGCCCTAATTATTTTAAGTCGAAGGGTTTATAAATTAGGGTTTTGCATGTCTTTGTTTAAATTAGAAAATGATGCCCTAGTTGCTACGGTTTCCTCTTGGTCATATGGGGATGGTCTCGTACGGTTATTTTTAAGCCCCCCTCGGTTTGTCATGACCTAGTCTTTAGGTTATGATGTCATTTGTTATCCTATTGAAGTGGCTAGTGACGTCATAATTGTTTTAAGCGGAATCGAAATCAGAATCGATTTCAATCTTAAACCTTGATTTGTAATAAGTATCGATTACCATTTTTTCAGTCCATCTCCGGTCTCGCTCCCACTCTCGATGAGTGTTATTTTGTCAAAGGGTTGTTTAACACAGTTGGAACCGGAGGCGAACTGGGATATAAGTTTTAAATGTTTCTATTTTACCAAATCAGTGTTCATTCTGATCCCGGTTTAGGTTGCCATGCCGACTCCAACTCCAATCTCGCCATATGGTTTATTGCAAGCTCAATGCCTATTTTGGTCCGGACCCCGATAGTATTTTTAAAGGATACTTTTTAGGATGTCTTTTGCCTGGTTCTGCCTCCGGTATGTATGGAAGGGTAAGATCTCTAATCATATTTTTGTTATACTTCTTATAGATCTAATCTATGGTTTTTATTGCAGGAAACTAAAAGATGTCAGGAGCATTGGGAGAGGCTTCTCAAAGGAGTTAGCCTACAGAAACTTCAAAGGCAGCAACTAAGCCTAAAAAGGTTAAACCTGAACAACTCCCTTATACATTGAGGTATAATCATCGGGGTCCTATAGTCACTGCTAGCAAGGTGGAGTCTGATTGGGCTGATATAACTGATACAAATCTGGGTCTATTCAATTATGAGGAGTTGTACTCTGAAACATTTTCTGAGGAGGTGACAGGGAAAACTCAAAGGATAGTTGAGTCTGGCTTGGCTCATGTTACTATTTTCTCTTTATCAATCCAATGTCCTAAACTGATAATGATAGCAGCTAGAGCTTATAATCCAGCTACTAGATAATTTGTGGATTCACAAGGCAACATTATCATACATTTGACTCCCCAAATGCTTCAATTTATGTTCAGTGTTCCTAATCCAAAGAATCTTGGACAACTCAATGAGGTAGAGGCTTTAGAGATATATAACAATCATAAGGAGACCAACAAGGCTCATTTAAATAAGAAATGGTTAAGAACTGAGAAGAAGTCTCTAACAAAGCTTTCAGATCAACCAAAAAGGGCAGAGTTCTACAAAGAAGTTGGGGATATTATAATAATGTTATCCAAAGTCTTTGGAAAGGGATATGCTTTTCATTTTAAGGAATGGATGTTTCCATTCATTCAAAAAATCTTGGATGGAAGGCAACAATTTGATTGGCCTATGATTGTGTCAGAAAGCATACATAATCAGATGATGAGAGTGAGGGAAACTAAGAGTTTATTTATGACCTCTTATGTCATTTATGTAGCAACAAGGAGAGGCATCTTTCCAGGGTTAAACCGAGTGGGAGTGTTAGGAGAAGCTGATGGGCAAAAGAAAGTATGGAACCATTATGACCAGCTGTCCTTGCAAATCTCTGAATTGCATTATAGAAGAGTTAACGATGCATTTTTGTATATAGTTATTAACCAACTTAATGGAGATGCAGGATATAGACTGAGCCAAGAGGCTATGGTGTTCATTACAGAGTGGGGTTATTGGTTTATTCAATATCCCAAATTCACTTATTTCAGGTTGGCTAGGTTTGAGGGTCATCCTCACTTGCTCCCTAGGTGTTGCAGAAACAAAATTGTCTTAATGGAGTTTGTTTACCAAGCTTTGGGGGTCAATACAAAGTTTGGAATAAAGCATAAAACAGGTTGTCACAAGTTCCCCATGCAGTTGGGTGAATACAGTTGCCCACACCTTGTGGGAGCTAAGGTTGTTTGTAATGAGTTAATGCATTTGAAATTGGGCCTATATATTGCTTGGAAGAATTTTGATCCAACGAAAAAGATGAATGCCTTGCTTGCTTCAGTCTTTGATAAACATTTTAACCTACTGGAGGACTTCTAGAGTGATCTTCAGGATGAATATGATTTGAGGAAGAGGAACTATGAAAGATTTCCTATTCCACTCATGGTGGAATATGGAGTTAAGGTAGACATTCCTGATACACTATCAAATGATGGGGTAGTGTTGGATCCTTCATATGAGGCATTGAATGTAGGTACTAAGAGTTTGGATCCTATGGATTGGGATGCGAAGGAGATAGTTGATATCAAACAAATAGCAAGACCAGTATTGGATAGGAGTATCCAATGGGTCGTGCTAAGAACCAAGGAGTCTGGGGGTCAAACCTCCAAGAAAAGAAAAGGTGCAAATACCACAAAAGGGTATAGGAGGACGAAGAGGAAGATGCCTCCAAAGGAGCCCTTGGAATTCTTCCCTTCGGACATAGAATAATTTGAACTTGAAGTTCCGACTCAAGAATTGCCTGAAACACATGAAGAGGAGATCCCAACAGGACTTATGGCTTTAGCATCAGTTGTGGGTGAGTTACCATCTCAACTCCCTTCTACAAAGCAACAAAGTGGAAAAATGCCTAAGGGGACTCTCCATGATGAAGCTGAGACTTTAAAGGAAAAGGAGGCAGAGATGGAAATTCATGACATAGAAACATAATCTGATGATACTTTATCAGATAAGGAAACACATGAAGAGGAGATGCCTCTGGAGGAAACTGAGCATGTGTTGATAGAACAAGATCAATGGGCATTATTTGAAGAGGCTAAGAAAGCCTCAGATGCAAAGGCACATGCTAAAGCTATGGCAAAGAAAAAAGAAATATATGCAAAGGCACAAGCTGATGCAGTACTCTAGCAACAACAATTGGAGGCTAGGCAGAAGCACCAAAAGGAGCATGAGCTCAGAACAAAAGAGGAAAATGACAAATTGGAAATGGTGCAAAAGATACATGAGCTGGAAGAAGAAAAGGCCAAGCAGAGAAGAGAAAGAGAGGCCCTTGAGGCCAAGTTTAAAATGATTGAAGAGGCCTATAAGAAAAGAGAAGAAGAAGAACACCTGCAGAAGAGTAAGGATGCTGAGGAGCTGGTTAAGAAACAAAAAAAGGAGAAGGAAGTGTGGGATAAACTCAAAAACATGGAAAGTGAAAGAGACAAACTGCTTAAAGAGAAGAAGCTGGAAGAAGAGCGATTGAAAAAGGAGCAAGAAGATAAAAGGTTACAAGAGAAAAAAGATAGGGAAGAGGCTGAGAAGCTTGCAAAAGAGAATGCAAAGAAAGAACAACAAAATGCACAAGAGGTTGATTCTCAACCTAAGGTTAATTTATTACACCCACTATCTTCTACAACTATTGCCTCTTCTTCTACAGTAATGGCTACCACTCCTAGTGCTCCTACTTGGCTGAAGCTTGATCTTGAAAAGAAACAAATAGCTCCCCCACAACCTCTTAATTGGGAAGATATGATGAAGGAGATAGAAAAGGAGAGACCCAAGAAGAAGGATATAATTCTTCATTCCACAAGACTAACTGAGGTAGGGGAGATTATTGTAGAATGTGCAGTTCCAATAGTGGATAAGGATATGGGAGACATGCAGGTCACTGATTACCAACTAGGCACTATCAATTTAGGAAGGCCTACAAGAAATCAGCAGATGAACTTGATTGATGTTGTAGCTTCATCCACCAAGTCTAGGATGATGAAAGATAAACAAAGAAAGGATGAGTTCAAAGCTCAGTTGGATCATCTGCACACCTTTCTAAAGGATGTTTCCACTCCTAGGTCACAATAGGTTGTTGCCTTAGAAACACTAGTTTTGCTAAGCAAAAGAGAGGTTGATGATCTGGTGCAGATGAAGAATAAGTCGGGGATGATGGACAGGTGGACAGATAAACTTAACCAGGAGGTGGGTGAGGTATTAGTAAATAGATTTGAGATTCATAAGACAATGTTGGAATTGATAGAAGAAATGGGCCATCACACTAAAGCCTTGGGGAAACAGGAGGAAGAATGTAGGGGATATGTCCAGAAGATAAAAGATATAAATAAACTGCCAAAGTCAACTCTTCTTGAGCAGTCAATCCTTGAGGAAGACAATGCAGATTTCCTGGAAAAATCCTCTAAGATAATCCGGTTCAGATCTGATTTTATATACAAGCATAGGAATGAAATCCAAGATGCTAGTAAGGATTTGAATGAGCAACTTGATGAACTAGAAGCTGTTGTTGCCATTCTAGTTAAGGTAGATATACCGGTTAAGGAGGGCATGCCTCTGCAGAAATTAAAAGAGAAATGGGACAATAGGTTCCAAGAGGTTATGTAGAAAGAGGATGATTGAGAGGATATATTGTTAGATAGATTAATGGATGTTAAGAAAGGAGTGAAAGCTGTGAGAAAAGAGTTGACTAAACTAAAAGACATGAAGGGGTTTGCCTTTGCAGAACTGAAGATAATTAAATTTGAGGACAGCTGGATTGATGGACCGGATGTAGATATTCTTCAACAAGTCTTCTCTAGTTATGATGAATACCTTCTGAAGGAGGCCACATAGGAATGAGTTGGTAGTCTATTTTTCGCACATGGCTTCCGCCCCTTCTTTCTCTCCTATTTCACAGGGCAATCAATGTTGGAACTGGAGATCAGCCAGTCTAAGTTTTCGAGGAGGTTCCAATTCCTTGATTAGTGGATCTCAATTTTGATTCAGAGGAATTTGTGCTTGGCACGCCTATATGTATTTTTGAAGTCCATTTTGTAAAGGTCGGCTGATGAGAGTAGAATTCGCCACCTGATAGTAGTAGATAGGAATTTCATAGCTTTTAAAAAGGATACTTTGTTTTAAGTTTAGTTGAATTTAGATACACTTTTATACAATGTTATATTGAAATTGAGTTTACTGGATGAGGTTAATGAATCATAATCTATCTGTATGCCAGTGAGTTTGCTGAAGCATAAATGTTTCTTATTTGATGAGAATCAATAGAAGGAACCATATTTCAAAGATTATTTCATTAAATTGTCTATGGATGGAATTGTTACATATCTGTTGATCTATGTTATTAGCAACGAATGAAGAGTTTTTTTCTTTTTATATCTTAAAAGTATTGTGATGAGTGATTGTGATGGTTAAACTAAGCACTGTAAATGTATGCAATAGTATGGATTGTTCTGTAAATTTCATCATGTTATGGTTTTCTTGATCTGTTAAAAGAGCATTCGTTGTTGGAAACATATGTTTGGATGTTAGAGAATTTTATTCATGTTTTACTAATTTATGCCTTGACCTATCTTTTTCTGTTTATTTAAACCCCTTTCATTAAGTATAGATTGATGAATCTGTTGTTGCTTGCATTCCTTATCACCAGCAAAGGCCCCTTGAATATTATAGTTACATGGACCAATTGAGTGACATCAGATAGTTGAGAACCAACTACCAGGACCTTGGGAGCTAGGTTACTATATGTTGTCTTTATTTTTCAGGAGAAATAGAGTAGAAATATTCTGTTTAACGTTGTTTGTGTCATTTTTGCCATCAACAACTAGCCTTTATTTTTGAAGGAATGGTTTGGTCCCTTTTGTCAGCTCTATTGTATGTTGGATGATGTTGAGATTATATCCCTTGAGGTCATCATATGACCAAGTCACCACTTCTTCATATCTTTCACAAAAGTTGATGAGCCTTTCTTTATCATGGTGTGGGACATCCTTCCCGACTTTGATCTTTCTTCCATCTCTGACCTGAAGGTCTGCATAATCGCTTTTGTTTGCTACAAACTTCCTCTTATCATTTCTTGCATCGTCACAATCGAAAAGGATTTTGAGAGTGACCAGACCCTTTGGAAGTTTATTAGATTTTAACTAAATGATTTGTCTGTCGTAGGCTTCAGCGATCTTTGGTTGGAGTTGGTCTATGAATTCTCCTGACTGTTGGATGAACGAGTTGATGTGTTTGTCGTTGTCAAATACTTGCTAGCTCTAATCATTATCTAGAATCACCGATCGGACTATCACTTGTACAAAGTGTCTGTTATGCATTAGGTTGGAGGCCAGTTTGAATTGGGATCTGATTATGACCATATGGTTTGCATTAGCATTTTGTTCTTGGGGCACCATTTGGATGTTGAAGGCTTCAAAACCTTCGATCAAGTCCTAGACTCTATGTCTATAGGATCTCATACAGATGTTTCTTGTTGCAGAAATTCCTCAAACCTATTTGACCACTAGTTCGGAATCTTCGAACACCATTAATTGCTTAATGCCCATCTGCTCTGCAAGGCTCAGACCTTGCATTAGGCCTTCATATTTTGCTTCATTGTTCAAACAATTGAACTGTAAGCGAAAAGACCGAAGTGCCTTTTCATTGTTTGGGGATGTCAGGCATATCCCAACTCGTACACCGACCTTGCACATTACACCATCAAAGTGCAGTGTCCATAGCTCTGTGGCCATTACGCCTTTAGGCTCTTTTCTCACCTTCAGGATGGCTTGGTCTTCATCATAAATGACATAAGTCCATAGCCTAGTGGCATGATAATTACTAAAGGGATCTTTATCAATGAAATCACTTAATAGAACCTCTTCTTTATTGGTTCAATTTCCAATCACCTTTTCATCTTCAAGCAACTCAGTGCAAAAGAAGTATGAGCAACTTCGAAATTGATTATGGCTTCATCAACCACATGTTCTGAATGCAGAGATTTGGAATTTATCTTCATTTTGGCTTTGTGCTTGGTTCTTAGGATCCAATGTGACCAGTCTAGAGACAAATATCCACCTATTTTTGAAATAAACTCTCAGGATAGGCAGAGACCAAACATAGGGGGAACATCTATGATCACAGTGTCTTACAGAACTATGATACTAGGGCAAGCAAATGAAGTCAATGGGAGGTCCTTGATGAGGCCTATAGTCTTAACTTTATTTCCATCAAGCTTCATAACTCCCTTATTTAAAGGTTCATAGCTATTTCCTAAGGCCTCAACTATCTGCTTGGGCATTACTATGGTGTTGGCACCATAGTCGATCATAGAGTTGTGCAGTAATTTCTCCCCTATAATGAGAGTTAAGAAGAAGGGCTTGGGTTTCAGATTCTCTTCTTTGTTGTCAGTAGAGATCTCCTTTGTAGTATTTGCAAGAAATTTGACTGGAGGTGATTGATCAACGACTTTCCATTTGTTTGATTGCTCTTTGGATTCAATGATTGGATCCTCTCGGAGAGCTTTTTGTAGCAATGTCTTCTACTCTGGAATGGCTAGAATATCCCATAGGGACACATTGGCGGATGATTTTTTTAATTGCTCCACCACATTGAATGGTGGCAGATTTAATTTCCCTTTGCAACGGACATGGTGGCACCACCGCAGAGGTATTGGAATTCTGGTCGAAAGCACTTTTAGACTATGGACTGACTAATTGTGGGGTGACTGATTCAATCGTGAATCTCCTCTTAGAGTGAGTGTTGTAATCAGACTGCACTTGTGGGGTTTTTGAAGTGGATGTCTCGAATGTGAACATTGTTTCTTCTCCTTCCATCCATAAGAAAAGGGCATGGTTATGAGCTGTATCATTTTCTTGCTCCAAAGACATCCCTTGCATTGGAGCGGTGAGTACCATGTTTTCCATTTGCGGAGAGGCATATGTATAACCTCCTGAATTTGGTACCACACCTTGGTTGCGCTGCTCCGCCACTTTCTATTGTAGATTGCTGTGCGAGCAGTTTTGTGGCATATGTGAATTGCCACAAGGGAAACACCAGGGGTTGGTGTCATCAACTAAATTGTTCTACCCCATGGTTAGCTCTCTGATCAAGCTTAGGTTGGTGTTTTGTAATGGAGTAGGTATTGACACTATTTGATTTGTTGTTTGCGCCTACGGATTTGTGCAAGCGCCTCCCTGGAACTGGTTCTATTGGTAAGAGGATCTTCTACCCTGATAATTCTGGTAGGTCGGCTTTGGAGGAGAGACCTGGTTTCACTTTATAATAGTTATCTCATTGGCCATAACCCGTAACATCTCCTTAACTTCGCTTATATCATCCTTTGATGAACCAGATGTGGAAGCAATGTTATGCAGTACGCTCGTGTATGTATACATGGATTGAGGAGTGACTGTAGTGGTAGATGACATCGCTTGGGCAGGAACTGATACCTCAGGGAATATGGGCATGGTGGGATGAGGTGACAACTTTCTAGCATCGTTTAGATTGTTCTTTGATTTAATTGTGACGCTATATGCATCTGGTAGAGTATTTCCTCCAAGTGACTGGATCATTATTGAGATGTCGACATTGATGGACCTCAAGTAGAACATGAATGCCAAGTCGGGTGGCAGATGGATTGGAGCCTGAATTTTTTGCCAAGTTATGTGGAACTGGGCATTGAAATCGGTCATGGCTTCATATGGAGCCCACTTGATGATCTCCAACTGGTGATACTGGGAAGACCTATCTTCGTCGTTTGAGAATCTTTCATAGAATGGATCTCCAAGGTCATCCCAAGTGGTGATGGTATTAGCTTGAAGCGTGTAGTACCAATCCAACGCTTTACCTCTAAAAGAGGCTACAAGTAGCCTTAGCTCTATATTTTGGTCCATTACCCCATGCACTAAACATACATCTGCAACATCTTGGAGGTGTTCGGACAATGTTCTGGTGCCATCTCCAGAAAACTTGGGTATGGATTTTAGAGGAGAGGCCGGAATGGGAGCCCAAACGATAGGCGCTACTGGTGCTCTAAGAGGGCTTCTGATGTCCCATACCACATAATTTTTATTAGTAGCGCACAACATGGCTAGCGGTAGGGGTGGAGGAAGCAAAACATTCACCAATTGAGTTGAGACCTGTATTGTCCCTAATGGTGGTACTAGCAAATCGAGATTATTCATTGTTTGGGATCTAGTAACAGAATGATGGCTCATATACCCTCTTTGAATTGAGATTCATTTAAGAGGTGTTCCATCGAGCGTGTAAAAAAAAAACTATTCATGCCAAAAATTGGCAAGGTAACAACCTTTATGGGAAACTTAGTTCATGGGGGAAAAATTGCGCTAAATTGAGTGGCATCCAGATATTTAAAGAAGCTGACTTCTTCTGTAACTAGGGTTTTGAATGGGAAAAGGAAGTAGATATAAAAATAAAAGATCTAACTAGGGGGTTGATGCAAGAAGTTGGGTCCACAAAAGCTCAAAAAGTGGAAGTGTTTTTGTTGTTTTTCATAATTTTTCACACTTGGACTGAAAATTTGAGGCACTTACACGATGAATTTAAAAAAAAAACAGTAATATGAAATTTTTGAATTTTGAATCTAGTTTCTAAATATGTAAATTATTAAAATACCCAAATTGTAGAAATTAAATTTTGATAGGGATCTATAAAAACCACTTTTTAAAAGTCCCTGTTTTTTTACCATACCATGCACGTGTACGGACACCACTTTTTGACCCAAATAAAAGTATTTTTCTAATTCCTTTTCAGGAAAGAGAGCTAACAACATGAATATTGATGAAGAATTTTTTTGTAATTTTTTGTTGAATATATATTTTTTTAATTAAATTTTTATTGGCCTTAATTGTTGTTTTTAAAAATCAACGTGTATGGACAACATAATTTGACCTAAACTAAACATTTTTTGAAACATTTTTTTTTCTCATTATGTAGAGAATTGTCTAAAGATTGATGTCATATAATTTTTTTTACAAGAAACTTCACCAAAAAAAAGTTTGATATTTCATGTTTAAGGACTAGTTTGCTTTGAAATTAATTTAAAAATAACAAATATAATCCAATATTGATAAAAATTATATATTTAGAAACTAGAAATTGTGTTCTGTAATGGGTTTTAATTTTATAGATTGATTCAGAAAAAAAAGTCCATCAACCATATTGTCAAAGTTGGACATTCTTCTTCAATCTGCCTTAGTTTTTTAGTTGCAGGTCAAAGGCTAAGGCTCAGATTGCCAAGCCTTTCCTGAGCCTAAAACCAAGGCTGCAAGTGGGTTGGAGATTGAAATTTTTAATAACGCGTACGCATTACAAAACGCATATGCGTTCTTTATTTGTTTGATTATTTAAAAAAAAATTGTTTTTTTAGAAACGGGTACCCATTTTAAAACACGTACGCATTTTGAAAAGCAAAACGTGTACGTGTTTTAAAATGGGTAACCATTTTGCTTTTCAAAATGCATACGTGTTTTAAAACAGGTACCCATTTCTAAAAAGCATTTCTTTAAAAATAAATGACTTGTATGCGCTAAAAAATGCGTACGCATTTTTTTAGGCTCGAGTACCCAATGCATAACGCATACGCATTTTTTAATAACATGTACGCGTTTTTTAATAACGCATACGCGTTTTCTGCGAGATTTTTTTTTTGTTCGAAACTTCCCCTCTTCGTGGACCCAACTTCTTGCACTTACCCTAGGGTGATGCACCAAGATTTAGATGTGAGGCATGATAAATCTATCTTTTGGATGCGATTTAAGGGCCCGTTCAACAATCTACTATGTCCTAGAATGACAAAAATTAAATATAGAAGCCTAAATGATTTATCTAATGACATAAAATAATTTTCATGCATATTCATTGAAAGAGGAGTCAAAGACATGATCTCAACCAAAAAAATTGCATTAAAATTATAGAAGTTCTGCAAATAAACCATTCAAACAATAATGACACAGTAAAGTTTATCAAATAGCTTAAGAAAATAAAAAGGATGAACAATGGCACAGTCTATGAGTTCTTTTAAAATAATATAAAACAGTAAAAGGCCTGGTATCTTTTCTCCAAATTCTGTCACTTCTGAACTCACTTTTCAAAGTAAGGAGCAGTATTTATAGCCAACAATCCCACCACCTGACAAGCCAACAACAAAAAGATTCAGTATCTAGAGCAATGGTGCAACTGTAGATTCCCCCTCGGCCGTTGTAATAGAAAATATTGGGCCATGGCACGTAGACGCTTCCCAGTCAGACACATCTCCCAGCAAATGATGGCAGTGGTCACAACTTACCTTGTGCAGATAAGTATTGCCTCTCGGAGGAGGCAGTTGGAACACGCGGTGACATATAGTGGCCTAAAATGCGCGCTACTCTTTCCTTTGATGAAAACCCACTGAGGGAACACATGGCAATAGTTCGCAGCTCGTAGCTCGTTACCCCTTCCTCCTTGAGAAGGATTGTGCCAAGAAGAAATGTAGCAACATGTTACTATCGGTACCGCTTGTGGAGTCTGCCAAAGATTGTGAATGGAGGCTACGTGGCAAGCGAGTGCAAGATGACTAGAAAATGAAGGGAAGCAGCCGAAATAGCCCGCGATAAAGACATGTGGAGGCATAGCAGGGGCTGGCAGAGAAGCAAAGGGAAGAATGCCTTCGAAGAGCACTGGGTAGCCATGTGGAAGCTACCAACAGAGTATAGCAAAAGAAGGCCGATGAAAGGTGGAGGGCAACAAGATGAACATATGAGGGTCGGTTCGGCCTATAGAAAAATACGAAAAATAAAACCCGAAGGGAGCTCGAAGAATTTTACATTCATATGTACCTTCATTCTTCTATATGTCGTGACTTTTCTTTCACTTTTCACTTTGGATTTTCACCTTCATTTTGGGGATGATGCAAGGCATTGAGACAACACTGTCCCTTTCATGTTGACCCAAAAGGCCCCTTTTCTTTTTCTTTTGTTTTTGCTTTCATTTTGGGGATGATGCAAGGCATTGAGACAACAATGTCCCTTTCATGTTGACCCAAAAGACCCCTTTTCTTTTTCTTTTGTTTCCGCCTTCCTTTTGGGGATGATGCAAGGCATTGTGACAACAATGTCCCTTTCATGTTGACCCAAAAGACCCCTTTTCTTTTTCTTTTGCTTTCATTTTGGGTATGATGCAAGACATTGAGACAACAATGTCCCTTTCATGTTGACCCAAAAGGGCTCTTTTCTATTTGTCTTTTTCTTTTTCTTATGTTGTCCTTTTGGGGACAATGCAAGGCATCAAGACACCCTATGTCTCTTCCATGTTGACCCAAAATGACTCTTTCTTTTTCTTTGTTTTCACTCTCTTTGTGTCCTTCCAATTCTATGTATTTGGGTGGATGATGATAGTTCTGAGCTCTCTAAACAAACATAGCAGCAACAAACATACTGACCCCAAATTCATAGATCCCTTATGTGTTTGGTGTTTTCATTTTGGGGGAAACCCCTTCCCTTTCCTTTCTTTTCCTTCGCATGACACAACCTTACTCGAAAACATATCACTTGGCATAGGGCTTTCCAAGTTGGCTCTCATGTCTTTTCTTTCTTTTTTTCATTTTTCATTTTGTTACTTTAAAGTAATTGCTCATAGATGGATGTGTAGCAATTCCTTTAAAGTGGGGGGATACATTGGCATTATTTCTTTTCACATTTTTCTTTTTCCTTGGTTCTTAGTGCAGCCTTATTACTTCAAATGATATGTTTATCGCTTTGTGGACAACATTGGGTGTAATGTCCTTCATGAAAGTGATCTATCTTAGCATATTACTTTCCTCTTAGTGGCCTGATGCGACACACTGCATCCCCTAAGTTGCAAATTTTTTATTCTTTGATTGGTCCTCTCTTGGAGACATTAGACAAAATATTCCCTAAGTTAAAAACCTTGAATGAACTAAGTAAGACTCCTTGAACATTCTTTTGCATTTTACATTTTTGCATCTTGCATTTTTTATATGGCCACCTTGCATAACATAGCTTGCATGCCTGTGGTGCCATCTTGCACTTGTTCATGAGCTCCAAGCATACGAAGCTTTGCTTGTCTCATGAAGCTTGAAACCTTATCTTTTGTGGTGCCTTATCAAAGTTATCAGGAGGTATAACTTTGGTATGGTAAAGTAGGAAGCCCAACCAGCGACACAACTTTCCCCATAGCCACTCGCATGTGTGTGTGAGTGCATACCAGCCATGAGTGTATGTTTCTCACCTTTTTGGCCTTCTCACCCGGTGGACAACCATGAGTTCCATCGCCTTAGAGTGATTACACAACTTTTCAGAAAAAAACAACCTAGATCTAATCCACAACTAGCTAGACAAACGATCGAAGCTTGATCTGACATTACCTTTCCTTTCATTCCTTCAAATCACTTTCTTGTGTGATCTTTTATGCTAATGTTTGGTTTGCCATGGGATCTTGATCCCGGGGGCTTGATCATCCCACTTGATTATTGTTGTCTCATCTTTCCAACATGTGTGCATATGGATCCCTCTCGATATGCATGTCTTAGATAATTTAGTGCGAGTTTGAAGCAAGTTCATCCTCTCACTAAAGTGGGGGCTAAATGTAACGTAGAAAAATGTATCCGTAACATTTTCACTCATTTGGGCCTTTCCTATGGATTTTGGCTTGATTTTTCTTAGATTTAATGTTGTAATGTGTCCATTGTTGGCACCTCCATATTGTGAATTTGGCTTTTGCACACTCAGAAGTGCCCCTGAAAAATCTACCCAAGTAACCTACTTTGGAGGGTCCAAATTTGGAGCTGGATGATTGTTAAGACAAAAGGATTGTTACTCTCTATTCTCCCCATATTCATGTACTCCCTAGTCCGATTTCAAAGATCATGTTCATATTTTCTATTTTTACTAGACCAAAAGCAAATGCAGTTTGCTCTGTTTTCACACCTGCATTTTCAAAACTTTTCAAGGTGGTCAAGTTTGACCCTTAATATCTGGTGAAGAATGATGATCCAAGGGAATCCCTCTAGCACATAGACTCAATGTACCCAAATGACTTAGTGTGTCCAATGGCAGTTCCTCAAAAGATGATTTGATATTTTTTTAAGCTGATAACTTGGTGAGCTTTAATTGGTTTTAAACAAGAACAGTTGTAGAAAAGTCTGAGTAGGCCACTTTGATGTTGAATATATTTCACCTCGTGACTTTGTTTTCCAAGAAATTTATTGCAATCCATTCTTTAGTAAAATTTCTACATGCCTGCTTAGTGTTAGGGTCTTAGGATAAGTTTTGATGGGTTATTTAATCATTTTCTGATTCCAACCTGGTCAAAAATGGTGTTCGAAAAAGTGTCAAATTTTGTAAATCTAAGAAAAACCCATTTCTTGTCTTGGCTTGAAACATCTCTAACTCCATTCTTGTGAAAATAAAAGATCATCTGATGCATTATTTTAATGCATACCAATTGCGACAATGACGTTTGACAAGCTAGTTTACAAAAGAGGTACCTGAAATATTTTGGTAATGTGAGTTTTGAGGAAATGGGTTTTCTCTAAATAAATTATTGAGTCCATGTGAAAATTTTCGTGGCTCCAGGTGTCCCAATTTGCCCGCAATAAACTTGTTAGAGTAATAAGTTATTACGCTTAATTAATTATATCATACTGGTTAATTAATTAAGTCACTTATTCCTCTAGTTGCTTAAGCTAAACTTAGGCACATTAATAATTGATTAATTATTAAGTGTGCACACTAGGGTTTCATTTAGGGTTTCCCTTTTAGGGTTTCTTGATCTCCTTCATAAGGATTGATCTCTTTGTAATATTTGAGATTCTCATAATGCATTTTACACTTTGAGGTTTATAGAACTTCTTGTTTGTTCTGAATGTCTTTTGCATGTGACAGGTGATTGCATTTAGGTGATCTTGGATTCTAACATGGTACTAGAGCCCCTTCGTGCGCAGCCCCTTCGCGCGCAACCCCGGTCATATGGACGATCGAGGGTTACCTGCCAGCCCCTGAGGGCTCCCTCTCCTTCAGCCAGGGTCCTATTGAGGACCAGGGGCTCAGCCCCAGCCCCCTGCCCACAGCTGCAGGTCACATGGGTGACTAGGTCCCAAAATTTTTCTGCAAGGGGCCAAATTTTTGCATCGACGACCAGATGGCCGTCAATTTTTTTCCCATGAAGTGTTGACGTCATCGGCCGTACGACAGTTTGTCCCCCTAACCCTTATTTGCCTTAAAAGAGCAATTTTTTTGTTTTTGGCATAACTTGGGCATATGGTATCGAAATCGGGCAAACGAGATATCGCCAGAAAGCTAGTTCCGAGTACTTTCATTTGGTGTAGTTTATTTTATAGTATTTTCCTATTTTACTACATTTATTGCTGGTTGAAGTTAGATGTACTTTTTATGCTTCTGAGCTCATAACTTTTTACCACGATCTCCGATTTTCGCTATCTTTGCGGCGTTGGAAAGGTATTAAGGAGCTTTATGTTGCTGTCCATGCACTTTTTTCTGTATCTGTCCCAAGTTTTTTGTTATTCTAGATTTGACCCGATGGGTGTTTTTGGAGATTACTTGGATATTTTGGCAGTTGGGAGAGTGCATCTTGCATCTTTGCACTTCGTTTTCAGTAATACATCATTCAATAATTGATTGCTGCTTCATAGATTCCAGGGTTGTTCCCGTTTGGGGTTTTTGAGTGTTTCGTGGCATCGGGTCTGCTATCACATTATGATGATTCCGATATGGTTTCTTGTAGACATAAGTATCTTTCCTTGCTTGCCAGATTGCGGTTCCAGTGTTCTTCCAGTGCTTCTTTGCAGCATGTCATATCATTGTAGGGGGGTTTTGTCCCACTGGGTTTTCCTCCTCTACCTCTTTCTTGCATTTGTAAATGGGTACCTGATTAGGCCTAGTTGCTGGGACCCATCTTTGCTTGCATGCATCTTCTTCTAGTGTTTTAGCTTCTTCCTCAGTTCATCTTAAGGGGGGGTGTTAGAGTAATAAGTTATTACGCTTAATTAATTATATCATACTGGTTAATTAATTAAGTCACTTATTCCTCTAGTTGCTTAAGCTAAACTTAGGCACATTAATAATTGATTAACTATTAAGTGTGCACACTAGGGTTTCATTTAGGGTTTCCCTTTTAGAGTTTCTTGATCTCCTTCATAAGGATTGATCTCTTTGTAATATTTGAGATTCTCATAATGCATTTTACACTTTGAGGTTTACTGAACTTCTTGCTTGTTCTGAATGTCTTTTGCATGTGACAGGTGATTGCATGCAGGTGATCTTGGATTCTAACAAAACTTTCCCTATTTGAGCCGCAACCAAAATAATTTTTTTTCCCTATTCCCTAATGTTTTGATTGTATATTTAAAACATTTTATGTGTTTTAAATATTAATAAAAGCATAAATTACACAAGAAAAAGGGAATTTTAGGGAAAATTAAATATTATAAATTTTTATGAAGTTAAACTTTATAAAATGACTTTTCTCTCACTGTAGCAGGCTTTTCCCACTTGCCCATGGCAGTAATGCTCATGACACAAAGAGACTGGTGAGGAAGCGGGGATAGGAGAAGGAGAGTAGCAAGCATAGAGATATGTTATAATGGATTTTTAATGATTCCTCTCAGACTTTGGATGTGAGCCCGTGAAGGCTTTTGCTCACAACAACTTAAGGTCATGGGGGCACGGGGAGAATGCTGGAGGCAATGTTTGGTATAGATTTTGATTTGCTATTTTTATTGCAGTCAACATAAAGGCATTTTTCTCTCCATTAAGGTGCCTCTGATGAATTTCAATAAGAATTATGGGTAGAAATCAAAGTGCCATCACCTTTTTGGTTTTCCTATGAGATTTTGGGGGTGTTTTGGAGCTCAAAATTTGATGTTCCATGCTTGAAATTCGTCCCCTAACCTATCCTATTGTCTGGGTAGAGCTTTTAAGTGTATTTGAAATGAATTTTTGGTACCTGTAGCCATAAAATTGCTCTTGCACTGTCAAAAATGACCGAGTAATGTGAGCATATTTTTTGATGCCTTCATCCTTTGTCGAAGGGGAGTTGCAAAATGAATTAAGGCAAACACTAGCTCAAAGTGAAGATGCAGAGAAGAAAATAGGTCTTCCCCGCTAGCTTGTGAAGGTAAGGGCTGATGTTAGAAGAAAGTCACGGGAGCATAGGGAACGAAATATGTGAGAACAATATTTTAAGTCTGAAAGTATTTTATTGAGCAGTTTGAAGGCTCCCTCGCTAGCTCGAGCAAGTTTTTGCAACTATTAAAGGAAGCAACGAGTGTGAGGGAATTGGCTGGAAAGATAAGGTGGGCCCAACAAAAGATTGTAAAAGGCATTCCTTAAAAACATTAATGTTGCTCGTAAACTTCATGAAGACGGTGGAAATTTTAAGGAGGCAACGTAAACTTTTATTTTGAATGTGAAATGGAGTAAATTAAAGGAGGCACAGGTGAAAAGATTTTATTTTGCTTCATATTGTAAGATTAAAATTTTTCTTGAGAGGGCAGTAAAGTATAATTTATTTTCCTAAGGAAAGATTTAAATGCTTGCATTTAAAAGAGCAATGTTTTAAATGTTGAAAATGTTTTATTTGGCTGGAATGAGGTTTTCCTGTGAGCCCGAGTGATCTTTTGATGTCATAAGAAAATGCAACGGGTGCACGAGTATTGGCAGGGAGGACTTGATGGACCCCGTGAAGATTTTAAAAGCCTGATGGTTTATTATTTGAAAGGCCTTGATTTGTTTTAAAATGTAGAATATGTAAAATTAAGACTTGCTCGATAAAGTGATAAAATGGTGAATTTTAAAAGAAAATATTTTAAAGTGTATGGTGCAAAGTAAAAGAGCACAGGTGAAATTATATAAAGTGAATAATATATTCATTGTATGAAATTTTTTCTTTATTGGGAGGAGCTTTTCCACGGAGAGCACAGTTTTCAGGCTACAAGACAAAATGGTGGAGAAATAAATTTTAACTCCAGGGGTAAAATGAAGCTGATAATTTTTCACCACATGGATAAAATGGAATTAAGACTTTTACAGAGATATTTTTCAGCTGCAAAGATATTTTCAACAACAAGGGCATAATAGAGAAAGTCATCATGAGAGGAATATTTTCTATTAGAGGGCAAGAGGGAAAATGCAAGATGTATTAATCTCAGAGCAAATTGAAATTTCTTCAGCAAGTAAAGGTAGTTATAGATCAATGGGAGTTGAGAATGCCCGATGTCAATTGAAGATGTAGTTTTAGGGTTTCTCCTTCTTCTATATCTTCTTTCTTTTTCTCATTTGTATAGGTTTTGAACTTCTGAATTAGGAGAGTAAGGTAGAATAGTGTCGATTCTGAGTCATATATGGAATAAGTAAATTGTAATAGTTTGATTTTATGAGCAAGTGGTAACCAATTTGTGCATAAACAAATTACTATTCATAAAGTTGTCTCTAGATTTGTATGATTTTGATTATATGAATTCAATATATCAATGATTGTTTGAGTTTATCATCACAACTTTCCTATGATTGTGTTATTTGGCCATGGTTCTCTTTCAAGTAAAGAGTTAAATTACTTTGACCAGATAACTGTAATTTTGAGTGCACAGATGGGATTGCTAAGTAGAACTTTATGACAATATGAGTGGGTTTGTTAAAGTAAGGCATTAACATATTTTTAAGTCCATTGGTTGAACTTAGTTTGTTGATAAGATGTTTGCTGTAGTTTTATATTTGACTCCATGGCCCATGATTAGGCACTGATCTATCAAAATGCTTGAGGCATTTTCAGAAACAATACAAATCATTTAAAATGTCAATGAATATTTACTTTGTTGTTTAAGTTATATCTGTTCCATACATCTTCATGGTGTTTGAAAGAGTATAGAGGTTGAGTTTGAGATAATTTTATTTGTTAACCCTCTATGTGTTTAAGATGAAGATATCTAAATTATTTGTTCTCAATAATGTTCAATACAAATGGGATTATGCTTACTCATATATTTGAGAACCATCCACTTTCATAGGTCCATTTTTTGTTGTTTGGTACAAGTTTATCATACATTCAAGCCTACAATTAGGAGCACCCTCTTGAGTCCTATGGAGCTCAAAGTGAAGAAGGATTTCTTGTTCATTGGATTTTCTTGTCTTCAACCCGTTGATAGTGTTGATTCCTTGTCCTAAATATTGAATCCCCTAGTTTAGGTATTTGTGTTTCTCCTTAGGGTTGAAGGTTGCAAGAAAAATAACCAACGGATTGGCGACTCTGTTGGGGATGAACTTGAAAATTTGGTTGCAGACTGCCTTGTCAAGGAGTCATTAAAATATTGAAATAGTTTGTAACTAGAGATTAGAAATTGTGGAGTCTTATTTTCCCATTCGAGTCACCAACAAATTGGTGAATCTACTGGGGAGAAATTTGAATCTCCAGTGCAAATTTGTTCAAGACCATTTGGGAAGAGTAAAAAAGAATGAATGACTAGTTCAAATGTTGAAGAAGTTCCAAATCTGCAAATTAATTTTTTGCAGCCCCAAATTTCAAATACTATGAAGAGACTCTGTTGGGAGAACTCAAAGAATTTATTTTCATTGTTGAAGATATCCTTGCTTCAAATTTTTTCCTCTTATTGAAGAGGTGGTGACTCTGCTCTACAATTTATACAAAGGAAGGGTTGTTGTTTGTTATTGTGACTTGAAATTTCTCTATTCAAAGTTGTAGAAACTGGAGATGTGAAGGTACATGGTTCTCTCCATATTTTCATTTGTTGAACCTGTCATATTTAATACAATTGTTGTTCCATTTAAAGAATTTATCTAAGTATTCACAAATTTTCTAGTATGGATGGTTAGAATGAATTTGTATATCCTAGGGATTTTTATCCATTTGCATTATCATATGTTTGAAGCCCAGATTACTGTCATATTAGCAATTATCTTAGTGATCTTTCATATTGTCATGGTTATAATTATACACAATTAAGTTAAACCCAGATTTGCATACATCTATGGATTACCAAAGGGAAATAACCATGCCATTAGATACGTTAATACATATTGTCAAGAAGCTTCAGGAGTCTAATAATCCTAAAATAGTTGACACCATAAAGTACAGGAACCCAAGTGTGAACAAGCTGAGGTTTAGCCAGGAATGGAAGGCTGTGTTTGAGAAGAAAATTAAACATAACAAAAGACACTTGATGGCTATACAAGCTCAGTTAAGAGATAATAATACTAGATATACTAGCCAAATTATTGCACCTTTTGTCAATTCTTTTGATCCATTCTATGACCAACTAGACTTGTCATGGGTTGATTACAAGGTTAAAAGTATGCCAAGCTGAGTCTATAAGTAGATGCTTAGATTTGATGGATACAATGTATGTGAAGGAGATGCACATGTCCAAAGTTTTTATAGCTTCATGGTGAAACATTCATTTGGAGATCATGATATGTGGATGAGATTTTTTGTCAGATCTCTTGAAGCTAGAGCTAGGGACTGGTACTTAAGTTTTCTTGAGAAGTCTTTTCCTTGCTGGGATGAACTAATGGATGCTTATAGATTTTTTTTTTCAAAAGAACCTTCTGACCTTCTCACAAGGTTAAAGAAGCTTAAGAAACAAGATGAAGAGTCAAGCATTGCTTTCAATTACAGGTCTGTTGTTGCTCTTTCATTAATCCCTAAAAATTTCAGACCTAGTACTTCAGATTGCATTCATATATATTTTGAAGCTTTTGAGGAGGGATCTAGTGCACTGTTAAAGGATTTTAGAATATTGAAAATGCAAATGGCTTACACATGTTTAGATAATATGGAAAAAATGAGGAATGAATATGTGCATAGTCTGTTGTGTTCAATTGTGGATAAACATGTTGATGAAATCAACAATTGTATAAAATCAAATGATCAGATGTTTTCAATTTCAAATATAGAAAAGTGCATGCTTGAGAAGGAAAAAGTTAAGAATGATGCAATGTATACCATTGATGATCATGAAAGTGAAAATATTTCTCTCTATCCTCAAGAGGATGTAAATGACCAACTCAATGATGACATCCAGTCCATTGAGTTTTTAGATTTTGATGATGGTGACATCATAGTATATCCCGATTTACAACTTGGTAATGCATGTAGTTCTGGTGGAAGTTAAGAAGAGGAAGTGGTTGAGAGAATGGATCAGAACAATGGTCTATTAAGAAGTTAACAAATTTCAAATCTGTTGACCACTGAATATAAAAAATATACACATGTGAATAAACCTCAGTTGTTGTGTATTGCCCATATCGATTTTGATAGTGATCTTCACTATGCAAGATTGAAGAACGTGTATCTGCTATTCCTTCCAATTATGAACTAGTTGGTCAGTATGATGATGATGTGGATAAAGACAAGCAACCATTTGATTTTAATGATGCATTGTATGATGAATGTGAAAGTGTACAGGATGATGCAAGTTCAAAAACTTGTCTTGATGCGTTAGAAATAACAGATAACCATGAGGTTTGTGTATCTAATAAGCCAAGCTTTGAGAATTTAATGCAGATTTGGACAAGTGTTCATTTACAGACTTAGATGAGCCTAGTTATGAGTCATTTCATGTGGTTGAGGAGCTTGTTTTCAAAGAGAAATCGAAATATATTTGTGAACTAGAATTGCTCACTTTGGAACAAGCTTTGGATGCTAAAGATGTTGATATGTTATGTTCAGAGGATATCAAAGTGAGCAAGGTTGAGGATAGGTTAGAGATTCTTGATGATTCTCTATACCAGCATGTTGGGGCACAAAAACAATGTGTTCCAATGTATGAGTGTATCTCTCTACATACACTTGGAAATAGTTTGCATGATGTACATAATATTTTGATTAGTTCTTATAACTATTTCACCTTTGACATGCAAACTAACAATCAAATTGAACCTGATGGTACCAGCTAATGGTGGAAAGTCGTTGTTTTCACAATTCCCACTTATTTAATCTTATTGAATGTCAACCCAGGGGTGTCTAAAGCTATTTTTGGTAAGAGCTAGATTGGTTCTTTAGGGGTTTTATTGGTTTTGGATCGATTAGGAGCGGTTCAGAGTGTTTTTCGCTCAATTGGGAGCGTTTATGTGCTGCACCTATTAAAAAAGAAGTTATATTCTATTCTTCTATCTCCTAAATTATTTTAAATAACCTTTCAAATGGAAATGAAACAAAGAGGGCTTATTACCAGTCAACTTAGATTAGGAGTGAATGGAAGATTAATTTTATCTACCTTACTAAAATTTCAAGATCTAAATAAAATTGAACTAATTGCTTTCTAGAAAATAAACTATTCCATTCCACACTTCACTAAATTGAAAAGTAACTATTCCTGTTTGCACAGACTCCATTAAAATGATACTTTAGAATATTTTAGATCTGTAACTGATTCTTTAACTAATAAAACTAGGAAGAAAACATAGACAGTGAAATAAGCTTTAGTTTAAGATTTTTTTTCTAATACTTAATCAATACAATGATTCTAACTTTAAGAACGTTGAAATTCAAACATAGCAGTATCTAATGAACTTAACAACTAACATAATCACTTCACTCATAAAATATGCTGAAAAGAATCCAATGTAGCTTTTAATATCAATTTCTTCCTTTTTTTATTTCTAGAGAATTTGCCCAGATAGGGATGGAATACAAAGAAAAGTAATTCTAATTTAAAATAGAAATGAAATTACATGAGAAAGATAAAAAATCTTGATATGATCTAACATCCAACTGTGTTGGGACTGGATATAAATATCCATCTTTATGTCAGAAACAAAAGATAAGCGGGAAACTTAATATAATCCTATTCTAAAAGATATCCTGGCGCGCAGGAACATATTTGGTGAAGATCCTCATAACTGCCTTTAGTTGCATTGATTTTCAGATTCCCAAACTGATCGTGCTTGGTTGGAACTTGGGTTGTAGTTGGTAGAGTCTTCATTTGGCATGATAAGTCAAGAAGGAGATCAATGGATAATAACTCATTTGAAGATGAGTCACAAATAATCAGCCATTCATCACTTTCAAAACAAAAACGGTTATCATTGAGCCAAGAAATAAATATCAACTCTAGTTGCATAATAAAGGTGCACATATAATGAAGCATTCATGGATTAATCACCATACTAATCATGTATTGAACAAAAATAAGTATTTAATATTGACCATTCATAATGTAAGTCTTAATACTTCATTAAGTCTATAAATATATACATAAAGGAAAATGTTATGAGTCTTAAAGCCAAATTATAAAGTATTAAAAAGGTAAAAACGTAATGATTATGATGTCTTTACTAAGCCTCATCACTCTCCTTATCCTGCACTTAACCATGCCCTCATGGTTTATCTGGGTGGAATATGAATTCCCTTGTTCAATGATTCAATCCAAAGAGCACAGTCAAACACTCCTCCTTTGTATCCTATTACAATTCTTGTGGCTACAACAATTCCATTATTATTTTCTATTTTTTCATACCATGCTCTGAGGACTTCCTCTGGGATCTGTGAAGGTGCATTAATTTTAGGTGCAGGCATGATAATGATAGGCATTATGAGCCTCATACCAATCCATAATTCTTGCTGCTCCTGAATAAGAATGATTACCTATATTACATGTGTCAAGCTCCATCTGATATTATTTGGTGATATTGGTTCTCTCCTTTTTATTTGATCTGGAAGTGACTGAATCTTTCTTCACATGCCTGGATAGCCATAGGAGGAAGAGTTCTCTCAATATTTTGAAAAGCTACAATGCTTTTTAACAAATTACTATCATAAAGAGGGGTAATATCATTCAATTTGGAAATGGCTCTGAATTTGTTAATGTAAGTGATGGATTTTGGATACTCATGTCCCATTGAAAATCCATATGTCTTTTGTATCCTTCTGTATTCTTCCATTCTTTCTGACCATTCAACATGATTTTTCAATAAGGAAACAAAGGATTTAATTTGAAGTTCCCCAATAAAGATATTAAGTAATGAATCATTATTGGTACCCATGAGGAAACCATGTTGAAAGAATTCACACATTTGATTTTGAATATTTGGACAACTGTTAATAACAATCCATGAATTCATAGTCTATCCAGAAGTCAGTAGGCCTTTTTTACACAATTTGATTTAACTTCCATTTTAGAAATATCTCTCTAAGAAACAACCCATATACTCCAGAAGGATTTCTTGTGCAACTTAAGGTGAATGTAATATCTATATTTTGGATTACCCTTTCCTCAGCTTCTTCCTTTTCCTATATGACTGTATCCGATTTTTGTTGGAGTTCCCTATTTAACTGTTTATATTTCATGGATATTAAGGAAAGGTATCTAGGTCATGTTGTTTGCTCATTATGTTGTTCTCTAGGTGGTGGCAAAGGTAACCCATTGTGAAGCTGTGATTGTACCTTCTCCTCTGCATTAGCCCTTGTTTCCAATTCTATTTTCATCCTCTGGATTTCTCTATCTTTTTGTTCATTCTCAATGGTTTTTTGACTTAGTTTTTCCTTTGTTTCTTATAACTGTGTAAACAACTGATTGAATTTCATCTCAAATTGTTCCTTCAACTCCTTTGTTTCTGTTTGATACCTTGATGTCTCTTCATCTCTTTTTCTTAATTTTTTCTCTAATAACAAATTTTTCATTTTAAATTCTTCTAATTCTTTTTCTAATCTGGACATTCTAAGAGCAGTTTGAATTTGTTCTTCTTCTTCCTCCAAATTTTCATTATCAGAAAATGTTTCTTCTTCCTCTATTGGCTACTTTCCTTCCTTGTGAATCAATACTTCCTCATTATGTTGAACCTTTTCTTCTTTTTGAATTTCTACATTTGGCCATTCAGTTTCTTGAAAAATTTCTACATTTGAGATTTCAACTTCACATTCAGTTTCCATATTTGAGACATTAACATTTTGAGAAGGGGAATCATGAACTAACAAATACTCATCCTGAAAAGGGGAATTATGAGCTAAAAGATGCTTATCTTGAGAAGGGGAATGATGAGGCGAAAGATGCTCATCCTAAGAAGGGGAATGATGAGCTGAAATATGCTCATCCTGAGAAGGAGTATTATGAGCTGACATATGCTCATCTAGAGGAGTACATTCTGGACTATGTATTGGGGATTGTGACCCTTTTTCTTCTTTTTCTAATCCTTTTTCTTTTTCTCACCCTTCTTCTTCAGGCTCCATTTCTCTCAATACCTCCTCTTTCGGCTCTTTTTCAAGTTCATCTCTCTCAGACTTATCCTTTTTGATTTCCTCTCCCCTAGATTCATCAATATTGATGGTGGAAGGAGTCTTCTTAGTCTCTAACTTTTCTTTTTCCATCCTCCGTGTCTCTGACCTAGTTTTTCTTTTAGGTCTCTCAATTTTTACAGTTTTCTTCTTCTTTTTAGAGCTCTTTCCCTTATTTCCAGAACTCTCTGTGGTTTTCTTTTCCTTAGTTTTCCTTTTTTTACAGAAGCAGAACTCCTTGACTTTTGTTTTTTAGTTCTATCTAGGTTTTCTTTCAAAACCTCTATTTTTATTTTCTTTGTAGGAGTAGAACTCTCTAGCTCTTGCTTCCTAGGTCTTCCAATAGGTTTAACTAGTTTTTTGGATAGAACCTCAGTTTTTTCTATTTTAAGAGTTCTACTTTCAGAGATTTTAGATTTTCCTTCTTCCCTATCAGTATTTAGCAAAATTTTCCTCCATTCCTCTTCCCAATTAGGCTTTTGCATGAAATGGTGCTTAACTATTAAATGCATTAAACCATGATAGGTTACTCCTTTTTCTTTTTCCTTACATTTAACAGTCATTTTAGTAATGTCAGAAAAGAGAAAAGCAGGTAAATTAACCTTTACTTTAGGTTTAGTTTCATAGTGTCTGACATGATTCAACAATTTTAGTGGTGGTCCTAGGATGGTAGCAAACTAACCTTCACAGGTGAAGAAATTCATGATGCAAAGTGCAATGGATGACCAGGGTTCCTGCAAACTTTCATGCTCAATACCCTTATTCTTCCCTTTATGAATATGAAAGACGGGTAGAGGCTCAGGTGGCACATGAAAGATTTCAAGTAACTCTTGTAAATTGGAAAGCCTGGGTTGAATAATGTCACCTTCCATTGGTATTGTAGATAAAGCACTAATCACAACTACAAATACCTCAATGGGCTCTCCCTTGACGATAATGAAATTGATGTGGAAGTTTTTGATGAATTCCAACACAATATCCCACTCATAGCCTTCATACTTAAGCAAGAAATCTAACCATCCTGCTTGCTGTAAATACTTTCTAGATTCAGTATCTAAGGTTATTCCTTTTGGCTCCGCCATTCTTTTGTACCCTATTTTTAAGATTTTGAACTTCCACAAGACCTTGAAATTTTCAAGAAACTTTGAAATTTCTAGAAGCTCAAGAATTTCTCAATTGTTCAAATGAAAAATTTCTAAAAATGGATATCTCCCTCTATTTTAAAATGGTGGCGTTAATCCCTTTCAAAAGAATAATGAGACACACTCAATAAATGTAGTATTAATTGACCGTCCTTTGTATGCCTATTATGTCTCGTCAAGTTACTGACAACAACGTGTCACGTATGTATCAACTTACTACCCATAAATCCGCCTTGAAAATCATCCTATCATGTTTATTACTTATTTAAGTAATGATGTGTCCATTTGTACATTTTAAAATAAATTATATTTGGCTTGTCAACAATCATAATTTAAACCTTTAAGCAACTTCACAAACCATAATTAATGTACTTTAGACTTCAAAAAATGACTAGCGATATAAATGCTTACTTGTCAATGATGAAAAATTCAATTGATGGTGAGTAATGGTAATACACGCCCGCTTAAGCCATACAATCTGCAACAAGATTCTATCTTCAAAAACAAATCAGCATTTAATCAATGCATGACACATTGAGCTCTACCTTTGTGGGAGCCCACTTATTCCCACGTGTCACGTCACTTGATTCAAAATTTCTCTTTTAACCTTGTACCTGCACATTTACACAAACAAATTAGTAATAAATGAAGTTTAAAAACTTCTGTCAGAACACGATCATTTCTCCACACTCTATTTGTCATGAATTATTACCATATTTATTTGAAAAGTCCTCCTTTTGCTAACTTATCAAGAACAATCGTTCAAAAAAGATTAGAAGCAATCAAGAGTTTCTTGTCAATTATTCAAATTAGGTATGATCAGGAGCTATTATAAGCTTTTAATTTCTCAAATTTTATTATGATCAATCCTATTAAGAACCGTTTTGTGTTCCTTTTAATCATTTCAATTCCCTCCTAATCATGAATGATCAAGAGCTATTTATGAACTATCAAAAACCAATGCTGTTGTTTCCATTATAATCAAGCATAATCAGGAGTCATTATGAGTGATCACACCAAATCAGGCTCTATCAGAACTAATATTTTTTGGTGGATTTTTCCATCTTTTTCTCTTTCTTTTTTTTCTAGAGTAAACCGCCATTTTTGGTTTTCAATTTACTCTGTTTATTAGTAGCCATCAAAATCTGGATCTAAGGACTGATCATCTCACCAAAAGAAGAAAAATATTCCTTAGTAAAATGTTTAATTCTTTCTTGAAGCTCTATAATAAATTCTTCCTTCTATGCTGGTTTGTGATAAAGCTTGAGCCTATGCCCATTTACCAACATTGTTTTTCTCTCTCCATATGTGGGTATTAGCTAAAAAGCTCCATTTTCAAACACTTGTACAATATCATATGGCCCAAACCATCTTGTATGTAATTTTCCCTTAAATTCTTGAAACCTTGAATCAAACAACAAAACCTAATCTTCTGCAACAAACTGTTTACTGTGGATATTTTGATCATGCCATTGTTTCCTTTGACTTTGAATGATTTCAGTTCGGTGTAAAGCTTCAGTTCTCATCTCATCCAACTGGTTCAATTGCATTATTCTATTCTTTTGTGCTTCAGTAAGATCTATACCTACATTTACAGTTGTTCTGAGTGTTTCTAACTCAAACTCAATAGGAAAGATAGGAGTTTTTCCATAAACCAGCTCATATGGTGAGAATCTAGTAGTTGTCTTCCATGTTGTATTATATGCCCATACAACTTCTGTTAACCTATCAAACCAGTCATTCTTCCTAGATGAGACTATTTTTGTGAGAATATTTTCTAGCTCTCTATTGGTCACTTCTACCTGTCCATTTGCTTGTGGGTGGTAGGGTGATGATTTCCTATGTTGAACTTGATATCTAGCTAGAAATGCTTGATGCATCAAAGACATGAATTGTGGCCCTTGATCTGACACAAGTATTTTAGGTGCTCCATACCTTTGTAAAATGTTCTTGTATATGAAATCTATAACTTTCTCTTCCTTCGCAGTTGGAAATGCTTTGACTTCTACCCATTTTGTAACAAAATCAGTACATACAAGTATGTAATGATTTCCCTTTGATGGTGGATCTATTGGGCCAAAAATATCAATACCCAACTTTTCAAATGGCTCAAGTGACACCTGCATCTATAGTGGCATTTTTGTTGATCTTGTAGGCCTACCCATTCTTTGGCACTGATCATAGTGTCTGATGTAATGAGATGTATCTTTAGTCATAGTGGGCCAAAAATAAATTGTTCCCAAGATTTTATGCACTGTTCTTATTGTGGAGTAATGCCCTGCTCCTGGTTCATCATGGCATGCTCTTAATATATCATATACCTCAGTTTCCTACACACATCTTTGCATCACATGATCTGGGAACATTTTAAACAAACAACCATTAATCCATTCAAACCGGGAGCTTTCCCTAATCAATATTTTTTCTGTCTTGCTGAAAAATAAGGAGGACACTTCCCAGTTACTAATTAATTTACAATATCAACAAACCATGGTGACTGAATAGAGATTTCAAATAAATGTTCGTCAAGAAATGTATCTTCTATAGGTTCATTGTTACCTTGAAAAACCATTCTTGATAAAAAAACAGCTACAACATTATCTCTACCTGGTTTATCAACGATGGTTATATCAAAATCTTGTAGTAATAACAACCATCTAATTATACATCCTCCCACAACAAATTTTTTCATAAGATAACAAATTGCTGCATGGTATGTATGTACAAATGTTTTATATCCAGTGATATAATGTCAGAATTTGTTTATGGCAAACACAACTGCTAAGAATTCCTTCTCAGTAGTAGTGTAGTTTAATTCTATTGGATTGAGATTTTTGCTTATATAATATATAGCATGCATTGCTCCAGATTTGTCCTTCTATCCTAGACCTGCTCTGATTGCAAAGTTGGAGGCATCTGTATTGATATGAAATGGTTCACACCAAATGGGACCAGAAATAATAGGTGAGGTTGTTAAGGATTGTTTGATTTGTTCAAATGACTCTTGACATGATGAAGTCCAAGAGAATTCAGAGTCTTTCTTCAACAGAGTAAAGAGTGGACCTGCAATTTTACTGAATCCTTCAATAAACCTTTTGTAATAACTAGAGTGCCCTAAAAAACTCCTTACATCTGTTTGATTCTGAGGTATAGGTATTTGTAAAATTATTTCAACTTTCTTTGGGTCTACTTTAATTCCTTCTTTTGACACATGATGACCTGAGACAATTCCTTTTGTCATCATTAGCAAACTCTTCTGATGATTTAAGGACATCCTATGTTCTTTACATCTATTTAGGACTTTTTCTAGACTAGTCAAAGATTCTTCATAGGTTTTTCCATGGATTGTAAAATCATCCATGTAAACTTCCACACATGTTGTTAAGTTTGCAAAAATGGAAAGAACAACACGTTGAAAGGTTGCAAGGGAATTACATAATCCAAAAGGTAGAACCCTATAAGAAAAGTACCCCATGGACATGTAAATTTCATTTTATCTTGATCCTCTAGAGCTACCTGAATCTGGTTATAGCCACTGAACCCATCAAGAAAAGAAAAATAACTACTTCCAGACAAATTGTCCAATACCTGATCTATGAAAGGAAATGGAAAATAATCCTTTTTTGTAGCTTTATTTAGCTCTCTATAGTCCACACACACCCTCCATTTCCCATTTTTCTTAGGTACAATGACTAAAGGAGAAACCCATTTACTATTAGAAATAGGATAAATGAATCCTACATGGAGTAATTTCTCTATCTCTAATTTCACAAAATCTCTAAGTGTAGGGTTGATTCTTCTATGAGGTTGTCTTATGGGTTTGACATCCTCTGTATAGATGTGGTGTGTACATATCTCTAGATGGATTCCTCTCATATCCTTATAATCCCAAGCGAAGGATTTTGCATTTTTCTCTAAATTTCCTTTTAAACCTTCCTCTTGTTTTGTTGTTAAAGCACTATTGATTAGTAGAGGTTTATCAGCCTGAATTAAATTTTTTTTTTGTCTTTTCCTAAAGATTCGAGGGATCACCAATTAAAGTGTTCAAGGGACAAAGATGTGGTAACAATTCATGAAGTAATTGACTCTCATCATATTTTATGTTTCTGGAAAAAGGACGACATGGTAAAGCTTCTAAATCACAACAACCTTCTAGGTATTCTCCTATTATATCCATTGATTCTTGGTATTCTTCAACATGCTCTGCCAATGTCATCATTGCAAGGCCCCTTATTTATTCATCCTCAGAATTAGGATCATCAATCCAGATTTGATTATCAGATATTAAAGAAGGTTTTGTTGGAGGATACAAAGTTAATTCCTTTTGTCTAATGCCATTAGAAATAGTCATACTACCAGATCTACAATCAATTAGTGCAGCAACTGTTGCTAACCAAGGCCTCCCTAAAATCATAGGATAACTTGACTTTCTTTTCTTAGTTTGTAAAACAAGGAGGTCAACCAGATAATCCTAGGTATCAATAGTGATAATGACATCCTCAAGGATCCCTTCAGGTTTTGCAATTGATTGATCAGCTAATTGTAGAACTGTAGTTGTTGGTTTGACATTCATAATTCCTATCTTTTCTATTTTTTCAGTAGTGATAACATTAATGGCAACTCCTAAGTCAATAAGGATATTCTGAATTTCAACACCATTGATACAAAGAGTAACTACAGGACTTCCTGGATCACCATATATCTATGGAATTAACTTCCCTGATAAGACATCAGATAAATTTCCTCCAATTTGAATTGTAGGGGGTAATTTATTTTTCCTTCCTGGTGTCTTAACACACATATTTCTAACTACCTAATTGATTTATGGTATGTCACAGATAACTCTTAATAGGGGAATTTCAATTTTTAAGTTTTGTAAGCTCATAAATAATTTGAGGATCAACCAGATCATCAGTTTTATCATCTTGTTTAACTACTGGTTCTTGATGAAATCATGAAGGAAATGGTTCTTGTTGAGCATCATCTTTCTTGATTTTTTTTTCAATTTCTTTCACCAAATTTTGTTGTTGATCTTCCTTAGTTTCATCCATTTTTTATGGTATAACTCTATTCCTTAAATGAATATCCTTTATTTCAATGTTACCTAGGTTAATTGTATTCAGATCAACTTTATAAGTAGGTTGTTGAGGTTTAACATTCTTAGGATTAGGAACTGGTTGAGTAGGTATTTGAGTCTAATTGATTGGTTCAAAGCTTGAAGACTAGTTTTGTCTAGTTGTTTGATTCTGATTCTAGGGTTTCTTTTGCCCTTGATTTTGCCATTGATTATTTCCTTGATTAGGCTGCCACTGGTTAGGCTACCATTGGTTCTGGTTCTAATGCCATTGAGGTTGGTTCCACTATGGATATTCAGGTTGCCCCCATGGTGGTACCCAAGGATTTTTCATAGGTGGAGGTGGATTTTGTATTTGCTGATTATTCCACTGCAATTGGGGATTCCATTGACCAGGAGAATTCCATTGATTATTCCACTGATTTGAACCCCAATTAGCATTGTTTCTAGGTTGACCAAAGGTAGGGTTAAACTGTCTTTGTCCTACAAAGTTCAACTCTTCTTCTACTAGTGCTAGATTTTTCAATTGGTTCCTAATTTATGGAAGGAGACTACATTTCCCAGTAGAATGTTTCTTTTCACATATCTCACATAGATCTACCTGATTAAGAGGAAATTCTCTCAATGGATTCTTATCCCTACATTTAGGACAACAAATAGATAAAGGTTCTGCTGTTCTTTTATCTGGTTGGGAGCTAAGATGAAGGAGGATGTATATTTTTAGATTTGCAATCTCTTCCATAACTTTGGAGACATCACCAGAGGAACCTTTGTTTCTTTTTCTATAACCAGGTCTTATTCTGGAGTAATTCCTATAAATTTCAATGATTTCCTCAAAGATCTATTTATTAATGTCTCCTTTCCCTATCAAATTTAGAGCTTCTCTGCAATCATCATCAATTCCTTTTAGAAAGATAGATTTACTAATTTCTCGATCTAAACCATTTCCACACCTCTGCAGAACAAATTGATACTTGTCTACATAGTATTCTAAGCTTTCATCTTCCAACTACCTCATTTTAAACAGTTCTTCTTTTCTATCACAAACTCTACAATAATCCTAATATTTGTCTAAAAAGACTGTCTCCATTTTATCCTAAGTGTTTAGTGAGTTTTCATTTAATCCCATAAACCATCATAAGGCTGATTCTTTAAGAGTGGATGGGAATAATTTGAATTTTTGATTGTTAGATGTACAGTGATTGTTAGATGTACAGTCATAAGTTTGACACAATACCTTAAACTCAAATAAAAACTGATCAGGATCTTCCAAAGTTTTCCCACAAAATGTAGGAAAAACAGAGGGTGAGATATTTCTCATGGGTGGTTCATTTTCTTGGCGATTTATGGCAATGGGAAAGGAAAAAATTATGTTAGGAACCTCCTCCTCCTGATCTCTATTTTCCATATTGTTTGACTGGGTAGATCCTATCCTAGGTGAACTTGTAGTACTAGAATGGGATCCTTCCAGATATACCTCTAACTCTCCTCTTACAATTCTTCCAGACTGGTCTCTATACCTGTTCATAAACTAACAGATAAATTCTTATTGACACTTAAGGCTCTAGATTTTATTTTGAAGCCAAATGATCCCCAATAATGATGCCAAAAATGATGGTGGGAAGTCATTGTTGTCACAATTCCCACTCATTTAATCTTATTGAATTTCAACCCAGGGGTGTCTGAAGCTATTTGCGGTAAGATCTGGATCGGTTCTTGGGGGGTTTTGTTGGTTTTGGCTAGATTAGGAGTGGTTCAAGGTGATTTTCGCTCAATCAGGAGCGTTTCTGTGCTACACCTATTTAAAAATAAGTTCTATTCTATTCTCCTATCTCCAGAATTATTCTAAATAACCTTTCAAATGGAAATGAAACAAAGAGGGCTTATTACCAGTCAACTTAGATTAGGAGCGAATGGAAGATTAATCTTATCTACCTTACTAAAATTTCAAGATCTAAATAAAATTGAACTAATTGCTTTCTAGAAAATAAACCATTCCATTCCACACTTCACTAAATTGAAAAGTAACTATTCCTATTTGCACAGACTCCATTAAAATGATACTTTAGAATATTTTAGATCTGTAATTGATTCTTTTACTGATAAAACTAGGAAGAAAACATAGACAGTGAAATAAGCTTTAGTTTAAGATTTTTTTTCTAATACTTAATCAATACAATGATTCTAACTTTAAGAACACTAAATTTCAAACATAGCAGTATCTAATGAATTGAACAACTAATAGAATCACCTCACTCAGAAAATGTGTTGAAAAGAATCCAATGCAGCTTTTGAGATCAATTTCTTCCTTTTATTATTTCTAGAGAATTTGCCCAGATAGGGATGAAATACAAAGAAAAGTAATTCTAATTTAAAATAGAAATGAAATTACATGAGAAATATCAAAAATCTTGATACGATCTAACATCCAACTGCGTTGGGACTGGATATAAATATCCATCTTTATTTCAAAAACAGAAGATAAGCAGGAAAGTTAATCTAATCCTATTCTAAAAGATATCCTGGTGTGTAGAAACATATTTGGTGAAGATCCTCATAACTTCCTTTAGTTGCATTGATTTTCAGATTCCCAAACTGATCATGCTTGGCTAGAACTTGGGTTGTAGTTGGTAGAGTCTTCATTCAACATGATAAGTCAAGAAGGAGATTAGCGGATAATAACTCATTTGAAGATGAGTCACAAATACTCAGCCATTCATCACTTTCAAAACAAAAACGGTTATCATTGAGCCAAGAAATAAATATCAACTCCAGTTGCATAATAAAGATGCACATATAATGAAGCATTCATGGATTAATCACCATACTAATCGTGCATTAAACAAAAATAAGTATTTAATATTGACCATTCATAATCTAAGTCTTAATACTTCATTAAGTCTATAAATATATACATAAAGGAAAATATTATGAGTCATAAAGCCAAATTATAAAGTATTAAAAAGGTTAAAACTTAATGATTATGAGGTCTTTACTAAGCCTCATCACCATCCATGTGGCAGAATATGAGTGTTGCTATTTTCAGCTAGATGAAGTTTTAATAAAGTGTGGCAATGTGCAAAACATTGAAGAAAGTTGTTTTCAACTTGACAATGTTTTAAATGATAAATATTATAAGTTGTTTCCACATGAAAATCAACATTTTAAGGGTATGCCTCATTTTCAAATTCCTGGTATTTGTAAATTTGGTGATAATGTATTATATAATGGGTTGTTGGGAGATGCCAACATGTTTAATCAGGTAGATTGCAGTGGTATTTTTAGATTGGTTTTAGTGAAATGTGATGACAAATTTTTCTATGATAGAGGTGTTGGTGTTTTTTACAGCTAAGCTTTGAAACCCTCTAAGAGGTAGCCGACCTCTATGCTTAAGAATTCTTAAAGTTAGTGGCCAACTAACAAGATGCAGTCAAAGATTGAAATCTCCTACACTTTAGGCTCTGTGAAACCAAGGAGGGTGTTCCTATTTGTGTTCATATGATATTTCCTGCCTCAAGAACACTTCAATACATAGATATATTCCTACTAGTGCTAATAGATACCATTTACTAGGGGCTTGGAAGACCATTGAGTAAAAGCAACTATCTAAAGCTAGGAGAACGGGTACAATGTGAGATTTGCATCTCAAAAGAGATAGAATTGGAATTATAAATGTCCTAACCTTGAATCCACATGTGGGTAATTCCTGGTTTCAATTATTTAGCAAAATTAAAGAAAAAAGATTAATCAGTGCCCTATCACATTGAGAAGGAGTCATATATGAAACACTCAATGATATATAACTTCAACCTTCATATCAGTGACAATTCCCATACTGCATTGCATCATGAGACCTCACGGTATTTTAAGACATCACTCCTTACTAGATCCTTAACACATTATCACAAACCTACAATTCTCTCTCAAGAATTTGATTAACTCATTAAGTTAAGGCAAGAAAAAGAATCATACATTCAATTGAATTCTTGAAGACAAATAAAAAACCCTGATCTATAACAACACACACAAGAGAGAAAATTTTCTTAAATTTTTAGATTTCTTTCGATATCAGTCATTACATAAAACATATTAAGGGTATCCCATATACAATTCCTTCCCATGACAATGAACTGGCTAACTTGCCTCCTAATTCTGCATGATATACACCCAGTACATTCTACCCAACCCTTTTGGACTCAAAAAATCTGACCTAACGAAAGAGCCTTGAAATCTCCTTTATAGAACAAGAGAGCAACAACCATCGGGCTCTTCGCCACCACATTTTACAAAAAATTAATTTCAACCAAATGAAATTTTAACCAAATTTCATAATTCCCCACCATCACATGCAATCATTCAATGAAAATAGGAGAATCAAAATGGTTACAACCCTTGTAACCAGTCAATTGAAACAAAATGCCACCATAGCACTTTCACACCCATCCACGTTAGACCCGAAAAGTAGCAACAACACCAAAGAAAAATTGCAGGACCCAAACGACCACACCACCATCACACACCAGGAAAAATCACATGGCCCCAATACAAGCGACTGCTTCGCATCCTCGCTTCAGTGAGAAGCAAGAGCACAACCTTACCCTTGTTAGCATCAACACTAGAACCAAAAGTAACACAGGGTGCCGCTGCGGCAATAGGAGATGCTGTGAGGACCTCTTCATTCACATTGACCAATTTAGTCAGGGCCATGAGGTAGCTACGATAGTCTGAGTCAGTGTCAAAACTTTCACCACTAGAGCCACTAGAGAGCTCAATGGGTGACTCATATCGCCCAAATTTTACCTCGGCCATAGCCTCCTCGCCACACTCGTCAGACCCCCTTGCCTCTACATAGCCAACTACCTCAACCCATGCAACCTATCCTTTGAGCCGAGGACTACTCCTAACAAGAGTCGAGAGGGACCCAATACCCTCATCAATGGCTCCAAGAGCACTAGGAATAGTGCTCTGTTCATTTGGCATCACCTCCCGCTGTGAATTCTTAGCACACATCCTTGCAGTTCTGCGCAATGGTGATCCAGAAACAATTGACTTACTCATCTTGCTTGAGGGCTCAAAACTCTACAAGAACAACAATCACTCAACAAGTGAACACATACTCAAAAATGTAATGATGCTAATGAATAATTAGCAAGCAGTTATTGAGCAATCTAGTGCATAAACCATTAATAACCCAATTGCAGTACAAGCAAGTGAGCAATAAGTGGCTGACGTCAATTTTACCACTATAAATCTCCAAGTTTATGGAAAAATGCATACAACCCATCATGATTTCCAGGAGAAAACTGCTTGCACCCATGGAAATCGGGATGATATCCATCGAAAGACCTACGCCATTAATGTGTGTAATTTGCAGAGCTTAAACAACCATCACATGGCTGGATCAAAGGTTTGAATTCAGACCATTGATACAATAAGGAGCTAGCATGTGAAACGACTTAGATTGAGTCAAACATCTTTGAAAATCCCATGTCACCATTTGGAAAGCCTGATGACCAATCATACACTTCCTATCCAAAAAACAAGCACGTCACTAGCGGGCCCCCACCCACCACCTTATACCAGTGAGCGAGGGCATGTGTCACTAGTTTGCACACCTCACAACATTTTCAAAAGCATTATTTTGATCGTGCGAGGTTGGCGAGGGACGGTCATAATTAATCCCCATCAACCCCCATTATCATACGATGACTGTCAATTGATAGCCTTTATTAGCAGCGTTGGCAGATCTAGATCGGCCCCACATCACCGTACATGATAGGTGGCAGCATTTCACACACCTCACACAACCTTGGTGACGTCGTCAAAAAACCTTGCGAGGTCCGTGAGGAGCGATCGAGATTTGAATTCACCGATCCGACGATCCACAAATCTGCACATGAAACAAAGTTATTCATAACAAAGGGACCGACTAGGCAAATGGGGGAGGCGACCCTTAAGGCGTGAATTTTATAGACTAAACTCTAAACATTGGAAATACCCCACCCAATATCAAGCAAAATTTATATTAATCCCGAATATGGAGAAACCGATGGGTTCGGTAAAAGGGCCGGTAAAAACATGACATAAAAGGCTTCGTTAATGACTTAAGCGATCAACAACCCATAGTGATAGGTCAACATGGAAATATAACACAAGGGTTTTTTTGGTGAGAATAAGTTTAAACAAGGGTAGAAAAACCCTAAACCCTAACATTAGACCCCTCAGCATGAGAGAAAACCAGTCAGGCCATAGAACCAGGTAAAATTTGTGACAAATTTAAAAGTTCTATTAGTGGCTCCGACTGGGGATGTATACCCCTTGTGGGCATAGTAAGAACTTAGATCTCTGGAGAGCAAACCAAACACTGAATTAGATGGGTGCCCTAAAAAATCCTCCACTGTGCTGCACTAGAACTTACTTTACATCCCATTTGGTGGCCCTAGGCCCCCAAACAAGGAAAACTAGAATTTACCCCTATCAAAAATAATTTTTGTTGTTGTCTGGAGTAAACCAAGTCTATAAATAGTACTCTTAAGTATCCACATACCACTCAAGTCACCACTACGCTTCACAGTATCACAATGCTTTCCAATGTCACCATCCACTCTATCAATTTGCAACATGCAATCATATACTAACTGCAATTCATAGCCATTATGAAATTTTCCTTTGGCAAGATGCTCATTGTCTTGAGTTGAGAGATAAAAACCTTCACAATCCATTTGAAATTTGACATTCAAATTAGTTTGCACCTTAAAGTGAAAACTCTCATAAACAATTTGTTGTGTGTCATCTAGGTCACACTCAAAAATGTCCAAAAAAAAGATGTATATTCTGGGACATCTTCACATTGATGGTTACAACACAAGCCTAACTGCTGACATCTGTGCTCAAGTATATTAGAACACTTCTTGATTTCATATAAATGGGAATCATAGGTCACATATTCATCCAGGAAATTTGTGAATGCACTCAACTCAGGTTCCTCACAATACAATGTCTCCTATCTCATATCATCATCCAACTCCATGTGAAACACCTCAATATCAGGCTCTAGCAACCCAACATCAACAAGGGCAATAGAAAAACAACCATGTGCATTGGCCACCTCATGTACAATACCAATTGCTGTATGTGTAATTCATAAGTGAAAATTTCAGCACAAGTTGAAAAATTTTCACCAACAATAAAACTAACACTTCCCCTCTTCGTCACATAAAGGTTCACCTCAAGGGGTGACAAAAAGTCCATTTTTACATGAGGGGTATCAAACAAGAAGCAATTATGCTCCAATGCATACTCATCAACATGAAATACACTACTATTCTCATTTTTATGTTGCTCTATACATGGATCAAGAATTTTGGCAGTACCAATACAATCTGCAACTTTATTGTCATGTGAATCAACCAAATCTTCAATGTCATCAATAGGTAATAATGTTGACTCAAGATCCATATATTTTCCACAATGCCCTCCTTGATCATTCCAAAATGAACTCCTCATTTCATCATTATACACAACATCACCCTCTTGATGTATCACAAACATTTTCATCTCTACTTCACACAGACAATCAGGAGCAACAATGGCATCAATACATTCATCAATATGTTCATCATTTTTAGTATTGTACTCAAGATCAACGTACTGAAAACATATCTCCTTTTCTTCAAATTCCTCATCATTCACACAATAAACATACTTCATTGATAGCAAACTTGGAATACACTCTAGGTATTCATCATATGTAATTTGTTCCCTCACTTGTGGACAAGTGACATCATGAGAATCTATATCATTGGACTCTTCAAGTAAGGAGTGTCTTTCCATATCATCCTTAGAGAGGCAATCACCACTCCTAGTACCATAATCACTAGTTTGTAGCAAAATATCAGCAACGCATACATTGTAATCGCTAATCACATTATGACATGGAAAATCACTTTGTGTCTCATTAACTTCTCCATCATCTTGCTCCTCAACTGTTTGCATTGTTGTCTGATTTTCCTCAAAAGAAAAAATGTTGTCCTCATTGTAAGAATCCAAATTTTGTACACACCCACACTTGGCTAACTCTGTAATCTCTATCCATTTAGGAATGTGTCCAAGGCTACAAGGCTTCAATTCTTCTAGAAAAGCACTCAACCCAGACTCATAAATCTCAAAAAATAGATAAATGCACACAGAGTCAACAAGTCTGAACTCTTTGGGGATCTCTATCAAGGCATCCAAAAACCTCGAAAACAATTTGAATGGAGATTCCCCTTCCTATCTTTTCATTTCATACAACTCTTGCATAAAAGAGTTTTGATCACCATTACTAAAATCTTGCTAGTGTTCAACCTAGAATTCACTATGATCCTCACAGTGTAATGATGGAGACATCACTATTGCTAAAGCATTGCTATCTTGACAATTATCTCCTCTAGCTGACTCTTGAATTCTATTGGCATGAGGTGTGTTGGGATAATCAACACTTGCAGCTAGATACCCTTTCATCATTGAATACCTTATGTTGTTTTTAGTGTCCATAGCAATTTGATATGCCTGATATAGGGTTGTAGGTTATTTGTCTCTTAATAAGAAACTCATCTTCTTGTCAAATGCACCAAGATATACAACCAAACATTCAACCTCATTTGGTCTTATTTCTTCAAGAATTTCTCTTACAATCTTTGAAAACCTAAGATTAAAAGATGGGACTAACTCATCTTTTCCTATGTGGATTCCCATAAACCTTTTTCTTACCATACTTGGGTTTACCCTTTCACCAAATTGCTCAATAAAAGCTATCACAAACTGATTCCATGAAGCAATAGAAAATGCAGGAAAATATGAGAACCAATCCCTGGCATCATCCTTCAAGGACTAAACAAAAAGCTTCATGACAACATCCTCATAATTGACTTCATAATCCCCCATCACATCCATGAAAGTTTGCAAATGCTTAGAGGCTGATTCTAAATTTTGCCCCATGAATTTGGGCAAATACTTCCTAACATTCATAGGAATCAAATTAGGGAAACCCTCAATACCACTGAAAACCAATGGCATAGACCTTTCAATCACAAAATCCCTTTGGGGGCTAGGCAAAACTTGTTTGCCCTGCATACTATTACTTGATGTTCCACAAGGAAACCCTCTTTTACCCATATTCAATCACTTATCAAATCTAATACATGGATGTCAATTGCATTTACCAATTCAACATAGATTGAATATGTATGCCTTGAGACCTTCTCAGAGGTATAAACCAAAATGACCATACTCCTTAAATCATTATAGATTTTTCATGCTACATATCAGAAGTTTGATCAAAACTACCAATGTTTCCTTCTTAATGCCAATTCATCTAATTAGGAACCATTCATCATCTCAAGTTGTGAATATTTCTCATAAAAAAAATAATGCTCCCTTTAGCTTTATGAGAATACCTATAAACTAAGCAATACTTGTTAACCTTTTCTTCCTGACTGCAAATTTTGCAGATCTGGAAATCTTCCTTGCACATCAACTGGTTCTTTAAACAGAGTCGCCACCTCTTTAACAGAGGACCAAATTTCAAATGAATATGAAATTCTCTCAAGAGTAGATCACGTTCTGGGTCTTCCTCCACAATAGAGTCATGCTCAAATGCTTTGAGATTGTGCTGCTACCAACATTTTCCAAGTCCAAAACCTTCAAACATCTAAACTTAAAGTTTAGATTCTCCAAATACTTCACTCTGGGATACTACCATCTATGCCTGAGATTCCTTTTTTTCTTTAAATTTCTCAGAAGTTCTCCCCAACAAAGTCACCATTCTGTTTGTGTTTTTTCTAGCTAAGCTTTGAAACCCTCTAAGAGGTAGCCAACCTCTATGCTTAAGAATTCTCAAAGTTAGTGGCCAACTAACAAGATGCAGTCAAAGGCTGAAATCTCCTACACTTTAGGCTCTGTGAAACCAAGGAGGGTGTTCCTATTTGTGTTCATATGATAATTCCTGCCTCAAGAACACTTCAATACATAGATATATTCCTACTAGTGCTAATAGATACCATTTACTAGGGGCTTGGAAGACCATTGAGTAAAAAACACTATCTAAAGCTAGGAGAACAAGTACAATGTGAGATTTGCATCGCAAAAGAGATAGAATTGGAATTTAAAATGTTCTGACCTTGAATCCACATGTGGGTAATTCCTGGTTTCAATTATTTAGTAGAATTAAAGAAAAAAGATTAATTAGTGCCCTATCACATTGGGTAGGAGTCATATATGAAACACTCAGTGATATATAACTTCAACTCTAATATCAGTGAGAATTCCCTTACTGCATTACATCATGAGACCTCACAGTATTTTAAGACATCACTCCTTACTAGATCCTTAGCACATTATCATAGACCTACAATTCTCTCTCAAGCATTTGATTAACTCATTAAGTTAAGGCAAGAAAAAGAATCATACATTCAATTGAATTCTTTAAGACAAATAAAAAAACCTTGATCTATAACAACACACACAGGAGAGAAAATTTTCTTAAATTTTTAGATTTCTTTTGATATCAGTCATTACATAAAACATATTAAGGGTATCCCATATACAATTCCTTCCCATGACAATGAACTGGCCAACTTGCCTCCTAATTTTGCATGATATACACCCAGTACATTCTACCTAATCCTTTTGGACTCAAAAAATCTGACCTGGCGAAAGAGCCTTTAAATCTCCTTATAGAACAGGAGAGCAACAAGCATCGAGCTCTTCGCCACCACATTTTACAAAAAAATCATTTGAACCAAATGGAATTTTAACCACATTTCGTAATTCCCCACCATCAAATGCAATCATTAAACAAAAATAGGAGAATGAAAATGGTTACAACCCTTGTAACCAGACGATTGAAACAAAATGCCACCACAACACTTTCACACCCATCCATGTCAGACCCAAAAAGTAGCAACAACACTAGAGAAAAACTGCATGTCCCAAATGACCACACCACCATCAAGCACCAGGAATAATCACACGGCCCCGATACAAGCGACCGCTCCACATCCTTGCTTTAGTGACAAGCGGGAGCACAACGTCACCCTTGTCAGCATCAACACTAGAACCAAAAGCAACACACAGTGCCGCCATGGCAATAGGAGATTCCACGAGGACCTCTTCATTCACACTGACCAATTTAGTAAGGGCCACAAGGTAGCTACGATAGTATGAGTTAGTGTCAAAAATTTCACCACAAGAGCAACCAGAGAGCTCAATGGGTGACTCATATCACCTAGATTTTACCTCAACCACAACCTCCTTGACACACTCATCAGAAACCCTTCCCTCTGCATAGCCAACTACCTCAACCTGTGCAACCTATCCTTTGAGCTGAGGACTACTCCTAATGAGAGTTGGGAGGGACCCAATACCCTCATAAATGGCTCCAAGAGCACTAGGAATAGTGCTTTGTTCATTTGGAGTCACCTCCCACTGCGAATTCTTAGCACACATCCTTGCACTTCTACGCAATGGCAATCCAGAAACAACTGACTTACTCATCTTGCTTGCGAACTCAAAACTCTGCAAGAACAACAATCACTCAACAAGTGAACACAAACTCGAAAATGCAATGATGCTAATGAACAATTAGCAAGTAGTTATTGAGCAATGTTGTGCATAAACCATTAATGCCCCAATTGCAGTATAAGCAAGCGAGCGATAAGTGGTTGACATCAATTTTATCATTGTAAATCTCCAAGTTTATGGAAAACTGTGTACAACCCATCATGATTGCCAGGAGAAAACCGCTCTCATGCATGGAAATCAAGATGATATCCATCGAAAGACCTGTACCATTAATGTGTGTAATTTGCAGAGCTCAAACAACCATCACATGGTTGGATTAAAGCTTTGAATTCAGACCATTGATGCGATAAGGAGTTGGCACGTTGAACGAGTCAGATTGAGTCAAACATCTTTGAAAACCCCATGTCACCATTTGGAAAGCCGGATGGTCAATCATACACTTCCTAGCCAAAAAACATGGACGCCACTAGTGGGCCCCTACCCGCCACCTTATACCAGCGAGCGAGGCCACGCGTCACCAGTTCACACACCTTGCAGCATTTTCGAAAGCATTATTTCGATCGTGCGAGGTTGGTGAGGGATGGTCATAATTAATCCCCATCAAGCCCCGTTATCATATGACGACCATCGATTGATAGCCTTTATTAGCAGCGCTGGCAGATCTGGACCAGCCCCACATCACCGTACTTGATAGGTGGCAACATTTCACACACCTCGCATAGCCTTGGTGACGTTGTCAAAAAACCCTACGAGGTCCACGAGGAGCGGTCAAGATTTGAATTCACCTATCCGACGATCCAAAAATCTGCACATGAAACAAAGTTATTCATAACAAAGGGACCGACTAGGCAAACAAGCAGGGGCGACCCTTAAGGCATGAATTTTATAGACTAAAGTCTAAACATTGGAAATACCCTGCTCAATATCAAGCAAAATTTATATTAATCTCGAATATGGAGAAACTGTCAGGTTAGGTAAAGGGGCTGGTAAAAACATGACATAAAAGGCTCTGTTAATGATTTAAGCGATCGACAACCCACAGTGATAGGTCAACATGGAAATATAACACAAGGGTTTGTTTGGTGAGAATAAGTTTAAACAAGGGTAGCAAAACCCTAAACCTTAACATTAGACCCCTCAACATGAGAGAGAACTAGACAGGCCACAAAACCAAGCAAAATTTTTGACAAATTTAAAAGTTCTATCAAGAGGTAAGAAGAGGCCTACATTTTTTGGTGGCCTTGGGCCATCAAATAAGGTTTGACTTGTCAAACCAAAGCAGTAGGGGGCAAAGATGACCTTTTGACTCTGTCACCCAATGAAGTAGGCACTTGGTCTACTTCTCTAGAGGATCTAAATTATTTATTTACCCACAAGGGGCATACATCCCTAGTCGGAGCCGCTGTTGGCACCTTCAAATTTTGCAAATTTAAAGTGCCCATATTGTCAATTTGGCCTTTGCACACTCAGAAGTGCCCCTGAAAAATCTACCCAAGTAACCTACTTTGGAGGGTCCCAATTCAGAGTTGGATGATTGTCAAGACAAAAGGATTGTTGCTCTCCATTCTTCCCACATTCATGTACTCCATGGTTTGGTTCAAAGCATCATGATCATATTTGTTATTTTTGCCAAGCCAAAAGCAAATGCAGTTTGCTCTATTTTCACACCTGCATTTTTAGAGCTTTTCAAGGTGGTCAAGTTTGACCCTTAAAGTCTGGTGAAGAATGATGATTCAAGGGAATCCCTCTTGCAAAAAAACTCAGTGTACCCAAATGACTTAGTGTGTCCAGTGGTAGTTCCTCAGAAGATGATTTGATATTTTTTCAAGCTGATAACTTGGCAAGCTTTAATTGGTTTTAAACATAAACAGTTGCATAAAAGTCTGAGTAGGCCACTTTGATGTTGAATATCTTTCACCTCATGACTTTTTTTTCCAAGCCATTTATTGCACTCCATTCTTGGGTCAAATTTCTACATGCTTGCTCAGTGTCAGGGTTTCAGGATAAGTTCTGATGGGTTATTTAATCATTTTCTGATTGCAACCTGGTCAAAAATGGTGTTCCAAAAAGTATCCAATTTTGTAAATCTAAGAACAACCCATTTATTGTCTTTTCTTGAAACATCTCCAGCTCCATTTTTATCAAAATCAGAGATCATCTGATGCATTATTTTAATGTATATCAGTTGCGGCAATGGCGTCAAATATGCTAGTTTACAAAGGAGGTACCTAAACTATTTTGACAATGCGAGTTTTGAGAAAATGGGTTTTCTCTAAATAAATTATTGAGTCCATGTGCAAATTTTTGTGGCTTCAGTTGTCCTAATTTTCCTGCAAATTGTTTTCCCTATTTGAACCGCAACCGAAATATTTTTTTTTCCTATTCTCTAATGTTTTGATTGTATATATTTAAAACATTTTATGTGTTTTAAATATTAATAAAAGCATAAATTGTACAAGAAAACAAGCATTTTAGGGCAAATTAAATATTACAAGATTTTATAACGTTAAAACTTATAAAATGACTTTTCTCTCACGGTAGCAAGCTTTTCCCGCTTGCCCGTGGCAATAATGCTCACCACACAATGGCGGGGAAGCAGGGAGAGAAGGAGAGAAACAAGCATGGAGATATGTTAAATGAATTTTTAATGATTTCTCTCAGATTTGGGATGGTAGAAGAATGTTTTATGAGCCCTTTTAGTGTATGCCAGTGAGCCCTTGAAGGCTTTTGCTCGCGGGAGTAGAAGGTCACAGGGGCACGGGGAGAATGTTGGAGGCAATGCTTGGTGCAGATTTTGATCTACTATTTTTATTGCAGTCAACATAAAGGCATTTTTCTCTCCATTAAGGTGTCCGATGGATTTCAACAAGAATTGTGGGCAAAAATCAAAGCGCAATCACATTTTTGGTTTTCCTATGAGATTTTGGGGGTGTTTTGGAGCTCAAATTTGCTGTTCCATGCTTGAAATTCGTCCCCTAACCTATCCTATTGTTTGGGCTCTCCATTAAGGTGTTTGATGAATTTCAACAAGAATTGTGGGTATAAATCAAAATGCAATCACGTTTTTGGTTTTCCTGTGAGATTTTGGGGGTGTTTTGGAGCTTAAATTTGCTATTCCATGCTTGAAATTCGTCCCCTAGCCTATCTTATTGTCTGAGTAGAGCTTTTAAGTGTATTTGAAATGAATTTTTGGTGTCTACAGCCATAAAATTGCCCTGCACTGTAAAAAATGACCCAATAATGTGAGCAAATTTTTTGATGCCTTCATCGTTTGTCAAAGGGGAGTTGCAGAATGAATTAAGACAAACACTAGCTCAAAGTGAAGATGCAGAGAAGCAAACATGTCTTCCCTGCTAGCTCGTGAAGGCAAGGGCTGATGTTAGAATAAATTCACGGGAGCACGAGGAACAAAATATGTGGCAACAATATTTTAAGTTGTAAAGTATTTTATTGAGTAGTTTGAAGGCTCCCCTGCTAGCCCAGGCAAGTTTTTGCAGCTATCAAAGGAAGCAATGGGTGTGAGGGCATTGGTTGGAAAGACAAGGTGGGCCCAACAAAAGATTGTAAAAGGCATTCCTTTAAAACATTAATGTTGCTTGAAAACTTCATGAAGACAGTGCAAATTTTAAGGAGGCAACATAAAGTTTTATTTTGAATGTGAAATGGAGTAAATTAAGGGAGGCACAGGTGAAAAGGTTTTATTTTTCCTTCATATTGTAAGATTAAAATTTTTCTTGGGAAGGCAGTAAAGTAAGTACATGGGAAAATATTTTATTTTCCCAAGGAAAGATTTAATTGCTTTCACATTTAAAAGATGAATATTTTAAATGTTTTATTTGGCTAGAATGAGGTTTGCCCGTGAGCCCGAGTGATCTTTTGATGTCATAAGAAATTGCAACGGGTGCATGTGCATTAGCAAAGAGGACTTGGTGGACCCCATGAAGATTTTAAAAGCCCGATGGTTTATTATTTGAAAGACCTTCATTTGTTTTACAAGGCAGAATATGTAAAATTAAGACTTGCCCGATAAAGTGATAAAATGGTGAATTTTAAAAGCAAATATTTTAAAGTGTATGGTGCAAAGTAAAAGGGCACAGGTGAAATTTCATAAAGTGAATAATATATTGACTGTATGAAATTTTTTCTTTGTTAGGAGGAGCTTTTTCATGGAGAGCACAATTTTCATCCTATAGGGAAAAATGGTGGAGAAATAAATTTTTAACTACAGGGGTAAAATGAAGTTGATAAATTTTCACCACATGGATAAAATAGAATGAAGACTTTCACAGAGGTATTTTTCAGCTGCAAAGATATTTTCAACAACAAGGGCATGATAGAGAAAGTCATCATGAGAGGAATATTTTCTATTAGAGAGTAATAGGGAAAATGCAAGATGCATTAATTTGTGAGCAGATTGAAACTTTTTCAATAAGTAAAGGAAGTTACAGATCAATGGGAGCTGAGGATGCCAGGTGTCAATTGAAGATGTAGTTTTAGGGTTTCTTCTTCTTCTATATCTTCTTTCTTTTTCTCATTTGTATAGGTTCTGAACTTATGAATTAGGAGAGTAAGGTAGAATAGTGCTGAGTCTGAGTCATATATAGAATATGTAAATTGTAATAGTTTGATTTTATGAGCAAGTGGTAACCAATTTGTGTAGAAACAAATTAATGTTCATAAAGTTGTCTCTAGATTTGTATGCTTTTGATTATATGAATTCAATATATCAAGGATTTTTTGAGTTTATCATTACAACTTTCCTGTGATTGTGCTATTTGGCCATGGTTCTCTTTCAAGTAAAGATTTAAATTACTTTGATCATATAGCTGTAATTTTGAGTACATAGATGGGATTGCTAAGTAGAACTTTATGACAATATGAGTGGGTTTGTTAATGTAAAGCATTAACATATTTTAAAATTCATTGGTTGAACTTAGTTTGCTGATAAGATCTTTGTTGTAGTTTTATATTTGACTCCATGACCCATGATTAGGCACTGATCTATCAAAAAGCTTGAGGCATTTTTAGAAACAATATAAATCATTTAAAATCTCAATGAATATTTGCTTTGTTGTTTAATTAATATATGTTCCATATATCTTCATGGTGTTTGAAAGAGTATAGAGGCTGAGTTTGAGATAATTTTATCTGTTAACCCTTTATGTGTTTAAGATGAAGATATCTAAATTATTTGTTCTCAACAATGTTCAATACAAATGGGATTATGCTTGAACCTGGTAGAATTTAAAATACCCATTACTCATATATTTGAGAACCATCCACTTTCATAGGTCTATTTTTTGTTGTTTGGCACAATTTTATCATACATTTAGGCCTAAAATTAGGAGCACCCTCCTAAGTCCTATGGAGTTAAAAGTGTAGAAGGCTTTCATAGCCTTGTTTGTTGGCTTTTCTTGTCTTCAACCTGTTGATAGTGCAGATTTCTTGTCCTAAATATTGAATTCCCTAGTTTAGGCATTTATGTTTCTCCTTAGGGTTGAAGGTTGCAAGAAAAATAACCAACAACCAATACATTCAAATTAGGCCTTGGACACTTGTAAATCCATAAAAACCTAAAGATGTCTTACAAAGGTGTTGTGAAGTGTTGTAACACATTTTCCCACTTTTCTATGACCTTTCCATCATAATTCACCTAATCAACCTCTTTTTATCATTTACCAAGTCCTATTTCAAAGTATTGTAACAAAATTTCACACTTTCCTAGGCTTTTCATCAATAATTGACCCTTTCTTATGTTAAAATGACCCCTTAATGCACTTATAGGTCCTACTTAAGTGTGTTTTGGAAGACAATCCCATTGAACAACATTAATTACACTTTAATTCCCGAAATCCACTTAAAATTGTTCAAGTAGACTAAGTCACCACCTTGGGAAACTTAGTCCCATGTGGCATAAAAATCATATTTAATCCAAAATTCTGGTGGGATATTGTCCTCCAAACCCTAAGGTCAGCCTGTGATGTGTTATTGTCAGAAAATTAGGACACAATATGTATAAATAAAGGGTTTTCCCCTCATTTTCACCCCCCATCTTCATAAGCAATCAAGCAATCTATCTTCTCAAGCAAGCATCAAGCACTTTAAGCACTTCAAGCACCAATCCATTGGAATTGATTACTTGCATAATCTTCTCAAGCAAGCATCAAGCATTCAAGCACTTTAAGCACTTCAAGCATCAATCCATTGGAATTGATTACTTGCATATCTTCAGACTTCAACAAGGGTTTGGTGAGTTGTTGCACTTGCATGTTGTTCAATCATCTTTCCTTTTTCATTTCATTTTATTGTCTAGGGCTTGATTACCAAAATGGGGCTTGACTAAGGAAAACCCCTATTCTCTAACCCTAACCCTTTTTCCCCTCTTTGCATGTGTGTTTTGCAGAATTTGTATGCAAATTAATCAAAGAGTATGGTGCTAAAAGGTGTCATCTTTATATCCACATTATTCCAAGTCAACAAACCCTAAAAGGAGCTTGAAGACAACTTGCAAGTCAACATCTGAAGATTCAGATCTGGGTCTCTGTCAGAAATAGAAGTACAAGTTGATAGCTACAAATTCTAGTCTCGAGATTCCCAAAAGTTGTAGGTGGACTAAGTCACCATCATTGGTGAATTAGTCCCACTGTTAGGCCTAAAAAGTGATCTCTACAGATCTTGACACCCATTTCCCCGAAACTCGTTCTGACAAAGTTTCCTCGAAGCAGGACTAAGTCGCCCAGCTTGGCATAAGTGTCCTATTGGCCTTCAATAGCAGATTCTGGAAGATTCCAGAGCTCCTCTCCATCAATCTTCAGTTTCCAAGTGCACCCCTTCTGCTTCATTAAGTTCTATTACAGTTTTCTTGCATTTTAGATCACTTTACATAGTCTTTTCAATACATTTGCATTTCATTAGTTTGCATTCAATAGTTAGTTTCATTTATTAAACTATTGCATTTAGATACATTCCACATCACACACATCACACATTAAATCCCTAATCTTGAATGAACCCCTAGGTTTTGGGTGTGAAAGACATCTTTCCTTCTAGGTGAAAACCCTAGAAGTGCTAGGGAATCCCCTTTCCCTCAAAATCTATGGTTCATTATTAATGGTTGTTTTGTAGTCGATAGAGACTATGAATGTAGGTCGATATTGACTATGTCAATGGAGGCCAATTTAATAGCTTATGACTGTTAATGGAAACTAATTATCATAACGAAAGAGACGTGATGCAAGTCATTGCATTATATTTGATATTGTTGTATATCATATACTTGACTTGGTCAACGCCTTTATTGAAACTATGCTTGACTTTGTCTAACATGTAAAACTACCAAGTTGATTCATTCACCACTTGGATCGATAGAAACCCACTGACATACAATGGGAATTGACTGAGTTTGGTTGCACCAATTATGTAGGAAAAAGGATTGAATTTGGTGCCACCTTTGAGTTTGAATTGCTATTTAAGTCTTTTCTATGTGGCAATTCAAATTATGCATATGATTGAATTGGTCTTCAGATTGCTATCACAAAACAAGTCGACCTATAAGTGAATAAGCTGAGTATTAGCTCGAGAATTTTCCACCTTTTAGCTGAGCCTCTTTGTATGGAGATTTTTTTCATTTAGCATGCCTAATCTATAGGCTTTGTAGTTGCTTGGTTGCTCTATAAATAGCTAAACCTTTTCATTTGTGAGGGACACATTCTTTCCCAAGAGATTATACATCTTTTGCAATTCATTATTTCTGAGTTATACTAGCCATACTAGTATTATTTTATGAGTGAGATATTGAGAGTGTTTTATTGTGAGTAAGAGATAACATTGTTGTTTGAGAGAAGTAAGCTATCAAAAAGTGAGATAGAGTGTTTGTGAGAAGCTGACTATCAAGCTAATTACTATTGGAGAGGGCTGCAATGTTGTCTTTAGTTGGATAAGCAATAACATGCATGAGGATCTCTACTTCTTTGTTATTTTATTTTTATTGATGTGTCTTGCATGCATGATTGAAATGTCTTTTCCAATATGTGCATTAGAGAATGTATATTATTTTGAAAAGGAAGTTGAAGCTATTATGTTGTTTGCATATTGTGTTTTTAAGTACTCCATAATAGGAGATGAGTGTTTATCATAGGTATTATTTACTAGGTATGATTGAACATGAAAAACACATATGGTGTATTTAGCTAAGTTATTTATTTAACAAGGAAATCTTTTGTTTACTCCTAGGAGAGGTAATCAAGTATGGGAGGGAGTTTAAATACTTATTAGTAAGTAGAGTTACCCAAGTATATAGGTTGTCTTTTGAATGAAAGACTATCCATTGTATGGAAATACCTAGCTTGTGTACTTACTAGTTAAGTAGTTTATTCCATTTAGATTAATATGGTTGTAGGTTATCTAGGATGACAAACTATCTATTGAAGGAAATACCTATGCGTAGCTTAAGATAGCCTTAAGTCAAATCGACCTTAAGTAGTGTATGTGATACATGACCCTCAATAGAGCATACTAAATGAAAAAATTTGGCCAAAGTAGTGTGATGACCTTTGGCTCCATTGTCAGTTCACCATGATCCAGTATTACATGCTAAGCAAAGATTATGGGTTTACAAGTTCTAGCTATATAGGACACAACACTATGCTCAGTTGGTTGTCGTTATCGGTTTCTCTACCAATCTCTTCATCGAAGGGAAGGGCCATCTATCAGATGATAGATGTGTGGGGGACCACATTATGAGTTTGTGGTTGGCGAAAAAGCACTTGAGTGATGCTTCTCCTCCACAATAGGCAAAAAAAGAACCAAGATTTGAAAGGAAGGATCTTGGACCGTCTTACAACTATTTGTTATAAAGCTCTTTGAGCTATGTGTGTAAATTTATGCTTTCTTACATTGATGTATATGAAATGAAAAGGAATTCATGTTGTAATATCTTATGCATCTTGATTGGAAATCATCAATAAAGGAAAATAAATTTTTTATTGCTATGTTTGTTACTTGTTAATTTACTCATCTTGTGAAAAATTATATAGAAGGGTTAGTACATCACAAAATAAAGTTGTGTTAGGAAGAGGTCATGCTCTTTGAAAAGTGGATGAGATCATGTAAGGTTTTAGCAGTTAATTCAATTGGTTAAGCTAGTGGTATGCTAACATTGTGACACCCCAATAAAGTGGCCTTAGAAAAATTTGTTGTGAGAAATAGATGGTTGGTTTGAAAAGTCAAAATTTATGCATTGAATCTATGTTTTCTATTGATCAATGTGTATGGTCCAAACACATGTATTTAAAAGTAGGAAGTTTGGAAAGAAATTGATCCCATATGTAATAGTGTTGTTTTTGAATTTTGTATTTTTGGGGGAGACTTTAATGCAATTTTGCCTTTTGAGGACAAGCATGGTGGTCTGGATTGAAAGCTTTAGTCTCAAATTGAATTTGAAGATTTCATTGAAAGGAACCATTTTATAGAGATCCCAATAGCTAATTGTCAATTCACTTGGACAAACATGCATCAAGGTTTTTACTCTATCGCTAAGAAATTGGATAAAATCATTTTTAAAGGGGATCTTGGTGCCTTCTCTTTTACACTGGAATGAAGGGTTCTTCCCTTTTCTGGGTTGGATCACCTTCACGTCCTCATTGAGAGTATGGGAGAAAAAAGTCTGTCTAGGTGCCCCTTCAAGTTTGAGCTCATGTGGCTCAAAGACCCAAATTTCAAATATTTAATAGCAAAATAGGTGGAATGGATCCAAGGTGGATGGGATAAAAATGTATATTCTTGCAACAAAATTGAAACAAGTGAAAAATCATTTGAAAGAATGGAATAGGGATTATTTCAAGAATATTTTTGAGGAACAAAGGAAGATAGAGGGATATTTGAGGAGACTAAATTAAGAAGTCTACGTATCAATGATGGATAACTGTAGGTTCTTGTAAGAAAATAAACTTCTTAAAAGCATGGGTGATATCTTGGCTAAGGAGGAAATATTTTGGAGGAAGAAGTTGAGGGAGCTTTGGCTAAACACAAGAGATAAAAACACAAAAAAATTTCATAACTCCACCAAGGCTAGAAGAGAAGCCAATAGAATAACCAATATCAAATCTATGGATATCTCTATAGCTACTATGGATTTCCTTCATAATATGCTCAATGACTAGGATGGCTCCAAACTTCCTGGTCAACAACACATTCTTGAGTGCATATCGAAGCTTGTCACAAAAGTGCAAAATAAAATGTTGTTTAGTCATTTTTCTAAAGAGGAAGTTAGGATGGGATTTTCCAGTTGCACCTGGATAAGGCCCTAGGCCCTTATGGGTTCCTTTCCTCCTTTTTCAACATTGCTGGGGCATTTTAGGTGCTGATTTGGTGGGTACGATCAAAGATTCAAGGTAAATTGGCATGGTTTTGAAAGAAATCAATAATAATTTTGTAGCTCTAATCCCAAAAAAGGAGAAGTCGGAAAGATTAGAATAATTTCAACTGATTGCTCTTATTAATAAAATTTATAAGGTCTTCACAAAGGTTGTGGCAAATCAGATTAAGAAAATCTTGCCTGGGTTAGTTTCTAAGGAACAAAAAGGTTTTGTGTTGGGTAGATTTATTTTTGATGGGGTGATCATAGCACAAGAAGCAATTCATTCGATATCAAAAACAAGGAACCATTCTATGCATTTGAAGCTTGATATAAAAAAGGCAATTTTGAGCAGAGAAAGTTCCTATTAATTAACTGGGAGAAGATTTGTAGAACACGGGAGGCAGCTATTGGCAAACAAGGATAGAAAACTGAGAGGGGGAGGTGAATCAGTTGTTACCAAAATCAAACTTATACAACATTAATCAGCCTTATATCACATATCTGATAATTAACAGTGCAAGCATTAAATCAACAACACATCAGAGACACATGAACACCAAGATTCTATATGTGGAAACCTTATTAGGGGAAAAACCACGGTGGATGTTAATCCACAAGATTATACCCTGTTAGAAGTATAATGAAGAATAAAAGGGAATACACTGCCTAAAGCACACTACTCAAAGGAAAGGCTCCTTGTCTTACATACAGTAATCAAATTAAATCCATCTGATGAAGTTGAACTGAGAAATTAGCTTCTACAACATCTTGATTACAGTTCCAGTTAGGCACACAAAAACTTCTTCAAACTCTCCAACCCTTTGCTCAATCTCTTCCATACTCTGCTCTGAATGATCTGACCTTTATTCACACATGTAAATCACTTGTACACTTGAGCACATTTTTCTAAATGAGGAAAATAATCTCATATGTATATATCCGCTACACAGATTTACAACCACTATTTAGTCAGCCACAAATAAAGAATAAATTACAAATGTCAGCCTCAATATATGAATAAATTTCAATGTGCACCAATACAAGTTAGTCACAACATAGTGAGGACCCAAACAAACACCTCCAAACACACCAAACAATAACATATTAAACCTCATGGATCCGCAACATGCTAACACCATCATGTCAGCCAAGAACATGAAAAATCAGGTACACATCGAAAAAATATTCAATCATGAACACTCCAATCAATGTGGACATACAACAAGGATAGAGAATGATCTAGAATCATCCATGAATGTCACAGGTACATGTGCAACACATGAAATTACCAGAATTTCATCTGCTTCAACCAAGAACACCATATAAAGAAACTGAATAACTGTAGGCACACAGATCTTCATAACTTCCACAAGACTTGATGTGAACCTCTGAAACTTTCAGCCAACATACTAGAAAGCTTTAGAATCAAACCCTTTGAAGTGCACCTTCAGATCTTCAACATACAAAACTTTCCAACATTCTGACCTTAACTCCACTGGCTACCTGTACTATATTTTTTACAATTTTCTCAATATCCTCAACATATACAACCTTAAGTAGCATTAATGCTAATAGTGTTGACATCAATTCCAACCACATATCAGCAACACAACCACAACATCCAACAATACCCCCCTTTGGCATTGATAACAACACATGATGTGAAAAATAATATCATCAACCCAACTAACTCTTCTTCAAAAATCTCCCCCTGAGATTGTGCACTCTTTCCTATTTGCTCCATTGCTCCTCTTTCCCACATTTTTCACATTGTTTCTCTCCCCCTTTGACATCAATGGAAAAGGTACACATGCTCTGTTCACACATTTGAATAATTTGACTACTCCCCCTGATTATCAGCCACCACAACATCAATCCAGAATATGATATGGCTATGAATTCACAGACTGATGCAAATACCTACATCTTAATTTTGATCGGGAGGGGAAATCACCCCTAACTTTCCTTTGAGGTACTCAAAAGTATCCTTAGGCAACGAATTGGTAAAGATATCTGCAATTTTCTCTTTGGTAGGTATGTACTCCAATCTAACTTCTTTGTCACTTACTTTGTCTCTCAAGAAGTGATACTTGATGGATATATGCTTTGTCTTTGAATGCAACACTGGATTCTTAGAAATTTGAATGGCACTTGAATTGTTACAAAATATGGCAATGGGTTCTTCATATTCAATTCTGACATCTCTCAACATTTTCTTCATCCATAATACTTGGGTACAATTGTTTGCAACAACAATGTATTTTACCTCAACAGTAGACAATAAAACCGAGTTCTACTTTTTTCTTAGCCAAGATACCAACTTCTTACCTAAGAAGAATGCACCACCACCTGTACTCTTCTTGTCATCTACATCTCCTACCCAATCAACATCAGTAAAATCACTTAGGATAAGATCATCATCCTTAGGATACCAAATACCAATATCAATTTTCCCTTTTAGATATCTGAAAATTATTTTCACAGCAGTCACATGGGATTCTTTAGGATCAACTTGAAATCTAGCAACCATGCATACAAAATTCATTATATCTGGCCTGGTCTGAGTCAAATAGAGTAATCCACCAATCATTGACCTGCATATTGTCTCATTTGCTTTAGGAGAATCATCTTTCTGTGTGATTTTGCATCCGGTCACCATAGGTGTACCAAATGGTTTTGAATCTTCCATGCAAAACTTGTTCAGTAACTCTTTCACATACTTAGACTGAGATACAAAGATTCCATCATCTAACTGAGTGATTTGCAATCCTAAAAAGAATTCCAGCTCTCTTATCATTGACATTTCAAATTCACTTTTAATTTCATCGGAAAAATTCATACACAAATCATCATCACCTTCAAAAATAATATCATCAACAAAGACTTCAGTGATCAGTTCTTTGTTCTGATCCAACTCGAAATACAAATTGCTGTCAATAGTACCTTTATTGAATCCAAGTTTCAACAAGCATTTATCCAATCTAGTATACTAAGCTCTAGGAGCTTGCTTAAGTCCATATAGATCTTTCTTCAATTGGCATACCATGTCCTTTTCATCAGTCAACTGAAATCCATTTGGTTATTTAACATAAAAAATTTCTTCTAGTTCACCACTCAGAAATATTGACTTTACATCCATCTGATAAAATTTGTAATTATTGAGAGTAGCATAAACAAGAAATAATATTACAACTTCAATTCTAGCAACATGAGAAAAATTTTCTTCAAAATCAATACCTTCCATCTATGATTATCCTTTGCAAACCAATCTTGCTTTGTTTCTGACCACATTACCTTGTTCATTCAACTTATTCTGGGACACCCACTTGGTTCCAATCACATTTTTGTTTTGAGGTCCAGGAACAAGATCCCATGTATCATTTTTTTGTATTTGCATTAGTTCTTCTTTCATGGCTTCCATCCAATGTTCATCCTTGCATGCTTCACTGATATTTCCAGGCTTAGCTTTAGAGATTAGACAATACTCTTCCAAAATTCTTCTTCTAGTTTGCACACCTTTTCTCTTGTCTCCTATGATCTGACTATCAAAATGATTTTGTCTTACATACTTAGGAGTTTTGAAAATTTCTCTTACCTCTTGTTCTTGTGTTTTTTCTTCTGCACTTCTGCTAGTTTCTGCTTCTTGATTCCCTTGGTTCACTGGAACAATTTGAAGTTGATTCTATGCCTGAACATTATTTTCATTGTTAGCACTATCATGTTGATCATTTGAATCATAACCACTAGATCTGGATGATTTACCAATATCTTCATCAACTTTGACATTTGCACTTTCAACCATTTTCTTCAAACTTTTATTAAAGCACTGATAAGCTTTTCTTTTAGTAGAGTATCCTAGAAAGATTCCTTCATCACTTCTAGCATCAAACTTTCCTATATCATCATCTCTCTTGATGTAGCATTTGTTTCCAAATTTTTTCAAATAATTGATAGTAGGCTTATAACCAAACCATAGCTCAAAAGGTGTCTTACTAGAATTACTATTGACATTCACCCTATTAATGGTGTACACAACAATACTTACAACTTCTCTCCAGTAGAAATGAGGAACATTTGCTTCCAACATCATGGTTCTAGCGGTGTTTAGAATGGTTTTGTTCTTTCTTTCAACAACTCCATTCTGTTGAGGTGTCTGAGGAGTAGATAACTGTCTTTGGATTCCATTCTCTTCACAAAAAGAATTGAATTCTTGTGAAGTGAATTCACCACCTATGTCTAACCTTAGACATTACATCCTTTGACCTGTCTCATTCTCTGCCATAGCTTTAAAACTTTTGAACTTTTCTAATGCTTCATGTTTTTCTCTTAAGAAAGCAACCCATATCATTCTAGAATAATCATCAATGAGCAACATAAAATACCTTTCACCTTGTAGGCTTTTGATTCTAGATGGACCACATAGATCAGTATGTATCAAATCCAGTACGCCATTAGAGCTATACTATTTTCTCCAGAAATAATTTCTTGTTTGCTTTCCCATTTGACATTCCTTGCACATAGTGTTAGTAGGCTTCACTAACTTAGGCAGATCTCTAACTGCTTGAGTAGAGCTTATCTTGATAATGTTATCAAAGTTCACATGACACAACCTCCTATGCCATAACTAGCTTTCATCAATTTGAGTGATCAAACAACTTTCACTAGCAACACTCAGATGAAAGATATTACCTTTTGTCTTTGTTCTTGAAGCAATCATATTTCCTGAACTTCCCATAATTCTGCATTTACCATTCTTGAATTGCAGATTGTAACCTTTGTCTACCATTTTCCCAACACTCAACAAGTTATGCTTTAAGCCTTCTAAATAAAGAACATCATCAGGATTGTGCTTATTGTAGACATGGAAAATGTACAATTTCTTTTTCGCACACTTGATCTTGATAATAACATCATTTCCTCTGGAATCATACTCTTAGCGTTTCATCATATTCTGTCTCTTAATTTAATGGATGATTATCCATCTAATTAAGTCTTCTTCCTCCAGTAATTAAATTAATCAATTTAATTTAATTAACCTTACATTTCAGTTTAATTAAATAAATCATTTTATTTGACTAAAATCTCTAAAGTCCTCTTATTAAATTAAATAAATTAAAACCTTATTTGATTTAATCTAACATATTCCTCCTTAGTTAAATAAATCAAATCATTTATTTAATTAGTCATTTCCTCTCAATTTTGATTTAAATTAATTCATCTATTTGAATCAAAATTGTCAAATCATCTAATTCTTCATAAATTAATCAAAACCTTGATTAAGTTAATCCTTCTCACTAAAATCCTCTAGAGAATGCAAGTTGCACAATAAATCAATTACTTTGATTTATTTAATTCTCTATTTCTTCCTCACATGGCATCAAAAGGGAATATTCCCTCATTTGAATTCAAAAAATCCAAGTGGACTTGGTCCTTCCAACAAGGCATTTAAGGCCTCTTACATGTCCTTGGCCTTGAGCCAAGTGACATTAACTTCATTTCCCTTCCCTCTTCAACAAGTCATTTCACAAATTCAAATTCAAACTAAATGCATTTATTGGCACTTTGGCCAAAATGTGCACAACCATCAACCATTCACATCATGACATGTGGCATTCAACCATTGGATTGAAAGTTAATCCCACATTGCTCAAATCTCTTTCATTCTTCCAAATTGAAATCTATAAAGTGGAGGCTTCTCTCCTCATTTTTCATCCACAATTGCATGCAAAGTTACTCTCTTCACATTGAGAGCTAATTTTTCCCATTAACACTCAAGCATTCACCATTTTCACAACTTGTAGCAAGGTTATGCTCAAATCTCTTTGAGACATTTGACCATTTCTCAATCACTCACAATTGCAACTTAGGAGCTGGGAAAGGGCCAATTTCAACATTCAATTGGCACCAATTCCCCCATGGGAAAACTATTGTATTTTCTTAATTAGGATTAACTCTCATTTGTTTAAGTTTTGTTCTTCATTTCTTCCTAGTTTAAGTTAAATAGATGGATTTTATGGGGAATCTCTCATGCTTGTTTGCATATTGATCTAACAATTTGACATGTTTGTTGTTCTTGTGCATTTGCAGGTTTAGGGGTTCACATTTTGGCACTAGAAGGAGGGCTAACTCAAGAATTTAATTACGTTTTTCAAAATTTCTGCATTTTTTAGCATTTTTTTTGTAGGTCATAGGAAAACAGTCCTGTGGCGTTATATTGCGTCACTTTCATAGGCACGACGCCATACTACACCACTTTCAAAGGTGCGGTGCTATATCGAACCGCACAAATTTCTAAACCGTGCCGCTTCTTCTTTTCCCACCTGTCAATTTCAAAATTCCTAACTATGCTCCGCACAGTCCCGCGATGCTATACCACATTGCTCTCAGCACCACAGAGCCATATTGCATTGCATTTTTCCAAATCACGTCACTTCTGCTTTCCCGCCGGTAAAATTTTAAAATTGCAAACTTAGCCGCTTCACAAACATCATCGCTTAACCATATTGTGCCGCATATTCGGTCTCTGTTCTTGTAGAGTGCCGCTTACAGTCAAACGCGCGACGCTATATAGCGCCGCTTTTGTCCAAACTACACCGCTTTTACAAACTGCACCGCGAAAAACAGTCAGGTCTAAAATTTGGCATGTGCTTTTTGAATTTTGGATTTTCTAATTCTTGACCTTGTTTGCTGTCTTTTTTCCTCTCTATTTTTCCATCATTTTGAAGGTTGGAGCAAAGAAAAATCAAAGGAAGAAGTTCATCATGACATCATGCTCATCATACCCAAAGTGTTTTTAAACACTAAAGTGTTGATCAACACTTCTTGAAGGATTTTAAATTCTGTTTTTTGAGAGAAATTTGTTAATGTCATTTGCCTTATAAACACTAGATTTATTTTTGGTTTAAAAAGAACAATCAAATTTCTTTTCAAAAGTTGCAAAAGGGCTAAAATGAACCTTAAGAACAACATACTAGATTTTGTTTAAAGGTTAACAATTGAACAAGGCAATCTCACATTTCCTTTGGTGCTTAAAAAGAACTCATTATTGCTTTGAGGGATTTAAAATGAACATGTGTTTTTTGTGACTTGTAATATTTTTTGCAAAGTAGTGTCATTTAAAAAGGCGTATGCGCTTCTCTCGTGCTTCACGGTGATCTTGAGAATCAAAAGTCTTTTTGGTGATACTAAGTTGCATAAAAAATTGCCTCCACATTTCATTTTTTGGATATAAAATTGAACAAAACATGTGAGTGTGAGCACGGTATATTGCGAAGGTTCTCCCTTTGTTTTTCAACAAAGGTTGATTGAACAACGGGATATGCTAGCTTGATATTGTTTATCTTAGAGGGCCTGCCTTGTGGGAAAAAGTACTTACCCAAGGGAACAACCCAACCGAGAACACGCTAAAGCCAAGCGACTTTCAACCGGTATATAAGTGTGGATTCTTGAGGAAAGTTCAAGAATCATGAGGATTATTCCGACGAGAAGGGTAGCAATGGTCTCTCACCATATTGGATAGTCCCCCATGAATGGAATGCCCACATTAAAACCCTTTGTTTAGAAAAGGACAAATCCTTATCTATTTTGTTGGTGCAAAAGGTCATGTCCTTTGAAGTCGCCCCACGTTATACATGTGGTTTTGTTGTAGAGATGGAAAGTATGCGATGGGAGATTCATGGGTACTAATGATTGGTTGACCCGAGAAGTGTGTGCCATGGAGGGGAGCTAGTGTGGTCAAGCATTTAGCCATCCACACAAAATATGTGCAGCTGGATTCGTCCAAGTGGGAACCCAACAAAATATTGTCTCATCATCCTAGGGTTGTAAAAAGTGCTTGGAAGTGAAGAATACATTGCTTGGTCCTCAAAACAGTTGAAAACAAACATACACAAAGAATTTGAATTTCAAATCCCTTGGAGGAAACAAATACCTTTTGACGAATTTAAGTACTCTTGCTTTCCCTAGGGATCATATCCTTAGAGGTTTCTAAGTGCTTGGATTCCATCATCATTAGTTTTCAATAAGGTTAAACATAGGAGAATTTTGCCCTATTTTCCTTGATTTCCACATAATGGACCTTGTGGGATGAAAAAGAAAGTGGGACATTAGACATACAGTTTGAAACATAAGCAAGAAAGTGCCTTTGGTAAAAAGAATTCATTAAGCCAAGATAAAAGGACAAATTGAACCTCATATATATTGTTCCAAATAATTTCTCGAAAGATCAAGATCCCAAAACCAAGGTTCAAAAGGATAAGTCTAAAAGCCCATGAACAATGTCTTGAAATGCTCCTTGAAGTTAGAGAAAGACTAGTATACAACTTCTATAAGAAGGCTTCAAGGAATAATCCAACTTTATATGCATTCTACTATCAACAAAATCTCAAACTTTTTGAAAGGTTTGCTTTCCTCACATAGGAAGTCTAGCATGTTCTTCAACACCAAGGATTTGTAAAAGGAGTCGTGTCTAGGTCAAGGTCCAAGATCAAAGTCGTCATCCTCGTCCATCTCTCCATCAAATCAAATTTTCATTCCATCAACAAAATTTTTGAGAGCTTTAGAAAAATCACTCATGCTAAACTTAAAGGGCTAAACCAACATCACCCTATCTTGGCTTAACACACCTATCCAAAATAGTCAAATCTCTTGAATGAATTTACCTCTAGGATAATGCAACTTCTTAAGATTTACTAGCTCAAAATCACCTTGATTGGCTTAACACACATAGCCAATTCATCCTTTTGTGCAAGTTCCCCTAGGATAACACAACTTCCTAGGGACTACAACTTCACTACAATCTTGTTTGACTTAATGCACCTAGTCAAACCATCACAAATCAATCTAAGTCCTAACAGTTTAGCATAACCCTTCAAGAGTTCTTCAAAAGTTTTCACTCACTCACTTCATCCATTTTATCCCATCATCATTACCACCCTCTTTGATTTTTGACTTCCCTAGTTCTTCTCTTTTGGGCCTAAAAGGTTAGGATCAAACGATCCCTATTTTTTATGGTCCAAACAATATCACAATACAAGAAGAACATGGAAAATATCAGCGAAATATCAACTTCCATGGACATGAGTCAGGTAACCTCCAAAATAAACCTTGCGGGATCAAGCAATCCCCCAAGTAACTCTCCTTTACCATCACAAAATCCTCAAAAGGAGAGCTGTGAAGAGGACATCACAAACGAAGACATGGGGATGACATAATCTAAAATGATGAAAATGGTTCAAAATCTAGAGAACCACAAAATTGCTAGTGCCATGTTCAAATATTTAAGCACGTTAGCGAAAGGAGGGGTCCAGTTCCCTTCCGACCTTGACGCAAGCACTAGTATGAACATTCCTCTTACAAATGCATCCCCAATGTCAAATGTCAATCAAGAAATACCTCACACCACCTTGGCCATCACACCAACCTCGCTGAATGTAAACAAGGGGAGTGCCATGTTTCGAGAGTTACAAAACCATCGCCTTGTGACCAACAAAGAGGTGGCTGTCAACACCGCACCGAATAATGTTGTCCCGATAAATTCATCACACCCATATGTCCCACTCACCTTTCACAATCCCACCGGTTCATCTTCATTCCATGCTACACTAGCATGTCAATCAAACATACAAACTTCTATACCACAAGGAGAAGGTGGTTTGTTTGGAACAACCGGAGTTGCTGATCCTTTTTCTTTAAAAGGTAGCATACTGTTATGCCTTGCATAACCACCCCATCTTTTGCCTTGGTCAAAATGGGCCCTCCTTTGTGTTTTTGTACTTAGTTGTTTTTGAAACAAAGTTTGGAGTCTACTTTTGCCAATACTTTGTTTTTCTTTGGTTTCTCTGTCGGAATCGGAACTGGAGTTAAATCGGGTTCTGAAAGTTCTTTTGAGGCTTGTTTTTGGTTCTATCCCGACGGTCTTTTCTTTGCCTTTGTTTTTGGTCTTCGACGGAAGTGGAGCGGAGTAGGAATTGGGATGGTTGTTATCAAAATTTGCAAAATCAAATTCAATTCCGATCCCGCCTCTGCTACCTTTTAATGTTTGTTTTGTCTCGATTTTTGGTGTTTTGTTTTATTAGGTTGGTCTTTTACTTAACTTTTTGTTTTTGTTTTTGTTTTGTTTTTAGTTGTCGGACGTGGAGTCGGAATGGGAATAAGGTTTGGAAATTTTATGATTTTAAGATCCCGTTTCCATTTTAGTTCCGCCCCCACCATTTTTGTCGTTGACTTTTTGACTGAAGTTGCATTGCAGACCAGTGTTCGTTCTCTTACAGTTTCGACTCCGCCTTTACTACGTTTTAATGCATTAATGGTGGTTGTCGGTGTAGGTAGAAATTCACATATTTTTCTTTATTAAGGGTTAAAGTCGATCATTATTGTTATTATTACAAGTCTGAGAGCGCGAAGAGCAATAACAGAGTTCGTTTAAGCAAATTGATCGAGATAGAGAAGGGATATTGTGTGCGAATTGATTCATAAAGTTAGCGTGGCTTTGTTTGCGTTTGAGGTGGGTCTATTATCTTTGTTGTGTTTGTTGTGTTTTTCTTTGTATCTACTCGCGTGTTCAATCATTGTGTTTTAAAGCAATTCTATGATCATCGTTGTGATTGGATGAGTAGGTTCTTGTTTTGGCTTGTTTGTTTTGCTTTAAATCTTTGTTGTCTTGTTTTATCATGTCATTTCTTTCTATTTTAGGGCATTGTCGCTTTCACGTCTTAATCGTGATTGCATCGTGTCATTTTTGATTTGTAGTAGATTAGATTAGATTAAATTTTTTTAATGGTGTGAGTTAGATTAAGAATTTATAGTGAGGTAGATTAGAGATTTTACAGTGAGTTAGCGTAGATTAGATTTATTGTTTAAATTAGGGTTTTGTCGTTTGGTAGAATGGTAGGGTTTTAAACCCATGCCCTAGTTTTATTAATTTTGTTAGATTAGGGTTTCATTGGTCTCTACAATTACTTTAAATAAGATTTAAATAAATGGCCCTAAAATGCAATTGTTCCCCACGGTCATATGAGGGTAGAGTTTTTAAGCTCCTTTGCCATTTTATAGCGACCTAGGTTTAATCATGAAGTTATGTTGAAAATGAATAAATTTGATGATGTCATGATTAGCATAGGCGGAGCCGGGATTGGAATGGATTATGGACATAAGAGTTTTGTTTTTACAAAGGTTATCGATTCCATTTTTATTTTGTTTCCGATTCTGAGTTCTAAAAGGTTTTTCTTGGAGTATGTGATAATTGGCGGAGACGGGATCAAAACTGATCCTGAACTTAAGAATTTTGTTTGTGAAGGGTATCAGTTCCATTTTCATCCCGTGTCCGGCTCTGCATATAGTGGGTAAGTCTTTTGTCAAAGTAATGATAACCAAATCGGAGGCGGAATGGAAATAAAATATGAAAAAAAGGAGAATTTGAAGAAAACCAGATCCGATTTTTGTTCCAATCCTGGTTCCGATAACCTCTCCGACTCCAACTTTGAGCCTGTTTGTTATTTGGTGAAGTTCCTATATCGGTTTTTGCTCCGAGTCCGCCAATTTTGTAAAAGTGATTGTTTTGAGCTTTTGTCTGGTTCCGACTCCGATGTATGTGTAACAGGTATGTTTTAAAAGCATGTTTTATGATGATTTATCTAAAGGTCTAATTAGAGGTTTTCTTGTAGGAGATTTGAGAGATGTCAAGAACGTCAGGAGAGGCTGCTCGAAGGAATCAACCGACTGGAACATCAAAGAAAACACCGAAAATCAAGAAGGTGAAACCAGAACAGCTACCTTATACATTGAGGTATGATCATAGGAATTCGGTGGTGAAGGCGAGCAAGGTGGAATCAGACTGGTCAGATATCATAGATACTAATCTGGGCCAGTATAGCTTTGAAGAATTACATGAAGAGACCTTTGTAGAAAGAGGAAACTTGACAAGGAGAACTCAAAGGATTGTTGAATCCGGCCTTGCACATATCACTATGTTTCCTTTATCAGTTAAGTGTTTGGAGTTGATATTTACAGTGGCCAGTACTTATAATCTAGCTACAAGATTATGCATGGATTCACAGAATAATGTGATTATAGATCTTACTCCGCAGATGTTCCAAAGCATATTTAATGTTCCTGATCCCAAGAATTTGGTACAGCTAACTGAGGTAGAAGCATTGGAGAAATACAACAAGCATAAAGAATCCAATAAGTCTCATTTAAACAAAAGATGGTTAAGCACAGAGAAGAAGTCTTTAAGCAAGCTTGCAGACCAGCCAAAGAGGGCAGATTTCAAAAAGGAGATATTTGATTTGATATTGATGCTGTCCAGAGTGTTTGGGAAGAGGGATGCTTTTCATTTCAAGGAATGGATGTTTCATTTTATTCAAGTAATATTTCAGGGTGATTATCAGTTTGATTGGTCGATGATTGTTTCCGATGTCATACATGATTAGCTCACAAGGGTCAGATAAACCAAATCTTTCTTCATGACTTCATATGTGGTCTATGCTATAGCTAGAATGGGGATTTTCCCAGGATTAAATAGAGTAGGTATAATGGGAGTCTTGGATGGACAAAGGAAGGTATGGGAACACTACGATCAATTATCTCTTCAGGTTGCTGAGACTCACTTCAGAAGAGTCAATGATGCATTTTTATATGTAGTTATCAACCAGTTGAGTGGAGATGCAGGATACAGATTAAGTCAAGAAGCTATGGCTTTCATTTCTGAATGGGGAAGTTGGTACATCCAATACCCCAAATTTACATACTTTAGATTGTTTGGTTTTGAGGGTCATCCCCATTTGCTTCCAAGATGCTGCAACAATAGAATAGTGCTTATGGAATTTATATATCAAGCCATTGGAGTTAATGCTAGATTTGGAATGAAGCACAAGACAGGATGCCATAAATTTCCTATGACACTAGGTGAATACAGTTGTCAACACTTGAAGGTAGCAAAGGTGGTTTGTAATGAGTTGATACAATTGAAATTGGGATTGTATACAACTTGTAAGTATTTTGATCCAAAGAAGAAGATGTATGCTTTATTACCTTCAGTGTTTACTAGACACTTTAATTTGTTAGAGGATTTTTGGTGTGATAGGCAGGATGAATATGGCTTAAGGAAGAAGGATTATGAGAGATTACCAGTCTCACTTATGGTAGAGTTGGGTATTAAAGATAATATTCCTGACACTTTGGTGGATGATGGAATTGTATTAGATCCCTCATATGAAGCTTTGAATATTGGCACTAAAATTTTAGATCCAATAGACTGGAATGAGGAAGAAATGATTGATATTAAGAAAATTAGAAGAACAGTCTTGGATAGAAGTGTACAATGGTTGATGATGAGAACTCAAGCTCCTCAGGGACCAATCCTCAAGAAAGGTAAAGGGTATAAGAGGATTAAAAGAAAGGCACCTTCCAAGGAACCATTTTGATAAAGAGAGTCATAGCTTGAATCCTTTGTTACCAGCACAGGCCCCTTGAATATTACAGTTGCATGAACTAATTGAGTGACATCAGACAGTTGAGAACCAACTACCAGGACCTTGGGAGTTAGGCCACTACATGTAGTCTTTCTTTCTCAGGAGAAATAGAGTAGAAATATTCTGTTTTAATGTTGTTTTTGTCATTTTAACCATCAACACATACCATCTCTTCCCCCATTTCCATTCACAACCACATCACCTCTCGGATTGGGTTTTCCTCCCCTAACCATCGATAGTTTCTCAGATCCGGGCAATGTGAACATCACATTGAATTCTCTCCTTTTGCCCGAAACATCACAACAGCAAATCATGACCATTCAAACCACCACGATAAATACATCAATCGATCCTCAAATATCCCAAAGCATACCTTCTCAAGGACCGAGCATCTCAACCACCCCTCCAACAACCCAAATCCCAACCACCACCATAACCCTTTCACTTGTCACAATGGTTGGCATCATCCCCATTCCACCACCAACCGCACCAAAAGCTACCGTGGAAAATTCATTCATCACCCTAATCCAAACCATCCAAAAGGCCAACCAATAAAGGATACTCAAACAAAAGCAGCAAGCTCAAGTGCAAGCACAAGCTCAAGCTCAAGCTCAAGCTCAAGCACAAGCTCAAGTGCAAGCACAAGCCCAGCAACAGGCACAAGCACAATACCAAGAGCAACTGCAAGCAATCCATCTGCAAGCAGACCAACAAGCCCTACAAGACTTTCAGGCACAACAACAAGCCAAAAAACAAGCTTTGTTGGCACAACAGCAGATCAACCAATAACAAGCTTTGTTGGTGCAACAACAACTAGACCAACAATAAGCTTTAATAGTGCAACAACAGCTTGACCAACAACAGGCTTTATGGGAACAACAACAGATGGACCAACAACAAGATCAACAACAAGCATTGTTGACACAAATGCAGGCATACCAACAAGCCTTGAATGCACAACAGAGCTTGTAGCAAACTCCCACTAGTATTCCTCCCACCAATCAAACACCTCAAACACCCCAAAACACGTTCATTCCACCTCCTGATCCAAACAAAGATGTCACAACACAAATCAAACTGCTCTCGCAACAAGTGTTGGACTTACAAGTAGGAAAAATGACAAGAACATCGGGCAACTTGTGCCCTTATCCTTTCGACAAAAGTCTCACCATGGTACCATTCCCAAAGGGATTCAAGATCCCTAAATTTGACAAGTATAATTGAACAAGTAATCCTAAAAACCACGTCAGGTAATTTCAGGTGCATTGCATGGAGGTTGCATATGATGACACGTATCTAATGCGACTCTTCCCCCGAAGTCTGATTAGTCCAGCCATGAAATGTTTTTCTCGCCTACCCATGGGCATTAAAACATTTGAGGAAATTGTGGAAGCTTTCCTTAAGAATTATGCTTTCAACATGGGTGCGGATGTTAGTTTGGAAGAACAATCAACACTCAAACAAAGAAAGGAGAGCTATTCGCATCCTTCTTACAAAGATGGTGATCCAAGGCCAATCAGAGCAAGTGGACCATGCCAGAAGAACAACAAGTTTGCACCATCATATCCAATCTAGATGAAAACTTGGCATTCTACTTGAAAATGCAATGCATCACATCATATGATCAACTGATCCCAAAGGCACTCAACATCGAAAGAGCCCTTACTGCGTGAGGAGGCCCATCAACATTCACTCCACCACAGGATAACCGCTCGTCCAACAACTATAATGATAAACCTCGAACATGGTTGAGGAACAAGAATATCACAAACAATGGCATGGTCGATGCTAAAGTGGTCATCAGTGCCCCTAAGCAGAACATCCAAACCCATCATCAACAGCCAAATCATAATCGCAAAAATGTGCAGACTAATGCAGTAGTGGCACAACAACAACCACTTCCCACCAATCAAATCAATAACTTGGGTAATCAAGGAGGACCACCTACCCAAGGCAAATATCCCCCCAAACGGAAGTTCATGGCTATTGGGGAATCTATCGAGTCCATAATGAAGAATTTGGTCAAGGAAAACTTGATCAAAGTCTCTAACTCCAAGCAATACGCGAAATCCATGACCAAACCGCCATGGTATAATGAGAACCTCCCTTGTGACTTTCACAAAGTCAAGGGCCATACTACCACAAATTGCATGAGGCTAAAGAACATCATCCAAGACCTCATCGAGGACAAGATTATCAATGTCGAGCAGCCAGCCGGAAACCAAGATCTAAAAATATACACAAATCCAATGCCGAACCACAATCAAGGAAATAATCAGGGGAACAATAAAGGCAAGCAAAAATATGCTAGTGCTAATCTAGTGTATGAGGAGATAGTCAGATGTGTCGATGAAATGGTCATAGTCATTAATGTCAAAGGAGCCAACAACAACTATGGAGTCACCACATGTGGTGGAAAGGTCACCATTGCAGGGGCACCAGCTAAAACCCCCATTTCTAATACAAAAGCCATCCCCTATGACTACAATGTCATTGACTAGCTGAAGAGAATCCCTGCCCAAATCTCCATCATGGAACTACTAAAAATTTCCACCACCCATAGGAAGATCCTTGATGAAGCATTAGTTGCATCCACCATCTCTACCACCCTTGACACAGAGTAGTTTTAGGCTATGGTTGGTAACATCGTTACCCAAAATATCCTTACATTCTCTGACCAAGATTTCCCCCCGCAGCCATCTCATAATTGCGCACTTCACCTTCAAGTGCTGGTCCATAAAAAGAAAGTTAAAAGAGTCCTGGTGGATGGAGGTGCAGGCCTTAACATTTTCTCTCTCAAACTTATAAAGAAATTGGGATTCGCCGAGGATTCCATTAACAAGAATAAGAGCATCACAATAAGGGCGTATGATGATCAAGAAAGAGTGTCTCAAGGTACTATCAAAATCCCCATCCAAGTGGGACCAACAACTATGGAAACCACTTGTCAGGTCCTCGACCTCGACTTACCATATAACATCCTCCTTGGACATTCGCGGATCCACAGAATGAAGGTAGTGGCCTCGACATATCACCAATGTATCAAGTTCTCACATCAAAATGAGGAGGTCACTATATATGGGGATCCCGAACCCTTTGCCTAATACAAAAACTTGGAAGCCAAGTTTTATAAAATCCCCCAAGTACCAAAAAATGATGAAGGCCCATCCACTTCATACATCGACCCAGCCAACCTCGTTTCCACCTCTGTGACAGAGACACCTGCCATCCTTGATATATCCAACATCAAAAACATGATCCAGGACAATGGATGCAGTGACTACAGAATGAAAAGGAATGCATTTGTTGTAGGAGAGTTACCACAATCTCCCAGGTCACATGGGCAACCTCAATCAACTGAAACACCCATCTATACCCTTATGATAGATCCTTCTGGATTTCGCCATTGGGGAGATCTAAGTCAGGAAAGTGTTGACAAAGAGGATATTGCAAGCTCAATATACCGTGGTCTAGAACCCGCACCCACCTTACCGATGGAGGAAACCAATAGAGGGCTAGAAATGATGCTTAGTATGGGCTATAATAGAAACGAAAGCCTTGGAAGGAACAGTGATGGACGCCTAGATCCCATCATTGCAGAAAGAAGAATGTGAAACCTTGGCCTCGGCTGTACTCCTCCGAGTATAACCATACATGGCAGAGGTACTCCCAGTAGGGTAGTCAGGTCCTCCCCTCAAGTATCAGCAACTACCCTTAGACCACCCGTATGCCTAGGTATCCCACTTGACAACTTCACCTTTGACGTCACTAATGTTTGCGCCAGTAGTGATGATGATGATACCGTAGCAGGCCTTCCCAGGCTCTTTCAGGATTCCACCCTACTAATGATTAGTGCCCCACCAGCTAAGACAAACAAAGAAACCCACCAAATCACCTTAGTATACCCTCAACTCATTGATCACGACCAACGAGGACCACCAATTCTAGACTCATTAAAAAATGATGAGGCGCTCTCAGAATTCATGGGACTAAGGGATACAGTTCCATGTGGGGATCACAAGGCAGGCTTCAACATCACATTAGACACCCAGGCATATTATGGAGAGATGATTGAGTCCTTCAGTCGCAAAAGAAAAATATCGAGAATAAGCTCAGAGTTATTGAGTGAAAACCACACTGTGGAACTCTCTAACCACATAACAGTAAAAATAAAGGATGCTTCCAATGGTGAAAACCTCTCTGAGGCACCAGAGGATGAATGATTCAATCTCCCCCCTACTACTTTACATCAAGAAAAATTAGCAGTCCTGGCAGAGCAGTGTAATCTTGTCAACTTGGGAACAGAAACATAACCGCAAATCACTTTCTATGCTGAGTCTCTCCTAACAGAGGAACAAGAACTACTAGCGGCATTTTTGAAAGAAAGGAAGGTAAACTTTGCGTGGACCTACGCTAACATGCCAGGTCTGGATCCTGAAGTGGTGGTTCATCATTTGGTTGTCTACCCTGGAGCAAAATCAGTTAGACAAAAGTTAAGGAAAATGCACCCACAAATAGCTTTGCTAGTCAAGATTGAGTTACAGAAGCTCCCGGATGTTGGATTCATATGCCTAATTGACTATCCTAAGTGGGTATCTAATCTTGTACTAGTCTCAAAACAGAATGGGGGCATCCGCATCTGCACAGACTTCAGAGACCTCAACAAAGCATGTCCTAAGGATGATTTTCCACTACCCAACATTGAAATGATAATGGATATGACTACCGAACATGAGATGCTATCCCTGATGGATGGCTTTTTGGGTACAATCAAATAATGATTGCAAAAGAGGACCAGCATAAGACAACCTTTACATGTCCTTAGGGCACCTACTGCTGGAATGTGATGCCATTTGGGTTAAAGAATGTAGGAGCTACATACCAAAGAGCCATGACACTGATCTTCCACGACATGATCGACAAAACTATCGAAGACTATGTGGATGACATATTGGCTAAATCAAAGAAGAGACAGGATTACATAGCGACTCTAAGTGCAATTTTTGATAGGCTGAAAAAATACAAGGTCAGGCTCAACCCAAAGAAATGTGTCTTTGGGGTACAATTGAGAAAGTTGTTGGGGTACATAGTTTTAATGAGAGGGATAGAAGTGGATCCCGCAAAGGTAAAAGCAATCCTTGATATGGGAGCGCCAAGAACACTAAAGCAACTCAGAGCATTACAAGGTAGACTCCAGTCCATTTGAAGATTCATAGCACAACTAGCAGATAAGAAAATTGCCTATTCACACCTACTCCACAAGGGATTAGCATTTAGGTGGGATGACAAGTGTGAAAAAGCATTCAAAAAGATCAAAGAATACCTAATTACACCACCTGTGTTGATGCCACCGATCATAGGGAAACCATTGATTCTATACATCTCAGCAACGATAGCCGCCCTTGGTGCCCTTTTAGCCCAACATGATGAAAAGGGAATCGAGCGGGCCATTTACTATATCAGTAGAACAATGGTGGGGCACGAGCTCAACTACACATCAATAGAAAAAGCTTGCTTGACAGTGGTGTTTGCAGCCCATAAATTCAGAAACTACATGCTAGCTCATCAAATTAAGCTAATTGCCAAGATAGACCCCCTCAAGTATCTATTGTCAAAACCAATGCTTATAGGTAGAATGGCTAAATGGGTTATGATACTATTTGAGCATGATATTGAGTATGTAGAGCATAAAGTGATCAAATGACAAGTAATTGCAGATCAGCTAGTAGAAGCTCCAATATATGTAGACAACCCGCTCATATCAGAGTTTCCAGATGAGTCCCTTTTCAATCTCGGTGCAGCCGACCACTGGAAACTATACTTTGATGGCTCCCACACGCAACATGGATCAGGAGCCGGTGTGTTCTTCATCACCCCACAAGGGGATTGCATACCAAGATCTTACAAGTTGGCATTCCTCTATACAAACAGCAATGCAGAATATGAGGCTTTAATCATAGGTCTCAAAATTGCAGCACAGTGGCGAATCATGGCATTAAAGGTCTATGGAGATTCACAGCTTATCATTAACCAAGTCAATGGTGAATACCAAACTAAATATGATAAGCTCACGCCATACAAGAAGGTGGTAGAGAGCCTCAAGGAATTATTTATCGATATCACCTTTGAGCAAATACCGAGGGCAAACAACAAAGCAACTGATGCAATGGCAACAATTGGATCCTTGTTAGATATCCCTCGCAACGTCTCGAAACATGAATTCCTCGTAGAGCAGCTTCTCATACCAACTTTTGAGGTACTAGAAATAGAATATGCATGTGAACTTGTTGGTCCCAATGATCTTTGGTACCATGACATTTACACCTACCTAAAATTAGGAATCCTCCCAGTTGACATTACCCCGAACCTCAAGCGAACCTTTGTCAAAAGGTCCTTACGATTTGTCATCCTAGGAGAAACCCTCTTCAGTAGAAGTATCGATGGAACCCTGTTATGTTGCTTAAAGCCTAAGGAGGCCTTGACTGCTTTGACTAAGGTACACAATGGCACTTGCGGTTCACACTCGAGTGGTATGACCTTGGATAAGAAGTTGCTGAGAACTGAGTACTACTAGCCGACAATGGAGAGAGAGGCACATGACTTTGTTAGAAGGTGTTTATAGTGCCAACAAAATGGAGACCTCATTCATGCACCAGCTCAAGAATTACATTCTATTGTTACACCTTGGCTCTTTTCCCAATGAGGGCTCGATCTCATAGGTAAAATCTCACCCACCTCATCTAATGGCCATAAGTTCATTATCACCACCATCGAATATTTTACAAAGTGTGTTGAGGCAATCCCCATGACCTACATCACTAGAAAATAGATATCCAAGTTCATCCTGAACTACCTCATCTACTGATACAGTGTTCCCCAATCCATCATCTCAAATAATGAGACACCCTTTAAGAATCAGGATGTCTATGACTTGTGTAAACAATTCAAAATCCAACACCGCTTTTCCACCCCATATTACCCACAAGACAGTGGCCAAGCAGAAGCTACTGACAAAACCATTCTAAAAATCCTTAAGAAAACAGTCAATGACTCCGGTCATGACAGGCATCTACAGTTAAATCTCGCCTTATGGCCTACCGCACTAGCATCCGCATGCCGACATGCACCACCCCATTTTCCCTGATCTATGGATCAGAAGCCATACTCCCAATTAAGATTGAGCTCCTGTCCCTAAGAATATCTTTGCAAAACCTCATCACAGATGAGGAATACAGGGTTACAAGACTAAATGAGTTGGAATTACTAGATGAACGGTGCATGGACACCCTAAATTATCTATAGGTCTACCATAATCGCCTAAAACAAAGCTGCAACAAGAAGATCAGGCAACACACCTTCCAAGTTGGTGAACTTGTGATGAAAGAGAACCAAAAGAATGTACCAAACCTGGCTGGGGAAAAGGAAAGTTTGAACCCAACTAGGTGGGACCCTTCATCATCACCGCAAGCTATAAATTAGGGGCATATCAGTTGTCAACACCAGAGGGCGAGCCTCTATAGGAGCCCATGAATAGTTCTCACCTAAAAAAGTTTTATGCCTAAGAACTTGCAAGGTATAGAGCCAAAAAATACAAAAACAATTAGAAAAAGTCCTAAAAAAATGGTTACCTTGATGAAAACCTGGCAAACAGGCATCTTGGCGACAACAAAAAAATAAAAAAAATGCAAAAATCCTTAAAAAAATTAGAAAAAGGATTGAAAACAGTAAAGAGAAAAAATCGTCCTCTAGTGAAACCACTTCGGTGGCACTTTGGACAAGTACCTTGGTGAAAACTTGGCAAACATGCGCCAAGCGTAAATAAAACACTCTCTATCCACCAAGATCTGCACGACTCACTCATCCATTCCATCACATTTCAATAATCATCCATCCACCCATCCGCTCACATCCATACCATAGCCTGAGCTAATGCCCATATCATAGTACTACTTGGCATATTCCTAAGGTCAGTTTGTCCTACCTATTTGAAGTAGTCTATCACTTAACGTTGGGGGCATGTTCTTGAAACTGGCGCTGGATCGGATTTGTGTATATTTTTGTGCTCTTCCCAAATCATTAGAAAATCAAAACATTCAAAAATCTATCAAAAATCCAAAAACATGTCAAAATATCAGAAAATCTTCAAAAATTCATCATTGGGTCTTGTCAATCTTTCACCTTGTCAAACTATGTCATCTTTGAGCTTGAACGTAGGAAAGGTTGATCTTTGATTATCCCCTGAGATAGTAAGGTCAGTCCTTTAAGCATCTGTCGCAATAAAATGGCAATCCATTTGTCCATCTTATCATCCTCAAGTCTGTCGTCAATTGAACTATGTGGTTTCTGCGTGTATAACGTAGGCAAAGTTCATCTATGGATCAGCTCCCGAGACCCCTAGGATAAATCTTTAAGTTAGTCTCTTTGTCATAAATCTTGAAAATACCAAAAACATTTGTATAAAATCTCAAAATCCCAAAAACAACCTCAAAATATCTGAAAATCCAAAATGGTGCATCCATCTCATTTCGCTTTCACCTACAATAATCACCATTCCTAATAAATCAATTGTTGCCTTCATCCTTTGGTAAGTCAGTCAGAAGCAAGTCTAGCAGGTTCAAAAGTGAACACCTAATCATCAAGGTCTTGAAAGTCTAAGTCAATAAGCAAGTAAGTTGATCAACTCAAAATATCGGTAGCTTATCATCCAAATTAGTCCCATCAAAACCGTGATCACAACATGTCCTAGGATGAAGCTTTCCTGTGATGGACATAAGCATGAGGTACCCCATAGTAGTTTAGTCTTGGCTAGCAGTATGAAGAACATTAGCTTGTTTGGTTTGCTTTATTTGGTCTTTTATTGACTTATCTTATTTTGTGCTCATTCCAAGGACCTCTCGGTGATGCCTAAATAAAACAGGTTTAAAGAGAAAGGAATGGAACAAAGATTGTTGTCTCTTTTATTTATTATGCTTCTGGGATACACTTGTAAAATAACTTAGTCATATGCGCTTTGTTTAGTATGTGGGGATGATGTTTTAGATATCTTGTTGACCACATAGGAAGGCTTGCTTTCCTATGTTTTGGCCCAAGATGTTTTGAATGTCTGAACTATATCCTGAATGAAGTACGTATGCTAAATGTGAACAAGAATACTCCTATCTATTTGACAAGTCAAATTCCATCACACTAGGTACCACACCATCATGTTCCTTTATACCTTGATGCATCGTAGCTATGTGTGTTATCAAACATAACGTAATTGATCCTTTGAAAATCTCAACTCCTAGCAATGCAAATCACCATCATTCGAACTAACTCTTTGATTCTCAGTTCTTCTATCTTCCTTCCACACTAAAATGGTATCATGACAGTAATCAAAACATCGCCAATGCATACACTCTGCATCTACATAATCATTAGCATATTTCATTATATCATCATCTTAAGGGAATAATATAAATTGGTTATTCTAAGCATCTTAAGAAAGCATTACATCATACATGATCATTTGCATCCATTACCATTTGCATATCATTACACCATCATTAACATACATTACATCCATAAGATCATCATTAAAAGCATGAAAAAAATATACAAAAATAAATGCATCCATTAGAAACATACATCACATCACATGAACATAAGAAATAGAAACATTTCATAGCATCACATCAAATTAGAATGCATCCATGCATATCATAAAAAGGTGAACCATCTCATATATATCATCAAAAATACACTGTTATGATATAAATCGGATCAAGTGTACATCGAATACATGGTACAATAGGGGCAACAATATGGCCCATAAATCAAAAATACAAAACTGCCCATGATCAAAAAGGGCTAGCCCTGCTGGCTGCTGCCCTCCCCCACCTGCCTGTCACCGTGATCCTCTACTGGCCACCTCCTTGTCTGCTAGGAGAAGTCTGGCACTCTGCCTGCTAATGGCACTACCTATCGGTAATGCTGCCGATAGTACTCGACCTCCCTGATAGCCTCTCTATACTCTCGAATATCAACTGATCGACTCCAGGATGTGGAGGCTGTGGTCTCTAGCTATCTCCGCTAACCAATCTCTTGATCCCTCTCGACTGTAACTGCAATAACCTGTTGTCAGGCCTCATCCTGCTCTACTGTCAAAACCTGTACCTGGCCCTATAGCTGTTGAATCAATGCATCCCGAGGATCTAGCTGTCCCACTGGTTGTGCTCCTGGCTGATGCTGTAGTGCCACCTAGGGCTGCCCATCCGGTCTTACTGCCTGTTGTGCCAGGTCTCTCAGAGGTGACTACCGAGGAGGTGGTACACCTCCCCGACCTCTACCTGCTGCTCTGCCCCTGGCCCTCTGACATGGGATCACTACCCCAGGAACTGTCAATCTCAAGGGAGGTCAGAACCATGCCTTGTATGCTGGAGTGACCCCTACATCTGCTGACCCCTGATCATATGGCCATGGCCAAGCTACTAACTGTTTGAATGAGGACATTGCCTCGGCTGATGGAATTGGCTACCCCCATGCTATCTCCTTTGGGGTACAGGTGAAGAGTGCCATGTACTGATCATCGGGTCTGTCCTGCACCTCACCAAACTATCTAGCTACCCTGTCAAGAATGTACCTCTCTACCATAGTATGCTCTCAGCCCTACATGAACCTGTCTTGACGAGCAAAGAAAAGTTGTTGTATGTCATCATACCATGGGCCTATGACCATCCATGGCCTCCATATGAACACCGTCATCTCATCCAAAACTTGCTGCTAGTAGGCCACACCATCTGTACCCATATGGGTAAAGTGGATCTCTACCCCGCCGTACTGCCACTTAACGGGATCATCAATATCTATAATAACTGGTGTCACAACTGGGCGAAGCACTGGGATCTGCTCCCATGCCCAAATGTGTAGAAGATTCACTCCGGCCCTGAGAGCTCGACCATCCAGGTTATCAAACTCGTGCAAATCTCTGTACAAAGAGGCCAACAATACTAGTCCTCAGGAAAAGCACTCTTAGCGAATGCACATCCGTTGCCATGCTAATCCCCAACCTGGACTGAAATATCGGCCACGCTGATCAAGAGCTACAAGACCATAAATAATGGCAGCCACAATAAACCTGTAGGTAGGAGCCCTGCCCCGATACTGCTCCAAGTCTATCTGACCATCACAAAGGATAAGCTTATCAATGCCCATAACATCAAAGCAGGCATCCCTACCCTCCTCCAGATCGTAGATCACTTGGGCTCCATGAATGGGTAATCAGAGGATGCGCCAGACGTCCTCAAGGGTGATAGTGGCCTCGCTAGTAGGAAGATGAAAGGATGACATCTCATTGTGCCACCTCTTGGCTAGGGCAGTCATCATACCCAAATGTGCCCGAACAACAGGGACATATGCAACGTGCCATAGCCCAAGAATCCCAAGCTGCTTCTGGAGATATACGTGCATACCCTATGATCTCTCGAGTATTGGCCACCGGTGCTCCCTAGAATGAAGTACCTCATGACTCTCCTGCGCAAGGAAAGATGCTGCATCAGTTTACCTAAAGAAAATATACTACCCGTGTCACATTTCCCTTTTCGAACAGCAAAAGCGGCACTGTTCTCAAAAGCGACGCAGTTTGTAATTTTCCAAACTGCACCGCGTGGTTGACTTTGGCGCACCCTTTGGAGAAACTGCATCACACGATGCTACTTGTACGTGCGGTCGGGTTTGGAGCCGAAACACTAAATTCTTAAACTGCGTTGCGCAGCGCTCTATGCATAAGCGGTTCTATATAGGACCACGCGGCCCTGACTTAGCAGTTTCCACAGCACTATATAGCACCGTGCCGCTTCAACCTAACCTAAACCCTATTTAATGCATGAATAACAAGAAAATTGAAAGTCATATAGGGGTACATACCATGGGCCCCATGACGACTGGTCGTTGATGCACTCATACCCGCTCTGACACGTTCCTAGGAAGCTGCCGTTGTGCCATCTTGACCAAGTCTCAGAGCTCAAGGTGTCAAATTTTTAGAGAATTAAGATTGCAAATGTATTGAAAGTGACCCCTCAGGTTTTATTTAAGCGTAAAAATTAGGGTTTTTTGACCTAATTTGACCTTCCAACTAGGGTTTTGGTCCCTCTATCCCGTTTTCATCCAACTGAGGACCATTTTGCATTTTTTTTGGCATTTTAACTCATTTTTTGGCATTTCGAGGCATTTATGGCCTATCAGACACCTTGTCATCTTTTTTCGCGAGATCGTCCAAAAAATCAAAATTTTAATTCGATCTCTCGAGGGGGCAATATCCAACAATATCCTTCCACTGGGGCAATAGTGGGGCATCTGAAAAAAATCAAGAAATTCTGAACTTTTTGATCATAGCAGTTTATTCTTTGAATCAATACAACAAGTACATTGCTTCAAAGAGGGGCAAAATGTAGACATGAAAAATGTACAATTTCATTTTGGCACACTTGATCCTGATTAATAACATCATTTCCTCTGGAATCATACTCTCAGCATTTCATCATATTATGTCTCTTAATTTAATGGATCATTATCCATCTAATTAAGTCTTCTTCCTCCAGTGATTAAATTAATCAATTTAATTTAATTAACCTTACATTTCGGTTTAATTAAATAAATCATTTTATTTGACTAAAATCTCTAAAGTCCTTTTATTAAATTAAATAAATTAAAACCTTATTTGATTTAATCTAACATATTCCTCCTTAGTTAAATAAATCAAATCATTTATTTAATTAGTCATTTCCTCTCAATTTTGATTTAAATTAATTCATCTATTTGAATCAAAATTGTCAAATCATCTAATTCTTCATTAACTTAATCAAAACCTTGATTAAGTTAATCCTTCTCACTAAAATCCTCTAGAGAATGCAAGTTGCACAATAAATCAATTACTTTGATTTATTTAATTTTCTATTTCTTCCTCACATGGCATCAAAAGGGAATATTCTCTCATTTGAATTCAAAAAGGCCAAGTGGACTTGGTCCTTCCAACAAGCCATTTAAGGCCTCTTACATGTCCTTGGCCTTGAGCCAAGTGACATTAACTTCATTTCCCTTCCCTCTTCAATAAGTCATTTCACAAATTCAAATTCAAACTAAATGCATTTATTGGCACTTTGGCCAAAATGTGCACAACCATCAACCATTCACATCATGACATGTGGCATTCAACCATTGGATTGAAAGTTAATCCCACATTGCTCAAATCTCTTTCATTCTTCCAAATTGAAATCTATAAAGTGGAGGCTTCTCTCCTCATTTCTCATCCACAATTGCATGCAAAGTTACTCTCTTCACATTGAGAGCTAATTTTTCCCATTAACACTCAAGCATTCACCATTTTCACAACTTGTAGCAAGGTTATGCTCAAATCTCTTTGGGAGATTTGACCATTTCTCAATCACTCACAATTGCAACTTAGGAGTTGGGAAAGGGCCAATTTCAACATTCAATTGGCACCAATTCCCCCATGGGATCACTATTGTATTTGCTTAATTAGGATTAAATCTCATTTGTTTAAATTTTGTTCTTCATTTCTTCCTAGTTTAAGTTAAATAGATGGATTTCATGGGGAATCTCTCATGCTTGTTTGTATATTGATCTAACAATTTGACATGTTTGTTGTTCTTGTGCATTTGCAGGTTTAGGGGTTCACATTTACCACCAAAAGAAATAGTGTCTCTACCACGAATCACACTAGAAGTGTTATCTTTGAATCTCACAACACCACCATCATAGTTTTCTAAGCTTTGCACTAGTCATATGATGTGAGCATCCGATGTCAATTACCCACTCATATTTTTCTTCAATTTTGGCTACAAGAGCTTTCTCAACATTCACATTACTAGCAGATTCAGTGGACACCTGATCATTTTCTTTGATAGAAATAAATACCCATTCATCTTCATTTCAAGTTTCTTTATCAGATTCTTCATCAGTTACACCTTCTTTAGCATAATAGCACTTTCTTTGGAATCTAGTGTTCTCAATTTTGTACTTTGAAACTCTTTCAGGACATCTAGAAGCAAAATGGCCTATTTTACTGCAAGAAAAACATTTAATAGGTAACTTTCCTTTGTACTTACCATGACCTCTTGATTCTCTTTTCACAATCAATGCTTCTAATTCTTCCAATTCCTTTTCTTCATCTCATCTTCATACCTGAATTTTCTCTTGGAAATTTCTCTTGTATCATATCCCTGCTTTCTTTTCCTGGATACAGTAGCCTTGAAAGTAGATTCAGTCTTAGGAGCAGACTCACCGAATTCACTCAATTAAAATGCAGCAAGTTTTCCAATCAACATATCTTTTGTAATATTTTTCACTGTCCCAAGTTCATCAATAGCATTAGCTTTTGTCCTATAGGAAGGGGGCACATATCTAAGTATCTTAGCCACAATTTCATCATCATCCAAAGTTCCACCGACACATCTAATGTCCATCACTAATTCATTTATCTTTTGTGAGAAGGAAAAGATGTTTTCATCTTTACTCATCTTCAAGCTCTCCCATTTGCCTTTTAGACTTTGTAGCTTAGCACTTTTCACTAGTGCATCTCCTTCATACAATGTTTCTAAATTTTTCCAAATTTCGTATGCAGTCTTCAATCCTAACACATTTGTCATTTCCAAATCTGTCAAAGCACTCACCAATTTTTCTATTGCCCTGGTTTTAATTTATGCTTGCTTGATCTCATCTTCAGAGGAAAGAGCATTCTAAGGAATAGTATATGCATTTTGTGTCATCTGCCAGAAAGGTTCACCAATGCACTTCAAATGACATTCCATCCTGACTTTCCATAGAGAGTAGTTTGTACCATCGAATCTAGGACTATCCTTCTTGAATGATGCCATCTCAGATCACCTCAAGCTGTTAAGTTTCTCTCGGAGGAACAAGCTCTGATACCAATTATTGGAAAAACAAGGATAGACAACTAAGAGGGGGAGGTGAATCAGTTGTTACCAGAATCAAACTTATACAACATTAATCAACCTTATATCACAAATCTAATAATTAATAGTGAAAGCATTAAATCAACAACACATTCGAGACACATGAACACCAAGATTTTATACGTGGAAATCTTGTTAGGGGAAAAACTACGGTGGATGTTAGTCCACAAGATTATACCCTGTTAGAAGTATAATGAAGAATAAAAGGGGATGCACTTGCATTCAGACACACTGCCTAGATCACACTACTCAAAGGGAAGGCTCACTGCCTTACATACAGTAATCAGATTAAATCCATCTGATGAAGTTGAACTGAGAAATTAGCTTCTACATAAGCCTGATTACAGTTTCGGTTAGGCACACAAAAACTTCTTCAAACTCTTCCACCCTTTGTTAAATCTCTTCCACACTTTGCTCTGAATGATCTGACCTTTATTCACACATGTACATCACTTGTACACTTGAGCACATTTTTCTAAATGAGGAAAACAATCTCATATATATATCCGCTACACGGATTTACAACCATTATTTAGTCGGCCACAAATAAAGAATAAATTACAACTATCGGCCTCAATACATGAATAAATTTCAATGCGCACCAACACAAGTCAATCACAACATAGTGAGGACCCAAACACACACCTCCAAACATGCCAAACAATAAAATGTTAAACCTTATGGATCCGCAACACGCTAACACCATCATGTTGGCCAAGAACATGAAAACTCGGGCACACAGCGGAAAAATATCGGATAACGAACACTCCAATCAATGCAGATGTACAACAAGGATAGAGCACAATCTAGAATCATTCATGAATTTCATAGGTACATGTGCAACACATGAAATTACTAGAATTGCATCCACTTCAACTAAGAACACCATCTACAAAAACTGAATAACTGTAGGCACACAGATCTTCATAACTTCCACAAGACTTGATGCGAACCTCTAATTTTTTTGGAAAACATACTAGAAAGCTTCAAAAACAAACCCTTTGAAGCACACCTTCAGATCTTCAACATACAAATCTTTCCAACATTTTGACCTTCTCAGCTCCATTGGCTGCCTATACTATATTTTTACAATTTTCTCAATATCCTCGACATATATAGCCTTAAGTAGCATTAAGGCTAATAGTGTTGACATCAATGAAAACCCCATATCAGCAACAAAACCACAACATCCAACAACAACCATCATAGGGCTAAAAAAATTGGCTTTACAAAACAAGGCATTGGGTGCCAAATTGGTGTGGCAGATCTATGCGAACTAGGTTCTCAAGTGGGTTAAAATTATGGAAGCCAAGTATTTGGAAGTGGGTGAAACAAGTATATTTACTTCCAATTGTTGGAGTACAATTAACATTGAGAGGGGTGGGAGGGGTGAATCAGTGTTAACAATCAAATTAACTCTTTTATTTTCTTTTAATAATTTTTAGATCATGAATGAACTTATGTAATAAAAGTGAATTGAACAGATAATGAACAAACACATAAAATATTGACACATAGATTGTCTTGAGTGGAAACCCTCCTAGGGAATAAAACCACTCGAAATTGGCCTCACTGGCTGATTTATCTCACTGATAGTATTTTAAAATGTACATATATGAATGAATTGTAAACACAGAGTTGATCTCTATTTCAGGAATTACATACTCTATTCTGCCATGACCTTAGAATCAGAGTCAAAAATTTCAACTACACAAACCAGTATATATTGCCTTTCTGAAACATATATATTTTCTTTCTGAAATCTCTCATCATTGAGAATATGAGCACAAAACAAGTATTTAACATATTCTCTATTCAAAAATACAATTGAGAAAACCCTTTTGAAATAACTGAATCCCAAACTTCCATTCAAAAACTGAAACAAGTCTTTGCCTAACACTGTCACCATGATTAGGGTAACAAACCCTATTGATCAAAGAGTATACTACAACCTTTGATGGAAAAACTACAAAACCCTTATACTAGAAAACAAACTACAGTTTGGGTGCAAGAGTTACATTAGCTACACAGCCTGAACAAGGGTTAAATAATAAATGAGAATCAACTTTAAAAAAAAAAACACTTGTTTCTTTGCTCAAAGATCAATGCACAACATCATTAACTAGAAACATAAAAGCATAAAAAATTGTTCTATTTTGCTTAAGATACTTAACAAATAAAACATGCATATTGAATCATAGAACCTATTATACCGACTGTCATTATCATGCTCGAGTCCAAGCTGACACATTTCCTTCCAAAACTATCATGCCATGCCAAGATTATCGATGCCCTAATTGTTTTAGGCCGTTCCCTAGCTCGAGTGAGCTTCTTCAACAATAATTGTTTGAGCATTGTCATTCCATCAAACTACCAAGATTATCATTTCACCTATTTTTGTCAACTACCCACAACAATGATGAAACCCTAAGCCATGATAACCAACAATAATATTTTATTTTCACATGTTAACCCTATTTTGTATGGAGCCCTAGCTTATTTTCCATGTGATAAAATTCATGTGTCGACACCTTTCCTTTTCAATAATACTGACTCCTTTTTAAATGACTTTTCCACTGAAAAAAATTATTACAATTACCTTGCAAGTCAATGCATTAAGGAACCAGTAGCACCATGAAAAAAACTTTAGGACTTATGAAGTCAATGACCTCTAGGAAAGGTCTTCCACAATGCCAATAGTATGAAGTATATGAGATGCAAGTAATGCTTTCAATAAAACAAGAGTAGGAGTTTCCCAAAATATAAAGCATGGTAGTTCCTTGTGAAGATACAAGTGCCTTGTAAAGCATAGTACTCAAAGCAAGTAATAAATCCTTTTTTCTAACTTATCCATAAAAAACATAAATATCATCACCATCAAACCTTTCAACCATATTTGACACAATGCCAAACAAAATCCCACCAAGATTAACAAAATCCCCCTTTTGGCATTGGTGTCAAATAACCAACCTGTTTAAACACAAACCTGCAACAAACCTGAAACCATAACCACAACAATTATTAGCACTGCCATAAACATAACTAGGCATGAACATGAAAGCATGAACACAAAGCACCACAGATATGAGCAATAGAAACCATCTCGAAACCACTAACATATCTAAGCAATAGAAACCATCTCGCAACCACTGGCATATCTGAGCAATAGAAACTATCTTGAAACCACTGAAATCAACAACACTTTCTCCCCCTTTTGACAACAATGCCAAAGGAGAACAAAAAACTAAAAAAGCTACAAGAGAACCAACAATATCAACAATGCCAAACAAACACCAACTAGGGGAAGGATAAGCATGAAAATCTCCCCCTAACTCCATGAAAAGGAGTTATCATGTAAGAGAACTGATGGAAACAATGCCAAGCTTATCTCTTAGAGTCTCAAACAGAGATTTAGGAAGAGGTTTGGTAAATATATCAACTACCTAATCATTGGATGCCACAAAATCGAGGACAAATTCATTTGCCAACACCTTTTCATGCAAAAAATGATACCTTATATCAATATGCTTATTCTAGAGTGCTGCACAAGACTTTTGGAGATATTAATGGTACTTGTATTATCACACAAAATGTGAACAAGTCTAGCAACATAAACCTATATGTATTTCAAGGTCTGAACCATCCAAAGTACCTGAGTACAACAAGTAGCAACTGCTATATATTATGCCTTAGCAGTTGACAAGGCTATTAAATCCCACTTCTTGCTATGCCAAGCTACTAATCTACCTCCAAGATATAAAGCACCCCCTAAAGTACTTTTCCTATCATCAATATTTCCTGCCTAGTCAGCATCAGTGTAAGCAACCAACATGAAATCACTGTGTTTAGGGTACCACAAACCAAAATATATTGTTCCAACAACATACTTTAGAATTCTTTTCACTACATTCAAATGTGACATCTTAGGTGGAGATTGAAACTGTGAAACCAAGCATAGAACATGCATAATATCAGGTCGTGTAGCAGCCAGATATAAGAGACTACCAATCATGGATCTATACATGGTATGATCCACATCAGGCTAATCAACTTCCTTTGAGAGTTTGCAGTTGGTTTCCACGGGAGTCCCAATTGGTTTACAATCAATAATTTGAAAAAAATTCAACATTTCTTTAGCATATTTAGTTTGTGAAACAAATATCCCTTTATCAAGTTGACTAACTTGAAGACCCAAAAAGAAAGAAAGTTCACCAATCATCAACATTTCAAATTTGGACTGCATGATTGCAGGAAATTTAGAGCACAAATCAACATTATTACTGCCAAATATAATATCATCAACATAAACAACAACTATAATGTTGTCACCCTTCATTTTGAAGTATATATGGTTATCTACAACACCTTTTGAGAACCCGTATTTATGTAAATAGGTATCTAGGTTTGAATACCAAGCTCTAAGAGCTTGTTTTAGACCATAGAGGTCCTTTTCAACCTGTATACATAATTTTCTTTACTTGTAACAACAAAGCCTTTAGGTTTTTCCATATAGACTTCTTCCAACAAGTCACCATTCAAAAAAGCAGTTTTAACATCCATTTGATACACTTTAAAACCTTAATACACAGAATAAGCCAAAAACATTATAATTGCTTCCAATCTAGCCACATGAGAAATTTTTTCATCAAAGTCCAACCCTTCAATTTGAGAATAACCTTTACAAACTAGTCTAGCTTTATTTATGACTATGTTCCCTTGTTCATCCAACTTATTCCTAAAGACCCATTTTTCACCAATTACATTTTTATTTTCAGGTCTAGGAACTAGTTCCCAAGTTTTATTTTTCTCAATTTGTGCAAGTTCTTCATGCATAGCCTTAATCCAACAACTATCACTACTATCCTCAAAATATGTCTTAGGCTCTATTTTTGAAATCAAAGATAAATAAACTTGTTCATCATTACCTTTTATACCTGAAAGATTCCTTCTTGTTTGAACTCCTTTTGTCATATCTCCTATAATCTGATTAGGAGGATGATTATTTTTCATTAGCCTAGAAGATAACTGAGAGGAAGATTCAATAGCTTCATCAGGCACTTTTTGTTTAGTTAATTGCTCGGGTTATGTTGAGCTTGAAGGTTCATTTTGATCTTGCAGACTTTTATTAGGTGTCTGCACAATAAATTCCTCACCATCATCAATTTTCTTTTGTTGTTGATAATTTTGCAAGGTTTCATCAACCTTATCATTGGTGCTCTCCACAATTTTCTTTAATATTTTATTGTAACACTTATATGCTTTACTGTGTGTAGAATATCCCAAAAATATACCCTCATCACACCTTGATTCAAAAATTCCAATGCTATCATTGTCTCTCTTTATAAAGCACTTGCTGCCAAATATTTAAAAATATCCCACATTGGTAGTCCTACCATACCACAATTTATATGGTGTATGTTTTGTATTAGTCCTTAAATGAACCCTGTTCAGAATGTAAACAACAATATGCACTGCCTCTATCCAATATGCATTTGACAGAGCTGCATCATGTAACATAGCTCTTGCCATTTCCTTCACTGAATGATTTTTGTGTTCAACAACACCATTTTGTTGTGGTGTCCTAGAGGCTGAATATTGCCTCTTTATTCCATGATCTTCATAGTAATCAATAAATTCTTGTGAAGTATATTCACCTCCTCTGTCTGACCTAAGAGACTTGATCTTCAGATCAGATTCATTTTCAACCAACTTTCTAAAAATTGTAAACTTATGAAAGGCCTCTCCCTTATGTACCAGAATTGTTACCCAAGTCATGCGGGTATAGTCATCTATAAAATGCATGAAATACATTTCATTATTCAAGGACTTAGTCCTTGTTGGACCACATAGATCAGTGTGAACAAGCTAAAAATATCTAGTTGATATGTGTTCTTTAGTTTTAAAAATTGCTCTAACTTGTTTTCCTTCTTGACATTCCTTGTAGATTTGATTATCTAGTTTGGATATTATAGGCATGTTTCTAACATTTTGATTTTTACTTATCTTTACTAGATTATCATAGTTAATATGACCAAATATTTTATGACATAACTTAGACTCATCAATTTGAATCATGAAACCAACATTACTTTCTTGCTTATTATTTGAGCTCTCTTGTAGATAATACACATTACCATTTGTTCTGAAACCAGCTGCTATTGTTTTACCATATTTTCTTTCAATTTCACACCCTAAAGCAAAGAACCTTATATAAAAGCCATTGTCACAGATCTAGCTTACACTCAAAATATTATGAGTTAATCCTTCCACACAATAAACATCATTAATAAGAATTTCATTTTCAAGCAAAATAGTACCTTTTCCCATTATAGGAATACAGTGATCATTCCCGAACTTAACAAAGCCACTAGGATAATCCTCATAGTCTATAAACCTATTTCTCTCATGAGTCATATGATGAGAGTAGCCACTATCGAGAACCCAAAATTTTCTCTTAACAAAGTGAAAATTTGTTTCAACTATTAGGGCTTTAACATATTTAGGCCTCAAACAAGTTTAGTTCCATTAAATATGTTTGAATGCACTGTTAAACCAGATTTACAAAATGCTACTATATGACCTAATTCATCGCGTATATAAAATTTAAGATTAAAAAGATATTCATATAGATTTCCATTAACAATATTATAACTTCTTTTAGACAAAATCTTGCAAATACTAGCCTTATGACCAAATTGTTTACAATTGAAACAATAACCATTGAAGTTAGAAATGTCATCAGAAATCTTACCTTTTCCTTTTCCAACCTGATTTGAACATTGAACCTCATTAGGAGAGGCAAGCTGATTTCTCAGCTTGACAACTTCTGCCTCCAAAGAGCAGCATCTATTCTCCTTGTGTTTCGGTCTTTCTTGAGTTATCTCAATATTTTTTCTGGTTTCTTCTCTTTTAAGAGTCAAATCAGAAATAGTTTGTACACTTGTATGATCTTTATCTTTTAAGATAACTACTTTTCTCAATTTCTTAATCTCTTTGAGAGTAGATTTCAATTCTCCCTCAATATCAATTTCTGATTCAGAATTAGATTCATCTTGCTTTATAAGAACAACTTCAGGCATAAATAAAATTTCTTCAATTTCATCACAAGATTCAACTAAATCACTATCAGTCACATCAACATAAAGACTTTTCTTCTTTTTAAAGGCATTTCCCTTTTTGAAGTTTGGTTGCTTTTTCTTTGAGAACCTTTTATTATTTTCATCATCACTTTCAAGATCTTTGTTAGGGCAGTTTGCAACATAGTGTCCTATCTTTCCATAATTAAAGCATTTAAAGGGTAGCCTCTTTTCAATTTACTTACAAAAGATATCTTTGTTTCATCTAAGGAATCAGACTCAGCTTTATCATTATCCTTTTTAACAACTTTAAATGCAGATTCCTTACTTACAGAGCTATGTTCATTCAATCTCATCTCATAAGCAGTGAAGAAACCATGAAGATCATCAAGAGTTACAGTATTAATGTTTCTTTCTTCAACTGCTGCAATCTTTGGATCAAACTTGGTGGGTAAAGATCTCAATTTTTTTTGAACAACAACCTTTTCAGGAAGGTCTTCTCCAAAACCTTTGATTGCATTTACACTTTCTTGAATCTTCAAGAAAAAATCGGTAATCTTCTCATCTTCAGACACTTTTAGACTTTCAAACTTATATCTAAAGTTCTTAAGTTTTTCTTCTTTAACTTTCTCATCACCTTCATAGATGGTAGAAAATTTATCCCATATGGATTTTTCATTCTTACAATCCATTACCTTTGTCAGGACATCATTAGTGAGTCCAAAACAAATAGCATTTTCAGCCTTTGCATTGCAATCATATGCTCATTTCGTATCGGCATCATAAGGGGCTGATGTAGTAGTATATGCATTTTCAATTGCTGCCCACACATCATATCGTAGAGACGTAATATGCCTTTTCATCCTAAACTTCCAAAAGGCATAACCAGTACCATCAAATAGTGGTGCTCTGGTTGTAGACAAGCCTTCTTGCATTGCCATTAGTACTCCTAAGTAGGATCCCCTAGTTGACTCAACACCAAGGTTTGGCTCTGATACCAAATGTTGGAGTACAATTAACACTAAGAGGAGGTGAATCAATGTTAACAATCAAATTATCTCTTTTATTTTATTTTTAATAGTTTTCAAATCATGAATGAACTTATGCAATAAAAATCAAATGAACAGATAATGAACAAACACATAAAATATTGACACATAGATTGTCTTGAGTGGAAACCCTCCTAGGGAATAAAACCACTTGAACTTGGCCTCATTGGCTGATTTGTCTCACTGACAATGTTGCTATCTCCCTGATAGTCTTTTAAAATGTACATATATGAATGAACTGTAAACACAAAGTTGATCTCTATTTCAAGAATTACATACTCTGTTTTGCCATGACCTTAGAATCAAAGTCAAAAATTTCAACTACACAAACCAATATATATTGACTTTCTGAAACATATATATTTTCTTTCTAAAATATCTCATCATTTAGAATATGAGCACAAAACAAGTATTTAACATGTTCTCTATTCAAAAACATAATTGAGAAAGCCCTTTTCAAATAACTGAGTCCCAAACTTCCATTGAAAAACCTGAAACAAGTCTTTGCTTACCATTGTCACCATGATTAGGGTAAAAATCCCTATTGATCAAAGAGTATACTACAAACTTTGATGGACAAACCACAAAACCCTTATACCAAAAAACAAACTATAGTTTGGGTGCAAGAGTTTCAATAGCTACACAACCCAAACAAGGGTTAAATAATAAATGAGAATAAAGTTTAAAAAAAAACACTTGTTTCTTTGCTCAAAGATCAGTACACAACATCATTAACCAAAAACATAAAAGCATAAACATTTGTTCTATTTTTCTTAAGATACTTAACAAATAAAACATGCATATTGAATCATAGAACCTATTATACCAACTGTCATTATCATGCTCGAGTCCAAGTAGACACGCTTCCTTCCAAAAATTTCATGCCATGCCAAGATTGTCGATTCCCTAACTGTTTTAGGCTGTGCCCTAGCTCGAGTGAGCTTCTTCAACAATAACCATTTGAGCATTGCCATTCCATCAAACTACCAACATTATCATTTCACCTATTTTTGTCAACTACCCACAACAATGATGAAACCCTAAGCCATGGTAACCAACAATAATATTTGATTTTCACATGTTAACCCTATTTTGTATGGAGCCCTAGCTTATTTTCCATGTGATAAAATTCATGTGTCGACACCTTGCCTTTTCAATAATACTGACTCCTTTTTAAATGACTTTTCCATTGAAAAAAAAATATTACAATTACCTTGCAAGTCAATGCATTAAGGAACCAATAACACCATGAAAAAAATTTTAGGACTTATGAATTCAATGACCTCTAGGAAAGGTCTTCCACAATGCCAATAGTATGAAGTATATGAGATGCAAGTAATTCTTTCAATAAAACAAGAGTAGGAGTTTCCCAAAATATAAAGCATGCTAGTTCCTTGTGAAGATACAAGTGCCTTGTAAAGCATAGTACTCAAAGCAAGTAATAACTCCTTTTTTTAACTTATCTATAGAAAACATATAAATATCATCACCATCAGACCTTGCAACCATATTTGACACAATGCCAAAAGCAATGCCACCGAGATCAACACCAATTCCATCCCAAAAGGATCAAGGGTGTGGAATTTCATAAACAGATACACAACCCTAGTCTTGTACTTCCTTAATTGGGACATAAGAGATGTGAGAACGACCTTTTTCTAGGAGGATTCTTGGGGTGGCTACAACAAGTTGGTAGATAACGAAGCACTAAGGCAATCTATGCTAGTAACAAAATAATTATGGGGAAGTCAAGTTAGGGATTGTTTGGCCTCCTCCACTATTGATGGTTGTTTGGAATGGCAGTGGAAAGATGTTAAGGCATTAGGGCTCAACAATGAAGCAACTCTGGCCTTTGAAGAAGTCCTCAAGGGGTGACTAATTTTCATCAAGGAAGGGCATGATGTGTTGAGATGGAATGGTGTGGCTTCAGGTGCCCACAATACTCGTGATGGTTATAACATTCTAGTAAAGAAAAGAGAAGTGGAATCAGACCTACCCAACATGCTATGTTGGCATATCAATTGTCTTTCGAAAGAAGGTATTTTTTCTTGAGTGACAATCTAAGGCAAGGTGTTGACTGTGGACAGGTTCAAAAAAATGGGTTATTGTAACCCCTCTAGATGTGTGTTGTGAAAATTAGGAGAAGATTCAGGGGATCACCTCTTTCTCAATTGCCCCTTCGCTACCAGGTATTGGAGTTGGCTTTATACAAATTTGTGCTTGAGTACTAACCTTCCTTGTGACATATTGAGTTTGTTCAAAAGTTGGCCTATTCTCTATAGAAACTCATTGTATGATGGTCTTTGGTGGTCATGCCCCTCTCTCCTTTTATGGGAAATCTAGAAAGAAAGGAACTATCATATCCCAAGATGTTGAATTAACCCTCCCTTCCTTTCTAAACAAAGTGGAAGCAAGCATAATAGAGCTAGAGAATTCGAGATTGGAATTGGCAAGAAAATCAAAATAGATTTTCTCAATATGGGATACAATCATGAGGCAGAATTGGAATGGTCTGAAGGTTCCACCTTGTGTAGGTTTGGGTGGGATCAAATCACAAGAGGATTGAAAGAACATCAAATGGAAGCCTCCTGAATGTGGCTAGTATAAGGTTAAATTTGATGGGGTTTCCAAAGGGAACCCCAATTGTTTTGGTGCTAGATGCATTGTGATGAATTAGGAAGGCTCAGTGGTTAGAAAGATTACAAAACTGCTCAACTTTGGCACTAACAATGTTACTGAGTTGTAGGTTACTCATCTTGGAATAAAGCTTTGTAGATAATTAAAGCTAAAAAATATTGTGATTGGAGGGGATTTGATGGTTATTGTCAAAGCCTTATGCTCAAGGAAGTTACAGAATTGGTGGTTGGGGGCACTACTTGAAGACACTATGGATTTTATTAGAATCTTCTAGCATTACACGATTAATCATGCATTGTACATGAAGGCAACAGAGAAGTGGATCTTCTCTCAAATTTAGGGGCTGACAGGCTTTCATTGAAGGAAAACATTAATATTGTGGGTGGTGATCAATGCATCAAATTATGGGTGGAAGGGTGGGTGCCACTCCACAATTATATGTGTGGAGTGGATGATGTGACAAAGAGTTATGTGGTGCAGAAGGGAGGGTGAGTTGGAATTCATGTGGTTTGTTCACTAGCATTCACAATCATGTTTTAATACAATAAAATTTAAAAGGTTTTTTCATTGGGCTATTCACATGCTTCATGCCTAATGGCATATGAAGGTGGTAGGCATGCCCCACAAAGTACTCATAGTTGTGTGGTGCAACCATTTAATCAAGGATTGTGTGAGTTGGTGATCTAACAGCTCGTTGGTTTTCTTGCCACCATGCTTGGATTAAATCTGGAAATCTTTCTCATTTTGGGCATGGTGAGGTTTATTCTGCAAGTCTCAACGAAGGGTTTGGAAACTGGTGACATGGACACACTACTCCATCTTCGCAATAGTAAGTGAAAAATGGCCTTTCTCGGCCCTATGACATCGCTCCGGCTAAGTTGAATCATCCACCACCCTGACTATCTCACATTTGTAGTGATAAAATGTATCATGGGGAAGGGTTTCATGGTGAGAGTTGAAGGTTACAGGTTGGATTCTAACACCTCCTCAAGGGTCTTGGTGGGCATGTTGGATTTACAAGTCCCTAAGGCATAGGTGAAGCTGATAATGCAGTAGCTATTTAGGAAGGATTTGTTAGTTGGGATGGAGGTGACTTTGGCTACGACTTCCTTGGGAATCGGTATCCCATGCCCACAAGGCCAGGGGCTTGTGGTAGACTCAGATGAAATGGTTAAATTATTTTCTTTCCTACTACATATTCATGGATTGGAACTGATAGAGCATTGTAGATTGGAATCTATGGGTGTAGATTTTTTGAGGAAGAAATATCAACTAGTGGCGGTTGAGAATGCTTCCTGGAAATATGACTTCAGGGTCTTTGAACAGAACAATATTTGGTGATTTTTCTATGTGAAAATGCACTAATGTCCTAGTTTGTTGGGGATTTCTTCTTTCTTAGTAGGCAATTTTAGTCCAGAATGGCTTCGACCATAGTTCAGTTTCTCTTATGTTTTGTTTGATAGTACACAAGGGTTCAGGTGTAGTAGAATTTTGATGCAAATATCGACCATGCGTGGTCAATTTTGGGGGGTAGATAGCTCTGTTAAATAATGGTTTTAATCCTCTGCCCCACAATCACTAGGAAAGAAATATAAATCCTTTTTTTATATATGAATATAAACTCTTTCTTACCAATTAAAAAAGATTAATTACACTAAAAAAACTATCAAGAATTTAAAGAAAATGTAAACTAGTTGTTTGTGTCATTTTCTCTACATATTTGATCTAATGATTTTTTAAAATTAAAAAAAAAATTAGTTTGTTTCTATGTGCAATTGAAAGTCACCCTAAAGTAGCAACCAAAATCAACCTAAATTGCTAAATCACAACAACAACAAACGTGTTGAAAGATTAGGCTATCAGAATATTAAAAAAACACAAATTATCAAATGAAAATCCATAACAACCTTATATTTACACTATGAAAGTGTTTTACCCAATTGATTGAATATTTAAGTGCTTGTTTTTAAAACATGATATTGCATTCAAGTGATTGATATGAAAGTAGCTTGGTGTAATGTCGTAAAATTGTACCCCTTGAAATTTCACCTACATTTTCGCATTCACTTTAGTGTCCACTTACTTCATACTTGTTTAGGTTCATTTGAGCCCCTGCATTAGCCTTTTACCCTCTTAGAATGCTCAGGAACCCTTTTTAGCAGCTACCTTTGTATGCCAACTTTGCATCAAGCCTTGTGTTTTCCTCATTCTCACTATTTTGTATCATGATTTGTTTGGACAATAGCGCTCTATGCTAGAGTCCTATGACATTTCAACATTCAAATGATTGTTTCTAAGTGCCTTGTCACTTGTCACCTACCTTTATAAGTGGTAACAACTCAAGATGCCTTGTAATGGCTCAGGAACCTTCTTTTCCCCCCTCTTTTCTCTTTTAAATCTATCTTTTCAATTATATTGGTCTCTGGGTCTTTTCACTCCTCTCTTTATCTCTCTTGAGCTCTCTTGCACTTTCTCTCCTCTCAATCTTGCTTATGACAACACTCTCAAGTTCTCACAGTGTTATCTACTACTCTTTCCTCTCTCTCTCTCCAACTTCCTTAAGCCTTGTAAGTGATATTTATCTTACTTGTCTTGTGTCTTTGAGCATCTTGGGATTTCTTACATACCTTGTCTATGCATTGTATATCTCGTCTATTTATCTATATTATTGTTTATTACTTTCTCTATCTATCTATCTAGTTGTTTGTGGAGGTGGGGACACCAAAATGGGGGTTTGACTAAGGCAAACCCCTAAACAGCCCCAACGATTTTCCTTGGTCTTATGTGTGTGGGTAGTGAAGATATTTATTTTCTAGAGGCTTCGTTTCTTGGTTGGTTGTGATTTCTTCCTTTCCCTTCCCTTATTTGAACATCTATCTTTTATTTAATCTATGCTTTACTTAGTTTGATTTACTTTATTTCAGTTCTTTTATTCTCTATTACTTTCTTGCATTCAAAGAGTTCTTAGGAGTCAAAGTAGAAGTAGTCACTTTTTTTTTTTCTATTTAATTCTCAATTTTCAGTCCATACGAGACTCTTGTGCACCTCTAGGATGCCAACGTGTCATATTTTCATCTGTGTGTCACATTTTCGTCCTCTGGCTAAGAACTCATTAGTCTATCCAAAAAATCTTTGTAACCTACTCTCTTTGATTTTGGAGCTTTCACCTCTCTACCCGTCCACTTGAGATCTATTCCCTTTCAACTTATTAGGTAGTCTAAGGTAGTTTAAGGCACTTTATTCCTTGGGCCTCTCTTAGTAACTAAGAGACTAGTGAGTATTGAATCCCCCATCTCTACATTTTGGTGAACCTGGCGTGAACACTCCTTCCAAAAAAAGGGGCGAAATCAAATATTTTCCCTTCTAAGAATTTTTTTTTGGGGCGCTACCCCGAACCCCATTCTGTGTCATCAATAGTGATATACGTCAGCCTTCAAATGACTTTTCTATATCTCCATTTCAAAGTGTACTTTCTATATTTATTCCTTATATATCTTTCTTTCTTTATTAAGAAGCTTCAAGAAGTTCTCTTACAAGCATGTGAAAGTGAGTTCTTCTCTCATTTCTTATTATTCTTTGTTAATCCCTCTCCCAAAATTCCTTGTAAGGATATTTTGGTGTAAGAGGATTACATCATTGATACTTTTCTTAATGTTACTCTACCATATCTTAATTCCAATTCACTCTCTTCTATAGATGATGCATTGGTGAATGAGGAGTCTCATCTCACACTTGATCCCCATAGATCAATGTTGAGAATAATTCTTCTACAAGTCATGATGAATCCATAAAGGTAATGTATATCTTTGTCACCCCTCAAAGGCCTAAGAGAGCTATCATTTATATGACTCTGGCTAGACCTTCTCCTAAAAGAGTTTGTTCCATTCATGGTGTTCCATTTAATAGTGAGGCTCCCTCTTATAAAGCAATATCCCATACTTATAATACTAGAAGGAATAAAATAAATGTTGATCCATCTACTTATTTACCACCTTCTCAACCAAGTCTTCCTTCAACACCTAAACCCATGACTAAGGTACCTAGTGATTATGATCTTGTAGAGAAACTCCATGTTACTCCTGCCAAGATCTCACTATGGGACTTGATTCAATCTAAGCCAGTTTATCAAGGTATGCTTCAGGAATCCTTGCAAAAGATTCTCTTACCTTCTTTCGCTAGGCTGATAGATGTTAATTTGTTAATAGCTCATATTTGTGTGGATTTTCTGAATATTATGTTCTATTCACAAGAATTCCCACCTCTAAAAGTATAGAAGCAAGCAAATCCTTTGGTGATAATATTTAACATTAATAATATTGGCATTAGTTGTACTCTTGCTACACCAGTTCGACACTCAACATATGTAGCATTGATCTATTGCCTAAAATTAAAATTGATTCAACTTTTCTTGTTGCATCTTTGTACATTTGTGGGTTTGATAATATTGTGATATTGCTATCAGGATTCAACCGTGTAGTTTTCGAGTCAAACTCATTGACCCATGATTCATGAGTAGTGGTTCACAAGAACCCATCTCTCATAATAATGAATGGTCCACTTAGAACTCATTGCATCTAGGTGATGCTCACAGAGGTGAAGCATTGGTCTGTCCTGGGAGGTCACTCATCACAGTACTGCTCCATCTCAAGTGCGCTTAACCGCAGAGTTTCCCCCATGGTTAAGCCCACTTAGCTTGCTACCCCATTTGCAAAACCTTTAGCAAGTGTTGTGCCTTATGAACCATTCATTATAGAGCCCCTTTAGCTCATCAATTGATAAGTAGGAGGTTTCTTCCACAGCGTGTCAAATTATGATATTGCTATCAGGATTCAACTGTGTAGTTTTCGAGTCAAACTCATTGACCCATGATTCATGAGTAGTGGTTCACAAGAACCCATCTCTCATGATAATGAATGGTCCACTTAGCACTCATTGCATCTAGGTGATGCTCACAGAGGTGAAGCATTGGTCCATCCTGGGAGGTCACCCATCCCAGTACTACTCCAGCTCAAGCACACTTAACCGCAGTTTCCCCCAAGGTTAAGCCCACTTAGCTTGCTACCCCATTAGGTTAACCTTGTCGACAACTTCCTGAGCTCTGCCACTCCTTTCAGAGACTGCCAAAAGAGACCTATTTCACCTTTGGAATAATCGGAAGTCCAACATGCCCCTCAAGCCTTTCACTACTATTAGTGATGCTTGTAGATGCCTAAGATATAGTATTTCTTTCTACATAATTGACTTGACTTCACAGGGTAGGATTATAGTGCTCTGATACCATATCAGATATTTTAGGCAGAAATATAGAAGCATAGAAATATTTTACACACAAAATAATAGGCATCAAAGCCATAGTTTAAGTCAATACATAGCTAATATATAGCCACTTACATAGCCAAAGAATCTCCTATTTAATAGGAAGGTGTTATAACAAATCTCCCAGAATACCATTCACGGGCATAACACACTAACCACTAACTATCCAACCTATATTAGTGAGTTGTTTATTAACAACTTCACTATTACAATAGTAATTACTTTTCTACATTTACATAATTAATAACACCTATGTGAACATTAATTCTCAATAGGAACCCCTTTTCTAAAAACATATTTCAAAAGAATTCTTTGTCGACTTATAATTTGTGTCTTATTTTTTATATTTGACATCCTTGTGTCTTGGTGTCTAAATTTCTTATCAGCAGTGTCTTTATCCCATCGGATCATGTCTTATTGTGTCTATAGTTTTTGATACGAGTTCTCCCCCATCATGGGGTTTACTTTGGTCACTCATGCTGTATATTATTTTTTTCTTTTTTCCCAACATGTTTGTGGTAAATTGGCAGACAACTACATAGGATAGAAGACCCATGTCCTCTTCATGTTCTGGCTAAGCTTTACAATTGTATATACTGGATCGAAGACCTATATCTTCTTCATCTTGAGTAAATACTTCTTTCTCTCTTCAATATTGGTTGCTTCCCTATCTTTTGGATGCATTCTTCTCTTGAAGCAATCGGTCCTTACATTATTCTCTCCATTTAAGAATTCTTTTATGTATTATTTCTTAATTTGGGGACAACACATAGTACTAAGACAACCTTCTACATCAAGGTCTCTTTCACTTTGTTGATTCAAATCCTTTTTTGTTTGTTATGTTCCTTTGTGTATGTGTTATTCATGTATATGTTCTAACCCTATGATTTAATGGTTTTTTATGTTCTAACCTTGTTGTCTTGTGCAGATATCTCTTGTCTATTGTGTTTGTTTTGTAGGTCTTCACCTTAGGGGCATGCTTCCTTGGTTCAAAGAGCTATCTTCTTCCTCTATAGTATCCTTTTGGAATCCTGATGTTTTTTTTGTTTATTAGATTTCCTTTAGCATGAATATTCATATAGATTCATATACCCACTAAAGTGGGGGAAAAATATAATGTCATAAAATTGCACCCCTTGCAATTTCACCTACATTTTTGCATCCACTTTAGTGTCCACCCCCTCAGTACTTGTGTAGGCTAATTTTAGCCCCTACACCAGCCTTTTCCCCTCTTAGGACGCTCAGGACCCCTTTTCAGTGGCTACCTTTGCACTTCAACTTTGCATCAAACCTTGTGTTTTCCTCATTCTCACTATTTTGTAGCATGATTTATCTGGATGCTAGCACACCACGTGGATATTTGCATGTTGTGCTAGTTTCCTACAACATTTCAATATTCAAACAACCATTTATGAGTGCCTTTCCACTTGTCACCTACCTTTGTCAGTGGTAACGGCTCGATACACTTTGTAACGGCTCAAGAATCTTCTTTCCCCCCTCTTTTCTCTTTTAAATCTATCTTTTTAATTCTATTGCTCTCTCTGGGTATTTTCACTCCTCTCTTGATCTCTCTTGAGCTCTCTTTATCTTTCTCTCCTCTCACACTTGCATAACTCTCTTCTTGCGACAACACTCTCAAGTTCTCACATTGTTATCTACTACTCTTTTAGCTCTCTCTCTCTCTTTGGCTTCCTCAAGCCCTGCAAGTGATATCTATATTACTTGTCTTGTGTCTTTGAGAATCTTGAAATTTCTCACATCACTTGTCTATGCATTTTCTATCTCGTCTATTTATCTATCTTATTGTCTATTATTTTCTCTATCTATCTATCTGGCTATCCATGGAGGTGGAGACACCGAAACAGGGGTTTGACTGAGGCAAACCCATAAAAAAACCCAATAATTTTCCTTGGTTTTATATGTGCAGGTAGTGAAGATATTTATTTGTTGGAGGATTCATTGGTTGGTTGGTTGTGATTTCTTACTTTCCCTTCCATTATTTGAACATCTACATTTCATTTAATCTATGCTTTACTTAGTTTACTTTACTTTATTTCAGTTTTGTTATTCTTTGTTACTTTCTTGCATTCCAGGAGTTCTTAGTAGCCAGAGTACAAGTAGTCACTTTGTTGTTTTCTATGACATTCTCATTTTTCAGTCCATACGAGATGCCAATGCACCTCTAGGATGCCAATTCGTCATATTTTCATCCTTTGGCCGAGAAATCGTTAATCTATCCAAAAAATCTCTATAACCCGCTCTCTCTTATTCTAGAGCTTTCAAATGTTTACCCCACCACTTGAGCTCAATTCCTTTTCAACTTATTAGGTACTCTGAGGTAGTTTAGGATAGTTTGTTCCCTAGGCCTCTCTTAGTAACTAAGAGACTTGTGAGCATTAAATCCCCCTTCTCTACACTTGGATGGCCTTCATTTTATATTGTGGGAGATTTGGATGGAGGGACAAATGGAAAGGGGGTAGAAAATTTGTCATACCTTTGAATAACACTTGGCATGTACGTGCAAGTGCCTAATATGAAAAGTGGCTTCTCACATACACATGAACAAAGGGTAATTAAATGATAATAGAGGATTAGGAATGGATTATGGAAAGTGGATAAAATAGCAAATTAATATACAAAAGTATTTATTTAAGTTTATGGGAAGAAGGGGATAAAAGGTCTAGATAAATAATTATCAAATATTCTTTTATCAAGGGTATTAAGGGTTCTAAAAAATGGAGATAAAGGGATTAATGAAGAATATTAATTAATAATAAAAATATAAGAGTTAGAAACGAAGATAATTGATCAAGTGTAAATGATAAATTTTAGAAGAAATAGTGAGAATCAACAAGCTATCAATTTGAGATGACTACATTTTCCCATCTTTGAGATGGGGTTACAAAGTAGCACAATTTCAAATAATATTGAAACATAGTGCTTAGAATAAAACGGTTAAATTAAAGAATATTCCCTAGTTATTCAGAGGGGTGACTAGGAGGATAGATGATGAAAGTGAGGATGAGGATCAGGATGTTGGACTGATTGCCAACATCTCCCTTTGGATTTGGGACATGAACTAACCACCTCTCGTGGATCCACTTATCTTTGGCATTTGTATTAGGTGTTAACAAATTGATCTTTTGGTGCAACAAAAAATGTGTTCCAACAAATGTAATTAGATTCACGGTCATGTGTTCAAATTCCCTCAAGTGATGTTGAAGGGGTGATTGTTGGACTAATCACCGACATCTCCCTTCAGATTTGGGACATGGACTAATTGCCTCTTATGGATCCACTTATCTTTTCCATTTGTATTGGGTGTTAACAAGTCGATCTTTTGGTGTAATTCCAAACATGTTCCAACAGAGGATACCCCCTTGAGAGGATAGGTGGGTTTAGGAGAACATGGGTGTGCTCTTGAAATGGATGAGAAGGTGCAAGGTAGATAAGGGAATAGGATGCAAGATGAAGAATATAAAAGGGGGTTAAGGGATAGGTGATGTGAGGATGAGGGATACAAAGGAAGAAGAAGGATGGATAAAATGTGTGGTTATATTAAATTGGATCGAGAACTCTTTATTTGGCATAGTAGTGGATATTATACTTCAAGATATAAGGAAAAAAAGGTGGCAATGTGTCATATGTGTAGAAAAAGATACTTGTCATAAGAAACAATATGTTGCATAGCATCATGATATGTAAGAGAATGATATTGATTTGGTAGGTAGGTGACAAGGAGTGTTATAGATGCAAGACAAATAATGCACAATAACAAGAAAGCAAGAATGGAAAAAATAATTCAAAGATAAACATGATGTTGCCCCTATCAAGATGAAAATCCAAGGTGGATTGATTATGGATGGGGTGTTGTTGATGTGGGAAAATTATATATTAAAACAACACAAGGATTAGGAATTATACATTTTGATGATGATTAGATTTGGATCAAGGCTTGCAAAAAGGATAGGAACAAGACCAATAATGTGATTGAATGATTTTGACTAGGTTGTATATTTGGATTACATGGATTAGGATTTTCTTATGATTTTTGGATTGTGATAAAAAAATTAATTGAGTGACAGATTGAGGGGATGGATGGTATTGGATTGTGTGAGGGAGATAGCCTATAGCTAAATATCAATGACAAGGGATTATGAGATGAGAGGATGCAGTGGTAGAAGGGATTGATGGATGGGGAATTGGGTGATGGAAGGATTATGGGATGACGGGATGTAGATTTTGGATAAGGGGTAAGAGGAATTAATGGATGGGTGGAGGGTGCAAATGTGATCTCCAAGGACTATGTCATAATAGAATGGGATACCCTAATATAGATATTTCATCTATGATGAGGCACTAGGATGATTATGATAGGATGTATGATAGGATGATGGGGGGATAAGGGATATGAAGGTCAATGGAATTATTAGGTAGAGGGAAGCATGATGGATAATATATATAAGATGGGTGGATTGGAGGGGAGGAAGGATGGAAGAATAAGAGGATAGAGGGATGAAAGGTGCACTAGAGGAATATATAATAAGAGGTGTAAAAATAATGTATGGATACTTTCCCTATGTTTATTAGGATCTAAAGGAGGATGGAGGAATTGGAATGGGTAAGATATGATGGGTAGGCTAGGTAGTTAAGATGGAGGATATTATGGATAGGTAGCTAGAGGAAACTTGCCCCCAATTGTAGAGAGAAAATTGATGGGAGGATTTACATATGAGGAATTTTTGTTAGGTTTTCATCATGGTACTTGCCCACAAGCACCTTTTAGCTAGGTTTTCACCATTAGATGAATTTTTTCTCTTTGATTTTTAATTTTTAATTTTAGAATTTTATTTATGATGGATGATGGGAGGAGGAAGGATGGGAGGATTAGGATGGGAGATGAAATATTAGGTGGATGAGGATGTTGATAAAAGAGTACGAGGGAAGATGGAAGACTCAAGAATTTATTTTCATATCAAGGTGATAGAAGCCTAGTTGGAAATGACTACTAGATGTTGGTAGAACCTTGTTAGGATAGGTGGATTATGCAAAGGCATGGATTAAATGGATTTGATAGGGGAGATATGTTGAATAAGAGATGATGAATTGTAAACTGTGTGGATGGAAGGGTGGGGTGGAAGTATTATGGGAGAATCTTGTTAGGACTAACATTGGCACACATCATGAATGCTCAAGGATTGGATGAGAAGTGGATCAATATTTGGGGATGACGGAGGGCATATGATATATTTTGGAATATAGGGACCCAAAATGGACTTAGGAGATGAAGGATTGGGATTCTTAGCTCATAGATTAGAAACTTTGGATGTCATTTTGGATTTTATGTTGGATGCATTAATTTTTTTTTCTTTGGGATCCACATGGTTTTGATTTTTACTTTGGTGGGCCTTTGTGGCATTTGGGATGTATTGTAGGATCAAATTTTTCTTTATTTTATCATGTCTTTTTTGTGGGGATATGGTGATCCTTATAATTTGATGGATGTTTGACTTTATGCATTTTTATTTGATATCCAAATTTCTTGTAAGAGTTATTGGAAACATGAGCATGTTGATATATGACATTGTCGTTGATGGAAACCCATTGTAGAAATGCAAAAATGTTGGTTTGGAGAAGACCAAGTTTTTTGGAGAATTGTCTAAATCCATGTGCATATTCAATGTTCAGAGGAATAGTTTTGTGACTCGCATTGCTCTGCTATGTAGAATATTAAATCATGAAGTTTTGAGTTGTTCATGGTGTGTGTTGGATGTGTCTAAATCCAATTTTTTTGGTTTGATGTCTTCTGTTCAGCTAAAGATATTAGTGACAAAGTATTGGGTTTAGTAATAATAGAGTGATTAGTACATAGTGCATGATTGGAATGCTCTGTATTCCATCGTGGATGAATATTATGCTATTATGTGGTTTTAAGGAAGTGTTGGAAGGTGTCAGAGGTGTATGCACTCCAATCGGTAAGTGGTTTAGTGGTCCATGTGTTGAGTTGTGAATGAATAGTTGATTCACTCAGTTATGGCTTCACTAGTTTTGTTATGTGGTGTTGACCTAAGGGTTTTGGGGTCATGCAGAGTTAAGTTATGTATGAAAAAAATTTATGGGATCAATTATAGGTCATGTCAACCTATTTTGGTATTATACACATTTTGGTCTATTCCTCAAGGCATGCATTATGGAGTTTTGTGTCGACAGGTTATGAGGTTGCATGTTTCATCTAATTGGACTGACCTAACTGATGATTTGGGTGTTTACAATAGATGCATGCATATATACAAGGTTAATTCATTATACAAAAAGATAATCGAATTGGTTCAAGTGTGTGTGCAAGATCTAATGTAGAGTGAAGTTCAAATTTAGCTTTTTGAGCTTAAGTGGAACTACATTTTTAGTATGTTGCAGATAAATTATTATTAGTTCAATTTTGGTAATGAGCCACCTATAGAGGGGGTTAGAATTTAACACCAAAAGAATACAACACCCAGGAAATGAAATCAAACTAAAAGCATAACCTCATGCCTTTGGTGGCCCTCAAGATTGAGTTTAAGAAGCACCCTATTCTTGTTGGATTTTCTCAAGTATGGATGTGGATTGCTCACAACATTGCACCAGCATGATATTAGCCAAATTCAAGATGTTCCAATGTGAGGTTGAAGGCCTAATTTATAGAAAATTGGAGGGAAAAATGGAGGGCTAAGATTGAAAATTAATGAAGGGATAGGATTGATTAGGGATGTGATGCATGGATCAAGGTTGTGGCTAATTATCATTGTGACAAGTGTCAAAAATTAGTGTCAGAGAGGGGATGAGGTGTGCTCACACATGTGTGTGAACACCTTGGGATGAATCCTCATTTAATTTTGGAGGTTGTGTAAGATAGTGGAGGTAGGTTATATTTATTGCATTAATGAGACAAGATTGGGGGGTTGAGGATGAATTTTAAATTAAAAAATAATGGTAATGATGGGGATTATAATGGCTAATTAGTGATTAATTAACTTTATAGGATAGGCGGAGTTAATAAACCACGAGTCTATTAACTTAGGTGGAGTTAATAGTTGGAGAATGGGATAATGAGGTTTAGTGGGTTAATTCACCCAAAAACAAATATTTTTCTCTCTTGTGTTTCTGATTGCAGGTTTAGGTTGAAGAAGGATTGAAGACCTTTTGAAGATAAATATTTGAAAAGTTGTTAAAGTTGTTGCCAAATCATGAAATGTAACCTACTGATCTGATTTTTGACTTTTGGAAATTGAAACTTGGATAAATAAGAAGCTATAGATCTATGTCAGAGGCTCCCAAAAGTTGTAGAAAAGCCTTGAGCAAAGACCCATTTTCCCATGGGCGTATAAGTCTCAGTTAGTCTTTAGAAACTACCTCTTAGTGATTGGTAAACAAATTTCTACCCTTCTCAAATTTGCATTTGGTTTTTTGATTATGCTAATATTGATTTTAATATTGTTATTTCAAGCATTAGATTTCATTTTGGAGTTTATTTTCTATTTTTAGTTTTTCTCCCCAAAGTGTTGTTTGACCTTGACCCCTATCCTTTAGTCATAAAGAAATTTGAATATTCTCACATTGACTTGATTCACCTAAGGGTTGTTATTCAATTCTTTGTGGGGATCTCATTTCCTAATGAAATAGAGGAAGATAGGGTCCTTCATTGTTCATTAATCCACATATTTAATAAAACTTCCTATTTTTCTATGTTTTAGTTTGTGTTTCAAAATTGCATCAAAATCATCATTTCCAGGAATTTTCATTTCATAATCAATGAATTATTACATTTCAGATCTCAAATTTGCATTCATAACTTGTCCAAAAATCTTCAACATTCTGGTATACTTGCATTTTGAATCAAAGTGGCATAAATTAAACAAATATTGGAAAATTATTTACTGCTATAACTATTTGCAAGTAGAATCAAAATCCTTAAGCAGTGTAATACATAATCAAATTTTGAGTTTACAAAACCCCTAACTAGGACTCAAATTCCCTTGGGAATCCCTGTCTTTCTATTCCTAACCAAAGAAACATTTTTTTGGACCTTTGTTGTTGTGTTTCCTACTTGCTTCTACTCTCTAATTTTTGTTTCTGGTCATTTTTTTGTGTTTGGTTTTTAGTTTAGTGTTCATCTTGGGTACACTTACATTTTTTGGAACTTGTATGAGTTTCATGACTTGGTTTCCTATTGCCAATAATTTAGTGATACATAGTTCTAGACTTATACCATCCCACACTGGTTTCACATCCGCTATGGATCATGAGTATTCTAACTCTTTCATGAAAAGTGTTGTCAATATTCAACCCATCTTGGACTCTATTCCTGATGCTACCATACTAATGACAACCTTACAAACACCTATATTTACAGGTGTTGAGACTATGGTTACCCATTTTCTCAAAGACAAATTGAAAAAAACTAGACAAATATTTAGAAAAAATTCAAGACTTTGTGAGCACTAAATACTTCACTGGTATATCAATTCTTATAATTTACAACATGAGGAAATTGATTATTGATGATTGTGGATTAGAGGTTGTACATAGCCTAGCCCATATAGTTGATGATATGGACAATTAGAGTTTTTCAAACATCTCTTCTAGTTCTATCCTCGAGCTCAACAACTTTGGAATTGGATTCATGATTTCTTTTAGCCTTTTCAATTGAAATATTTTTCTTGAAATATGGTTCTTTGGGAATTATCCTTGCATTCCCCATAAATTTAATCAAACTTGGCATGATTTTGTAGTAATGGAAAAAGTATCCCTTTTCCTTACTTAATTTGGGAGTAATTGACATTGAATTAACCTAATTGTTCCTTAGTTTAGTGTTGTAGTGTGTTGTACACATTCACATTAATCTAGGGGCCTTTTTAACAAAAGGTACTTAAATTTTACCTTCTTTATGGTGTTGTAAAGTGTTGTAGTACACTTTCACACTTGTCTAGGGTTTCATTAATTAATTGTGGTTAATTGAGCTTAATTGGCCCCTTTAATTCAAATTTAAGCCTTCTTAATGACACCTTCCAAAGGATCCATCCCGACACCTAATAATCAAATTGCATAACATTAAATTTAGAAAAATCAAGGTCCTAGAAAATGGTGCTAGGATCCATTCACCTTTAGTGGAAAATGGGTTCTCTCCATATAGGACCCCCTTTCGATGCATTTTTGAGGTGGGTTTTTGATGTTCTTTCCAACCCTTGAAGCAAGGTCCTAGAAAATTGTGCTAGGACCCATTTAGCTTTAGTGATGAATGGGTCCTCCTCACATAGGATCCCCCCTTTTTAATTTAATTTTGGCAGGATTCTAATGATTTTCAATTCTAGATCTGGTGTCGGCTTGAATTATTTGAATTTTAGGGTTAATCTCTAAATTTAGTATAAATATGAGGTTAATTCACATTGTTTCACCTAGAAAGTTCAAGTTATCATTAGAGCACTTTCACAAGAGCATTATAGAGAATTTCAAAGGCATTCAAGGGAAGATTATCAAGAGTTTATTGTAGAAATTAAAGATCATTTCAACATGTCAAAGGCATAATGCATTCATGCATGTTGTTGAGATAAAATTGTTGATGTAGCATTGAAGATCTACTTGCAAGCATTGTTTCACATCATATTTGAAATCAAGATATACATTCTTCATGGACAATACATGTTAGTTTGCTGATTTATACTCCAAGACAACTTCCAAGGTATCAACATTTCATCATTTCATGTTCATGCTTCAATTTCATTACTTCATCATTTGGTTTAATTACCTACAAGGGATTTGACATAGGCAAACCCCTATTCAATAAAAATAAACAATTTTTTCTCCTCTTGAATGTATGCTTGCATATTTATAGGTTGAAGATCAAGTGGAGATCAAGTTTGAAGCGAAATTGTCAAAGTTGCCAAATTGCAAAGTTGTCATTCATAGTGCAAGAATACAAAAAGAAGGCTACAAGTTTTTGAGAGCTAGCAACCCAGGATTTGTGAGAGTAGGAATCAAGAAATAGAATCAAGATCTCAATTTTCGAAACCCTAACATGGACCCATTCACTACTAAAGGCGAATGGGTCCTTTGTGACTTAAAAACAAGCTTCTTGTAGTAAGGTACACATCATTTTGACCTCTCAAAAATCCCCTCATAGTTGCTATAACAACTAGGGTTACTTTTTTATTATTATTTGCATCATATCATACACATAATTGCATGTTTTATGGTGGAAAGTAGTGGTTCATCATTTTGATCAATTCATTTTGATGAAAACCCCCTTTTCACTATTTAAACATTTTGGTGAAGCCAACCTACTGAATATTGCAATTTTATGATTTGAAGTCTTTTATTGCATTCTAGGTTAGATATTGCATTCATTTTCATTTAACTTGCATTGAATTAGATCTCATTAAGGTTTTCTTGCTTTGCATTCAACTTTGCATCTCATTTAGGGTTTAGAATTGCATTGTTTTGCATTTCTTAAATCTAAAAAATACAAAAGTAAATCAGTCATTGCACATATGATTTAGATCTCATAAAATTTCATTTGAAAATCAAAACAACATTTCATTTCAAATTAGTCCTCTGAATTCATATTTTCATTACATTGTGTTATCAGTAAATTATAGACTTGGAACTGGAAGACATTGTAGAAACCTTAAAAATCATTCAAAAATAGTTTAAAAACTCTAATCAAGGACCCATTATGTTGGAATATGGCTAAGGAGTTTTTCTTATAGGTGTTTTCATTGATGGAAACCCAAGTCATGCAACTCTAGTCTTGCATTTGAATGAGCAACACTATTTTTGGCTCCTACTGACAAAACATAGCAAAGAATAGGAGATCCAGTTAAAGGTATAAAAGTTGGTTTAATCATCTCACCGGATAGGTATTTTGGGTTATGAACCCTTGAATAAGGTTTGCAAAGGCTTGCAATATCTTAGTTTTCATGCACACTCACTAATAAGCAATCTAGGAGGTACGGTGCATTAATCTGTCAAATATCTATGTTAGAAGGTCGACCCGACAAAGAAAAAATTCATGGATGTATAAGATGAAATTAATTATAAGTTTCATTATTGTTTTAAGTGTTGTATGGGTCCTCTCTTGGTCTTAACCAATTTTGGAGGATGCGCATAATGGTTTGGTGATGGATCTCACCGACAAGTTATAAATATCTTGATACCGTATGAAGCCGACTATTGGATGAACTAATCCTTGATTGCGGATATATATAAGGGATTACTTTCATCATTTGGTGTAGTAGAGTGTGAATTTTATGTAGGATATAAGTGGTATTCTATGAATTATGAGTCATTGCAGAGAATTAATGTGAATCTAATGCGAAGAGAAAAAAAGGGCAGAGCAGGGTAGAGCGAAGTGGAAAAATAATAAGCAGATCCAAAATAAGATTCATGAGCTTCACCAGAACTATTACCTGGCATTGTCAAATGCTACCATCTTAGTTCATCTCTTCAGATAGTTTTAATCTGAATTTTGTACGAAGCAAGCCTCTATTTTTGAGCAGTGAGCTCTAGGCAGTGTGCCTGAATGTAAGTGCATTCCTTTTATAATTCCTATACTTTGAGTACTCAAATTATGGATTAATATCCACTGTGGTTTTTCCCCTAATAGGGTTTCCACGCAAAAAATCTGTGTGTCATGTTATGTATGTTTACTTTTAATGCATACATCTTTCCTTAATGCAATGATGAAATGCTTTCATGTTTTGAATGGATGAAATTATTGAATATTATTGAACACTGATTCACCCCCCCTCTCAGTGTTCCCTTGATTCCAACAATTGGTATCAGAGCGAGTTCCTCTAGAGAAGTTTGCAGCTTGAGGTGGATCTTGGAATGTGATGGAATCCGGTAGTCTTCAAAAACAACTTATGGTAGCTCTTGATGACCTTGATCAGTCTAAAGCAGAAGTTCAATAATTGAAAGCAAATCTTAGAGATGCAAAGAAATTAATTCAGTCATTAAAGGATCAAATAGTCAAATCTAGGGCAAAGAGGAAAGATCTTTGTGATCAGATACAACAAAAGGAAAAAAAAGACATCAATGATGCTCACCTAAATCAAACTTTGAAGGAGATAACTGGAGAATGTGAACAACTTGACAGAGACAATACCAATCTGAAACATGAGATGGAATCTATGATGATAAAGATGACAAAAGAGATAGAGGAAAGGAAGAAAAGTGAAGAAAATCTTGCTTAGACCCTGAAAGAGAAATCTGATGAATGCAGCAAAATAAGTGGAGAACTTACTCAGTTGGAAAGTGAACTGCAAAGAACCAAAAGCAATGAAGAAGAACTTGGTAAGCAGATTACTACTCTTAAGAATGATCTTGTCATTGCAAACAAATTCAAAGAAAGGTTTAAGATTAGTTTAGTAAAGCTTGATGAGCTAACTCAAGGACAAAAGAGTGGAAATGATAAGAGAGGTCTTGGATATGAAAAGGGAGAATATTCCAAACTAGCACAAAAGAATTTTAGACAAAATAGAAATGGAAGGTATCCGATAAGACAACCTAATGCACAAAAATTTAATGGATATTGTTTTTCCTGTAATAAGTTTGGTCATATGGTTGCTCAGTGTAGAAGCAATATAAGGAAAAAAGATTCATCATTCTTTGGTCAGTGTTTCAATTGCAAAAAGCATGGTCATAAATTAACTGAATGCATAAATATGCCAAGCCACTCTATTGTTAGAAGAAACATTGAATGTTTCGCATGTGGGAAATTAGGGCATACTGCTAATCAATGAAAATTAAGAAGAAACCAATGGAATGGACAAAGAAATATTGTGTGCGATCACTGCAACAAGTACAGTCATATTGCTAAATTTTGTAGAAACTAGAACACATACAGAAGAGGTTCGATATATATAGAGAAGAAAACAAAGAAAAATGACAAAGGAAAGGAAAAGATAACTACGAATGTTATCAAAGATCAAATGAAGAAGACATGGGTGAAGAAAAATGATTCTGATTTTGGAAATTGTTCCATACCGAAACCTTCTTCCGACTATTCTTTCGGTAATTGAATTGAGGCCACTAGCCTAGGGGGAGTTTTTATCATAAAATACTTCCTCCCATGTCTATAGATGGTACCAGACTAAATAAAATAATCATGAAAGTGTACTCTTAGTATGCAAAAGTTTTAATGTTCTCAAAAAAGAAAATTCAGCAAACCTGTAGGTCTGCAAAATATTTTTTTGTCACACCTGAGGAAACAGAGTCTTAAATTTTTTTAGGGAAAATGCATTTATTACGCATGTGCGAGCTATAAAAGTTAAGTTCAAGCCGTCATTTTTCAATTTGCATTATCAAAGAGAAGATGAAGAGCACTCGACAAATGGTTTTCGAAGCAACAAAAGCGAATTCACCAGCAAATTTATCAGGTACTTCAAATCACTCTCGAATTCTTCATATAATTTAGTGTATAGTTGTGAACCCTAAAAATGAAAAAAGAATGGAGCAAATCAAAGCAATCGATCACATTGGATGAGTACAATAGTGCAAAAATCAGATCTATGACAAATCTATTGCTTCCTGATGAATTGAAATAATTAAACGAAGCCAAGCATAAAAATTTGGATATGTGGAATGAATTTTCGTACTTCACGGATGCAGAACTTGTAAAAATTCTTGCTGAACAAATTGCACGATGATGTGTTAACTTTGGATAAACCCTACACAATCTCAAAAGAAGTGATTGAGAGATTAATTGGATTGTGCAAAGTTGGTGATGTTCCTAAAAATAAATCTATTCAAAACAAGGAGGTAGAAACCCTAACTGGGATAATTGGAGATCAAAGAGCTCTGCTGATAGCAACAATCAAAGATCCCCTCACAAAGTACATTGCACATGGCATAACCTATAAAATCTTCTACCGAAATTAGGAAGGGGCTACATCAACTGGTGTTGTATATATTGCTCATAAGATGATAATTGAAGGTCGAGACTTTGACCTATGTAGATTATTGAAAGATCAGATGCTAGAAAATGTCCAATTGACAAAAGAATCGAGGTATCCATTTAGGTTTGGTACCCTAATTATTTGTCTGGTTATGTACTTTATGAACTCATTGCCAAAAATTGACAATGTAGAGTGGACATAGGATAAACCAGTATGTACCCAAATCTACTCTTATGCTAAGAGTCTATCTAATTGGGATTCAAAATTTGAAAGTTTTTGTAAGAACGTGCTTGTGAAATGTGGGTCAGTCATTATTTCTCCTCCGGTGAGGACAATGGAAATCAGTTCCTCATTCGGTAGCACTGTCAGAGGACAAAAGAGAGGTTAGGAGATTATTGAATACAAACCCTCCGGAAAGTAAAGTTCCCAAGATTGAAGGAAAAGGGAAAGAGAAGGAAGTTGTGGACACTCCCTATGAAGATTCTAACGAAGAGCCTGAGAATCAACTAGAAAATGATTTCAGTATTGAAAAAGGAAGTGAAGAAGAAGAAGATCTATCAAAAGAGAAACTTCAGCAACTTATCCAAAGCATAGGTGGTATGCAAAAGATTGCAAGGTTATGGTCAGCCAAACCATCTTATGATCAGGACTTAATTTTGGAAGTTCTGAATACTCATATTGAGCATTGTAAGATAAGATTGGAAATTCTAAAATATTTTCTACCTAAAGAAATGATTGAATGTTGCAAAGAATCAATGAGCTCTAAAGACAAAGGCAGAGAAGAAGGTTAAATTATCTCTCACCTGAAAGAGCAATTCAAACTATCTCTTGCTAATCTTAAAAAGAAGATGAATGAATTAAGGAAGTGTATTGAATCAACCACAAGGATCTACAACTAATGTGCCCACTGGCCTCATGCAGTTAGAAATTACAAGGAGAAGTTGGATCAGATTGAGACAGAACTGAATGACATTGGTAAAAACTTTGATATGTCTCAAGATCCGGATGGAGTCATCAGAAGAAGAATCCAGGAATTGCAGGCAGCTCAAATAAAAATTCAACTGTCCAAGAATGTTCTTGTGGACACCTTTTGGAAGGTAAAATATTTAGTTGAGTGTAGACTAGAGTAGTTGGTGGAAATTCTAAAAAATGGTGAAAAAGTGGAAGGAGTAATCACGATTCTTGAATCTCTTATTGAGATTATCAACAAAACTTCCAACAATAACAACTTGATTATCAGTATTGGGATTGCAACTGATAGTTGGGAAAAGTTTCTTTCGGAAGTGAAGAAAAATAACAAGTTAATTTTTTTAAAGATAAGCAGTAAAGTGATTTCAAGTTTTTGAAATTTTGTTCAAAGGAGAAGAACTACAAGATTATATATATGCTAAATTTCTTAAAGGATTGATGATTTTGAACACATGTTTTGTCACCGTTTTGACACCTTTTTGGTCAGCTTTCTGGCATATGGAATCCCAACTTTGTCATTGATGTCAAAGGAGGAGAGAATTCAGTGAATAATGCCTTATGAATCTCAGGAAAGAAAAAAGTGCAGCAAGCAGTTTGGCAGTATACCCATAATGATTCCAACACTTAGTCATTTTTCACTAAGTGTTGCCATCAAAGCCAAAGAGGGAGATTGTTGGCATATGGCTAAGGATTTTTGCTTATAGGTGTTGTCATTGATGGCAACCCAAGTCATGCAACTCTAGTCTTGCATCTGAATGAGCATCACAATTTTTGGCTCCTATCGGCAAAATAGAGCAAAGAATAAGAGATCTGGTTAAAGGTATAAAAGTTGGTTTAATCATCTCACCGAATAGGTGTTTTGGGTTATGAACCCTTGAAGAAGGTTTCCAGAGGCTTGCAATATCTTAGTTTTGATGCACACTCACTGATAAGCGATCTAGGAGGTATGGTGCATTAATATGTCAAATATCTATGTTAGAAGGCGCACCCTACAAAGATAGAATTCATGGATGTATAAGATGAAATTAATTATAAGTTTCATTATTGGATTAAGTGTTGTATGGGTCCTCTCTTGGTCTTAACTGATTTTGGAGGATGCGCATAATGGTTTGGTGATGGATCTCGCCGACAAGTTATAAATATCTTGATACCGTATGAAGCCGACTATTGGATGAACTAATCCTTGATTGCGGATATATATAAGGGATTACTTTCATCATTTGGTGTAGTAGAGTGTATGTAAGATATAAGTGGTATTCTAAAAATTACGAGTCATTGCAGAGCAGTAATGTGAATCTAATGCTAAGAGAAGAAAAGGGCAGAGCAAGGCAGAGCGAAGTGGAAAAATAGTAAGCATATCCAAAATAGGATTCATGAGCTTCACCATAACTGTTACCTGGCATTATCAGATGCTATCATCTCAGTTCATCTCTTCAGATAGTTTTAATCTGAATTTTGTAGGAAGTAATCCTTTATCTTTGAGTAATGAACTCTAGGCAGTGTGCCTGAATGTAAGTGCATTCCTTTTATAATTCCTATACTTTGAGTACTCAAATTATGGATTAATATCCACCGTGGTTTTTCCCCTAACATGGTTTCCACGCAAAAAAATTGTGTCATGTTATGGATGTTTACTTTTAATGCATACATCTTTCCTTAATGCAATGATGAAATGATTTCATGTTTTGAATGGATGAAATTATTGAATAATATTGAACATTGATTCACCCCCCCCCCTTCTCGGTGTTCCCTTGATTCCAACACATTTGCCTTTATTGGCGAATGATTCCCTGATTAGGTTGGGCCTGTACTTTCTGGCATTTGAAAAGTATTAAAAATCACTCAAAAATCAAAAAAATAAATTCCAAAAATCCTTAACTAGGACCCATTCACCCTTACTGGCAAATGACTCCCTATTAGATCCTGATTTGCATTTTCTAGAAATTGAAATCCCAATTTTATGCTTCTATTTTCTGCTATTAATTTGTTGTTTCAATTTTACGATTTTTTGTTTCATCAAATTCATTGCATCTAGCTTAATTTGCTTCATTTCAGTGCATTTTCAAAATTCAAATTTGCATTTACAGCATTTCATTTTTAGTTTATTGCATTGTGTTATCAGTAAATTGCATTTTGTAGAATCTAAAAAATTGCATTTCATTATAGGTCATTGCATTTCCCCTTTCCATTTAGGGTTTTCACACTAGGTTTATAAAATTTGTATGAGCTTTACAACTTGGTGTCCTATTAGCAATACTATTATAAGACATAGTTCAAGACTCATGTCATCCCATGATATCTCACTCGTCATGGATCTTGGGTTTTCTAGCTCTCTTTCTGATAGTGTTGATAATCAACCCTCCATGGCTCATACTTTGCATACCTCATTTCCCATGACTTCACCTCCTACAACCAATGTTCTTAATAACACCATCCCTACCATCACCACTTGTACTCAAGCTTTGGGGTCTACTCAAAGCCAAGGTGGAATTCCAATTCCATATTCTGTGATATCGATGTCCATATCTACATACACTAGTACTCAACCTACAAAAACCCTTCAACCTACAACAACCCTCCAACCTACAACAACCCTTTAGCCTACAACAACCTTTCAACAAACCACAAAAATCATACCCACTAGCACTATGTACACTTCCTTAGATATTCCCATAGGAAACCCTTCTAGTTTTATCCAAATAAACACAATAACTCCTCAATAATCCACCTTCACCAACTTGCAACTCACTATCCCTCCACATACATACACCACTCCACCTTATTCCCCTCAATCTTACAATCAAAATGATCCTCTCCTTAAATCACTTTTGTAAACTATGACATCCCTTCAACAACAAGTTGCAACCTTACAACAAAACAACAACAGTCAACCTTTGCAATCCATCAAATCCAATTCACTATCCTTGGAAATATTAAGAGCACAAATACCACAAGGTATAGAAGTCCCTCGGTTCGAGAAATAAAGAGGAAAAGGAGATCCTGTAAGCCATGTTTCCACTTTTACGACCTTGTGTAGTGATTTCATCTTTGAAGATAAACTCTTGGTTAAGCTCTTTCCTAGGTCCTTGAAGGATATTTCTTTAGAGTGGTTCTATTTTTATTGAATAATTCAATTGGTTCATTCAATGATCTTGTTGATGAATTTTACAATCACTTCCATATTCAAATGGGACCTAAGATGACCCTTGTTGATTTAATGACATGCAAACAAAAAGAGGATGAAAAAGTGATTGATTTCATAGCAAGATACCAAACACTTTATTCACAAGTAAACATTAAGATTCCCGATGTCGACCTCCAACGAATATTTATCACCAACTTACAAGTAAACTCCAAAGAAAACCTGAAATGTTGAGATTTCCATCCTTCACACAATTATGTACAACCCTTCATGATTATCAAAATTCAACTTGCGATCATGATATGGAAAATCCCCCTAGTCATCCTGAAAAGTTTGAATCCACAACTCAAAATAGTTATCAACCTTTCAAGAAGTGGAATAAAGGATTTTTACAACTGAATTCCCCTCAAACAAGTCAAGAAGCTAATGACCAAGTGGCTACTATAAAGACAACCAATTCTTTTGGGCATAGGGATAGAGAGTTCACTCCTTTGCTTAATACCCTTCATAATATCATTTTGTAGCTTATTGAGAAGAACATGCTTACCTTACCTCTTGTTAGAGAGCATGATCCTAATATTCCATTGCCTAAAGGATTACGACAAAACACTTATCATCATTATCATCAACAAAATGGACATGGTACAAAATATTGTAAGCATCTTAAACATCTTGTGCAAGATCTTACTGATTCTAATCACTTACAAATTGGAGGTGTGAATGATGAAGGTAATAAGTTTGTAGCCCCTCATAACCAAAACTTATGAATCTTTACCAATCCCATACCTAAGAACACTATTTCATTTGTCAAAGCTATTGAAACGAAGAATGATGTGATGAAGGTTGACATGGATGATGAAAACATACAAGATATCAATGAAGAACAACCAATTGAAATGGTAGCATTTATTGAAGCTATACCTCGTAAGGGCTCAACTAAAAAGCCTCTTGACATTGATTTCTCACAAAATGACATACTTAAATGTGCACCTGGTGGTCCTCTATACATAGCTGGCTGAATCAATGATAAGTCCACTAATGGGATATTGATTGATCATGTTTGTGCAGAGAATGTGATCACTAAATAATTCTTATAACTGCATGAACTATATCAAGATACATATGACAAACCAAAAGCATGGATCAAGACACATAATGGTTTTTCTTATCCTACAATTGACTCAATAGATCTTGTAACTAGGGTAGAATTTCCTGGTTAGCTGCAAATAACATAATAAACTAAACCCTAATCAACAATAGAGAACAAAGAAAGCAAGATGCATAAAATCATGAAACAATGTCACCTGTTCTTCAAGCCTCCATTGATTGACCTCTATTTCTCTTCTCCACCTTGCTGTAAATAGTATAATTGCCCTCAGATTTGAAGTGAAACTATAGCCTATGCCTAAGACCAGAAAAATATTGAAGAATTGTGCTCAAATACTAAAAAATTCTCAAGCATGAAGAATGTCTAAGTTGCTGAAAATGACTATATGTAAATGAATGAAAATGACTAGAGAGAGACCTTTTTAAAGAATGTGAAACTAAAAGTGGATGGCCTGGATTAGAATTTGATAAAGCCCTAAGATCAAAGGCTAGAATTCAATGTGATGATCAAAATTAGGGTCAAAGCAACATTAGGTCAAAATTAGCAAAATATTTGAAATGAAGGGTTGAGATTTAATTGGAGACAATTACATCAATGGTGGAGAATAAATGAGATAATGAAGAGATTTGGCACAAAAAAAGAGGTAGCTAGAGAATCAAATAATTAATAGAAATTATTCGTTTTATGGAGGGATGTTGACTTTTGAATTAAATAATGGTTTAATTCAAAAGTGGGAATAAGACAAAAGGCAATAAATAATTATTTTAATTATTTACTTGTGGGATAAAAAGTGGGTTAAATAATTAATTTTATTTAATTGAAGGAGAAAAGGATAATGAACAAAATAAATAATTAATGGTAATTATTTAATTTATAGCCGAAAAATGAGTAATTAAATAAATTAGAAATTTATTTAATCATAGAAAGAGTAAATATTAGTTAGTGATGTATTTAAATAGATAAATATAATTTATTTATTTAAATAATCATGGAGGAATAAAGGACATGAAATAATAAAATAATTAAAAATTATTTAATTAATAGTGTGAAGTATGATATTAGGACATAATTAAATAATTTAATTATGTGAGGAAGAAGTATGGTTTGACATAGAAAAATGTAGCTTGGAGGCTTAGGTCATATTTTTGTGTCTACAAATCTCCCTTTAAAATTCAGACTAAAAAAATTAAATGTCTCATTCACCATCATTCCGCAAAGACCAATTTCGTGTGAAGCTAGGCTATCCATGGCTTTGCTCCATGAATTTCATCACTTCAGTTATGCATAAATTTCTAAAGTTTCCATTTGGCAATGATATCTTTACTGTGCATCATAGTGGATTTAATCCTATGTCGGCCTAAGGGAAATTTTCATTAGATTTCTTTTGGTTTGAGCCTATGGAACCTATTAAGTCTCGCGGGACTTCTTTTCCAAATCATATCAAAAGTTCAAGGCAAAGAAAATAGCATAATTATCCCTTCGAAACATGCCTCAACCTATGACTAACACACCTATGCTTGACGAAGCAATGATGGAACCAAAATCCCTTTTGAACATTCAAGAACAAGCTATAGAAAAACCTCCTACCATTTCCTATAAGAGACAACAAGATAATCAAAACAATATCGATATCACTCTGTTGGATGTTGTGGTTGTGTTGCTAATATGTGGTTTTCATTGATGTCAACACTATTAGCATTGGTGATTCTGAAGGCTGTATATGTCGAGGAGATTGAGAAAATTGTAATAAATATATTGCAGGAAGTCAGTGAAGATGAAAAGGTCAAAGTGATGGAAAGTTGTGTTCGTTGATGATCAGGTGGCACACACCAAAGGGTTTGTTGTTGAGATTATCTAGTATGTTGACCAAAAACTTTAGTGGTACGCATCAAGAATTGAGAAAGTTATGAAGTCTTGTGCTCCTATAGTTATTCAGTTACTGTAGTAAGTGTTTTTGGAAGATGAGATTGCAATTCTGGTGAATTTGGTTGTTGCATATGTTTCTGAGATGTTCAATGATGTTTCTAGATCATTCTCTATCAGTTCAGTACATCTGCACTGATCAACATGTTTGTGATTGAAGATTTTTCCTCGTGTGTTCAAGTTTTTCATGTTCTTGGTCGACATGATAGTGATAGCATGTTGTGGATCCTTATGGATTAATATTTTATTGTTTAGCATGCTCGAGGATGTTGATTTAGGTATATTGCTATGTTGTGACTAACTTAGGTTGGTGCGCATAAAGATTTGTTCATGTATTGAGGCCGACAAGTTGTAATTCATTTATTTATTCTATGGTCGACAAAGTTGTTGATGTAAATCTATGTAGCGTATATATAAGAGTGATTGTCTCTTCATTGTAAGTGTGTGTATGCTTGAAGTATGCTCGATGTATGATTTTATGTATGTGTGAATAAGATCGAATCATCTGAATGCAGAGCAGAGTGTGAAGAAGGTTGAGCGAAGTGTATTTGTGCCTAACCGAAACTGTAATCGGGCTTATGAAGAAGCTAATTTCTTAGTTCATGTTCATCAGATGGCTTTAATCTGATTTTATTATGTAAGGTAGTGAGCCTTCCCTTTGAGCAGTGAGCTCTAGGCAATGTGCCTGAATGCAAGTGAATTCTTTATTCATTCTTCATTATACTTCTAAAAGGGTATAATCTTGTGGACTAACATCCACTGTGGTTTTTCCCTTAACAGGGTTTCCACGTATAAAATATTGGTGTTCATGTGTCTCTAATGTGTTATTGATTTATCCTTGCACTATTAATTACCAGATCTAAGATTAAAGGTCGATTAACGTTGAATAAGTTTGATTTTGGTAAAAACTAATTCACCCCCCTCTCAGTTGTCTATCCTTGTTTTTCCAACACACTCCTAGAGTCAAAAAAGTTTATAAACCTAAAGAGAAAGTGGTTGAACAACCTATATAGGAGTGAATTTGCACTCCTCTTATAAATTCCCCTTTTACACCCCCTACTTTAGAAAAATCAAACTTGACTAAGAAATTCCACATCACCTATCTTCAATGTATCCACTTGGCACTTGTCCTTTGTATCAATGGGGGAAATTATGTCGAGGACACATGTGCGACACACAGACATCTGTGTGGCACACTTCCATCCTTGATAGATTCCTACCTCTACAATCCACATGGATGTTATGCTTCCCATTGGGGATGAAGCGTAATGCCTCTGTGTCGACCAACCAATCCAAGAATGACTCTTTCCCTCCCATTTTTTGATCTTCAAATTCCTAGCTTCCTCATTCACTTCACCTCTTTATAAATTCATTCCATCTTCTACAATTTGCTACAATTTCTTGAACATTGCTTAGCAACTTGTTGCTCCATCAACTTAACTGAGAACATGTTGTGCTACCATAGAAGCTATGATTTTGGTGTCTTGTGAGACCTCCTTCATCACTACTCTGACGATGTTGACTTTTCCAAATTTGTATTCTTGCATTCTCCCTTCATTGGCCTTGAGTGCCTTTGGGTGGAGGTGGTATTTCTTCACTATTCTTCTTTTGTTGTGTGTTGATAGAATAGAATTGTGTTTTTCATAGTGTTCAATACTCTCTTTCATACTATTTCCTTTATCACATTTTCTATCTTGTGGCTTTCTTGGTTGTCATGGAGGTGGAAACACCAAAGTGGGGGTTTGACTGAGGAAAACCCCTATACAACCCAAACATTCTTCCTCGCTTGGCTATGTGTAGATACGTGTACACATGGAGCTTGTTGGTGAACTGGGCTCTCAATGAATTGGTCTTCATCACCTTCATTTTCATCATCTCCTTTATCATCTTTGTAGTCATTTCTTGTACTTTATTATTCTGTTTAATTTGTTAAACTTCATTAGCTAAACCGTAAGTAGGTTTTTTGGCATTTCGTACTATGCTTTTACACTTTCTGGCCACATGGATGCCAGTGTGCCATGTGGTCATCCCTGACCCATGTTGTTGTCCTCAAGAGATTTGTCTGACGTATGGTTCGAGTTCTAGAAACTGGCTCATTTAGCCCCATCTAAACATTCAGATTAGTATAGTGATAGAAGCACTTGAGAGTGCTGTTCTTTCTCTATTCTTGACCTAAGAAATCCTATTCAACTTGAGGTAAGCTAGGGAAATATTCCTCTCTTGGCTCTCCGTGACCTAGAGCCTTAGTGTGGTTGGTCCCCCTACCTTACATTTTGGTGAACCTAACATGAACCATTTTGGTTTTGTTTAGTGGTGCTAAAAGGTCCTTTCCTCATATCCTAGGAGTGTTGTGGGTGTGAATGTTGTGAGGCATTTTGCCTTGCAACCCAGCTTGCAACCCCTAGTGGTATTGTTGGAAGGTTATGTAGGAATTGTAGAACAAAACCTTAGTTGGGTCACTATCTGTTATAAAACACTTGGGGGCTCTGTGAAAGTTTTGTCTAGTATACGTGATGGCATCCTTTTTACATCTTCCCATCCCATCTACGTAACCTGCGAATAGTTCCCCTGGTATAACTATCACCTCGTAGGACTTGTCGATGAAATATAACAAAGGGCCATCTCCCTTATACATCCCCATATGAATCAATGGAAACACTTTAATAAGTGTTCTTGTTGACCCAACATGTCGGGTGAATTCCATTACTAAGGAGATTATGTTGGTTAACTTCTTGCATAAAGATTGGTACAATGAATCCAAGAGTACCATCCATACACACAATGGGATTTTTGTACCTCCCATCAGCTACATCACCTCATTCATATTAGTTGAACCTAAATCAATGATTTACTCTTTGACATAATCCCAAGGTTTGAACTCTTTAGGGTGAAACTGGGCATCCCTTGGTTGGTCGCTATGAACACAATTCCCTCAGTAGTGCATAAGTGTCTGAAATTCATCCATGAGGGTACAATGCATGTAGTCCATGACATCAGCTATAAACCACTGATCGCACATGGTGGCTACTCACTAGATCATTTCTGGCCTACACTAGTCGATCCACTTCCTCCTAGGGTAAACCTCTTGTACCAAACCTATGTAAAGTACAAGAGTGGGCACTTAATGCCTAGGGTGAGATACCCTCTGTCTCCCTATGCCATCTCACATAAGGCTTTCCTGAAGGCTGAAAATAATGTTGAATCAGCTCAGAAAAGAGAAAAGGAGAAGCATGCTCAACACTCTTCTTCTTCTATTATTGCCCCTCCCATCGCTTCCTCTCACCCTATTGCAATGTCATCAAAGTTTTCTCCTAGGAATTTGCTGGAGAATCCTATGGTAACCACTTGGAAAAATCCCAAGCATCTAGTGTTTGAGATTCTCATTCTACCCATGGTGCCTAGGCTTGTTCGATATGGTAAGGGGAAGGGTCCATGTGGGGAGTCCTCTATGTCTTAGCCTCCACAGCCTCCTATCACTCCTACCCCCAAGGTAGTGAATGGGAAGAGCCCGCTGCTGAGGTGTTGGAGCCAACTCCCCCCACTATTGCTCCAATCTCTTCTCAATATCTCCCTCCTACTCCCATCCAAGAGTATCTCTCTCCGTAGGAAATGACAATGATGGAAACTCTAATGGCCAAGCAAGAGTCTTTTGTTCCATCTCAGCTTCCAACCTCTAGCTCCTAGAGTTGCACGAATCACCTTCCATGTGGGCACAAGTTTCGGTGAAAGTCTCTAGCTGCTGAGTAGGCTGCTCTATAGAGGAAGGAAGGGGAGTCGACAATTTCTACTCTGACACCTTCTACTACATCTTCTTCTTACATCCCCTCTACTTCAGTTCCATCAGCCTCGATGCTACTTCTGGCTCCTTCTGCGAGTGTAGATGTTCCTGACCCTAAAAAGGTGTAGGTGTTTATTGATCATTGAGTCAAGCTACCTCTCTTGATGTCCCTCCTAGACATACCACCATTTTTAAAGCCCGTGGACATGTTGAACACCTTGGTGGTGTCCATCGCAGTCTTCTCCTCCTCCTCCTCTACACCTTTTTCCTCATTCATGGGGATCGCGCATCCTCCAACAAAACAAAAGATGGAGGATGACCCCACTAGCAATGGGGATCAAAAGATGAGTCCTCCTTCTTCAGAGGGTGGTTCTGCATTAGCATGTGTCTTCCTAGTGATGAAAGAAGTTTTGGTATCCCTGAAGTTTGTCACTACTCCCAAGTCACTTGATGAGTCTAGTAGTGGATCTTGGGCACCGCCTCCCTCATCCATTGAGGCAACACATGGCACTCTTGTGAAGTGCATGTTTAACTCTCTGGATTAGGTCTCAACACTTTTAGCGATCTTCTCGAAGTCACTGACCTTTACCCCACAAGAACTGAGTGGAGAAGACCTTGCGGGGCCTTCTTCCTTGGCTCTTGTTGCGGGGGGTCGAAAGGTTCCCCCCTTGATATTTTTCCCTTCTAGGATTGTCTACCTTCCCCATATAATGATCTAGATTGGGAGGTTGATGACCTCTTGGTTGATGAGGACTAGGGTGGTGCCTCTTTTTTATCTGTAGTGTAGATTGTGTGTGTGTGTGTGTGTTTGTTCCCCCATGCTTGCATTATGAGTTCCTGGATAATCCTTGTCACCTTCATAGGTTCTTGTATATAGGAGTGCTTATATGTTGTACAACTTCCTCTATTTTTTACATCATTCTTCCTCTATTATGTGTATTTATTTTTGACAATTGGGGATGATGCAAAGCATTGGGGATATTTAGGCTTCCCTTCCATGTTGACCCAATTTTTTTTTAATTTTGTCTTCTCATGCATTCTCCATATGATCTGATATAGTAGGGGGTTGATGACAGTTCATCTATGTATTATTATTATACTTATATATTTATGACTAGCTCTGACCTTGAAATATCATATCACCCCTGTGTCCCTTGTTCATGATGTTTATGTCTTTCTTTACATTGTTGTTGTTTTATCTTTCATGATTTCTTTGTGATGTTTTGGTGCTCATGTGTTGTCCCTTATGTGTGTAGCAACATTATCATGGTGACATCTCACTATGTTCCACGGGCCACAACATCACTTTATTTCTTGCTTTTCTCTCCTTAGGATGTCACATGCCTCTGCGTTCAGTACATACCAACCTAAGGAGGGGCTATCATGAAAATTTCAATTTTTAGAAAATGCATTCGATGGCCAACAAATCTTTTCTCGAAAATATTTTCAAAACATTTTTCACAAATCTCATTCTCAACAAGGATCCCTAGTGGAATGTGTTTCCTTCGTCATGGGTTTGTAAAGAAATAACTTGAAGAAATTTTCTCCAAGGTGGGAGAAACTTTTACTATGGGACAAGCCTCAACCTTCCCCTCATGAGGGGGTATTTTCTTCCTTTCGAATTCCTTGATGAAGTGAACATCTTTCAAAAGGATTCCTTGATGCTGAATTGATTTATTAAAAAATTGCTCGCATTTTCAAACAACACGTCCCTTGAGTGAACCCTTTTTCTTTTGAAGGGTTCTTGAGGGACCCCTTTGAAATATCTTCCTTCAATTTTTTGACTATCTGCTTGTTTTCTTGAATGGTTTCTCTTTGTTTTCTAACATGTTTTATCTATAGATTAACATATTGCTTTGTAGGTGCAACTGTGAAGCTACTTTCCAGTCCGACTCTATGGAGTCCCTTACACTAGGCTTCCTTTAAGAGAGAGTACCTAGGGGTCACCTTGTTTGTAGGTCCAAGGATCTGTGAAGTGCTTGCATCCTGTGGAATTTTTCCATCATTGGTTTTTGGGCCTTTGATGTTCTTTGTTCCACTCTATAGTTCTAAGGATCTACAAAGTCCTTTGTTCAAACCTCCTCAAGAGCGATTACCTATGGATTTATTTGCTTTCCTTATGCTTTCGAGCTCACTAGATCATGGTCTGCTTCCTCGATAGTTTAGGTATACATTTCTAAACTCTTTGATCTACTTTACCAAACACTCATTGACACTTGTGCTTATTGAAGTGGGGGCGGAATGTATAGGAGAGAATTTGTACCCCTCTCACAAATTCCCCTTTTACACCCACTACTTTAGAAAAATCAAACCTTACTAAGAAATTTCACATCACCTATTTGTAATGCATCCAATTGGTACTTTTCCTTTATGTTGGTGGGGGAATTTATATTGGGGATGTGCACACGACATACAGATGTCTATACGGTGTGTTTTCATCCCTCACATATTCCTACCTATGGAATCGACAGGGACGTTACGTTTCCCATTGGGGATGAAGCGTAACACCTCTGTGTCGATCAGTCAACCCAAGAATGGCTCTTTCCCTCCCATTTTGATCTTCAAATTCCTATCATCCTCATTCACTTCATCTCTTTAGAAATTCATTCCATCTTCTACAATCTGCTACAATTTCTTGAACATTGCTTAGCAACTTGTTGCTCCATCAACCTCATTGAGAACATGTTGTGCTGCCATAGAAGTTGTGATTTTGGTGTCTTGCAAGACCTCCTTCATCACTACTGTGGCTGTGTCAACTTTTCCAAATTCATAGTCTTGCATTCTCCCTTCATTGGCCTTGAGTGCCTTTGCGTGGAGGTGGTATTGCTTCACTACACTTATTTTTTTGTGGTTTGATAGAATAGCATTTTGTTTTTCATAGTGTTCAATACTCTCTTTTATACTATTTCCTTTATCACATTTTCTATCTCATGGCTTTCTTAGTTGTCCGTGGAGGTGGAAAAAACAAAGCGGGGATTTGAATGAGACAAACCCCTATACAACCCCAACATTATTCCTCTCTTGGCTATGTATAGGTATGTGTACGTGTGGAGCTTGCTAGAAAACTGGACTCTCAGTGAGTTGGTCTTCGTCACTTTCATTTTCATCATCTCCTTTATCATCTTTGCAGTCATTTCTTGTACTTTTTTATTTTGTTTAATTCGTTAAACTTCATTAGCTAAACTGTAAGTAGGTTTTTTGGCATTTTGTACTGTACTTTACACTTTTTGGCTATACAGATGCCGACACCCTAAAGAGACACCAACACATCACGTTGTCATCCCTGACTTGCATTGTTGTCCTCAAGCAAAGAGTTGTTTGAGTCACGGTCCAGGTTCCAAAAACTAGCTCGTTTAGCCCCATCCAAACATTCAAATCAATAGAGTGAAAAAAGAACTTGAGAGTGCTCTTCATTCTCTATCCTTAACCTAAGAACTCCTATTCAGCCTGAGGTAAGTTAGGGAAACCCTCCTCTCTCGGCTCTTCGTGACCTGGAGCCTTGGTGTATTTGGTCCCCCTACCTTACACAACCTCCTATTGTTTCTTCCATTCCTCCTAAGGAAGAGAAGGAACCTATGATTGACAAACCCACTCTTACACAAACACAAATTGAAAATATATTAAAATGAAATTGAAGTGCTAGAGAGCGTAGGCATAAATGTCGTGTTATTGCTCATAGGTTACAAACTCAAGAAGACAAGAACAAAATAGAAAATAAAAATCTGAACTTACCTAAAGCAATGCATGATGATTCTATACCCTCGCCACAATATAAACAAGAACCTTCCCTGGAAATTTCCCTTCGACCTCCGATTATGATTAATCTAGATGATGACATTGATATTGCAAAGATTGATGAAGAAGTACATGATGAATTGAATACATTGTTTTCTTCTTCTATGAACTTAAATGAAAATATCCTAAAAAGAGTGTTGAACTTGGTGCTTCCCATAGTTCGACACTTGTTCTTGTCCCTTTGGCTAGTTCTCTATCTTCTATTTATATTGACCGAGATTGGGATGCAGACTACCTACTTTAGGTTGACTCGCATGTGCCTTACTAGTCTTTTCGCATTTTTCATATTTCTGTATGTGATTGCATGTGTGTAATATGATCCCTCATGATGTTTCATTTGATGTATCTCTCTCTCTCTCTCTCTTCGTAACATTTCTCTATATGTACCTACATTCTTCTCTATGTTGTAATAATTTTTCATTTGTCTTGTATTTTCCTTTTGGAGATGACGAAAGGCATCGAGATATCCATGTCTCTTCCATGTTGACCCAAAATCTTTTCCTTTATCTTTTTACTTGTCTTATGTTTTCCTTTTGGGGATGATGCAAGGCGTCAAGACATTTAGGTCTCTTCCATGTTGACCTAAAATGATTTTTCTTTATTGTTGATCTCTTTGTGTCATTCTTCTAGTTCTATGAGTATTTAGGGAATGGCGACAGTTCCAAGCTCTTAAAAAAAAATTTGGAAAAGACATACTGACCTCGAATCCATAGATCCCTTATGTATTTTTGGGGGCAACCCTTCCTTCCTATTTCATGGCATAGCTTTATTTCAGAAACATATGACTTGGCATAGGGTTTTCTGAGGAAAGCTCTCATGTCTTAAGACAAAACATTGGCTACTTTAAAGAAATTTCTCATAGTAATGGTGTTAGCAACTGCTTTAAAGTGGGGGCATACATCGATGACATCTTTTGGCATATTTCATGGCATGATATTTTTTTTTCTTGTGATGTGTGCTTTTCTTGGTGGTATCATTAGGTTTGATGTCCTCCAAGAGTGTGATATTTCTAAGAATACGATCTCCCTTCATGACATGATGTGGAATGAGAGGCATCCCATGTGGCGATCTGATATTCTTGACTTGTCCTCTCTTGGAGACATTAGGCATGATTTTCCCTAAGAAGAAGACCTTACATGAACAAAGAAAAATCCCCTTTAACAAAATATTACATACATGACATCTAAAAGCATTTACAAAAGCATTACATTGTGGTGCCTTATTGAAGTTATCAAGAGGATAGCTTTGGTATGGTTAGTATGATGAGAAGTCGACACACTGGAATGAATTTCTCATTGTATGGTGGGAAGCCAACACATTGGCATGAATTTCTCACTAAACCACTTCATTAGGATAACTCACCTAGTGGATAGACTAAGGTTCCACTACCCTAGAGTGAGCTTGTTGGGATAACTCACCTAGTGGAAAGACTGAGGTTCCACTACCCCAAAGTGAGAATACATGATTGTAATAACTCACCTAGTGGAAAAACCGAGGTTCCACTACCCTAGAGTGAGCAATGCATGTTAATGACAAATAACCCCATTCCACATCGCATTAGAATGATTGTGCTTGATCCTTTGTTTTAATTTATTTTTCTTGGTCTTTGACATGGTATGATTGTGTATCTTTTCTATTGCTGCATACTAAGGTGTCTTGAATGTCTAATTTAGTGTGAGTTTGTTGTGGGGGAAAACTCTCACTAAAGTGGGGGCAAAATGTAGTAACAGAAAAAGTATTCCTTTTCCTTACTTAATTTGGGAATAATTGACATTGAATTAACCTAATTATGCCTTGGTTTAGTGTTGTAATGTGTTGTACACATTCACGTTAATCTAGGGACATTTTTAACAAAATGTACTTAAATTGTAACTTATTTATGGTGTTGTAAAGTGTTGTAGTACACTTTCACACTTATTTAGTATTTCATTAATTAATTGTGGTTAATTGAGCTTAACTGGCCCCTTTAATTCAAATTTAAGCCTTCTTAATGACACCTTCCGAAGGATCTATCCCAACACCTAATAATCAAATTGCATAACATTAAATTTGGAAAAATTAAGGTCCTAGAAAATGGTGCTAGGACCTATTTACCTTTAGTGGTGAATGGGTCCTCTCCACATAAGAGCCCCCTTTCTATGCATTTTTGAGGTGGGTTTTTGATGTTCTTTCAACCCCCTATTGAAGCAAGGTCCTAGAAACTTGTGCTAGGAACCATTCACCTTTAGTGGTGAATGGGTCCTCCTCACATAGGAACCCCCTTTTTGAATTTAATTTTGGTGGTATTCTAATGATTTTCAATTCTAGATCTAGTGTGGTCTTGAATTATTTGAATTTCGGGGTTAATATTTAAATTTAGTATAAATATGAGGTTAATTCACATTGTTTCACCTAGCAACTTAAAGTTATCATTAGAGCATTTTCACAAGAGAATTATAGAGAATTTCAAAGGCATTCAAGGGCAGATTATGAAGAGTTTATTGTAGAAATTCAATATCATTTCATCATGTCAAAGGAATAATGCATTCACGCATGTTGTTGAGCTAAGGTTGTTAATGTAGCATTGAAAATCTACTTGCAAGCATTGTTTCACATAATATTTGAGATCAAGATCTACATTATTCATGGCAACTACATGTTAGTTTGCATATTTATACTCCACGACAACTTCCAAGGTATCAACACTTCATCATTTCATGTTCATGCTTCAATTTCATTACTTCATCATTTGGTTTAATTACCTACAACGGTTTTGACTTAGGAAAACCCTTATTTACTAACAATCAATAATTTTTTCTCCTCTTGAATGCGTGCTTGTAAATTTACAGGTTGAAGATCAAGTAGAGATCAAGTTTGAAGTGAAATTGTCAAAGTTTTCAAATTGCAAAGTTATCACTTGTAGTGCAAGAACACAAAAAGAAGGCTACAAGATTTGCTACACATTTTCAAGAGCTGACAACCGAGGATCTGAGAGTGCAGGAATCAAGGAATAGAACCCATGTCTCAATTTTAGAAACTTTGATAGTGAGTCCTTTGTGAATTAAAAACAGGCTTCTTGTAGCAAGGTACACATCATTTTGAGCTCTCAAAACTCCCCTCATAGTTGCTATAATAGTTAGGGTTAGTTTCTGATTGTTATTTGCATCATATCATACACATAATTGCATGTTTTATGGTGGAAAGTAGTGGTTCATTATTCTGATCAATTCATTTTGATGAAAACCCCCTTTTCACCATTAAACAAATTTCAAGGCATTTATTCTCTTTACTATTTGGAAAGATAGAAATTTTGCCATTTTTTCTCATTATATAGTAGACTAGAATGTTTCAATTTTTTCTAAAGCTACTATATGCTCTAATGCATTGTTATAGATCTATGTACAAGACAATAAGGTTTCTCTAAAGGTGGCTCACCTTCATGAATTTCTTGATCATTGGGACAATGCCCCTTGTACTATGACCAAATTTCCTTCATCACCATCCTCTTCTAGGGTTGTTCATCTTCTTGTGGGTGTCAGAGAGGTAGGAGTCTCTCAACTCATGATAGTCAATTTTCTTGACCCCGGTGTTGGAAAAAAAAGGATAGACAACTGAGGTGAATCAGTTGTTATCAAAATCAAACTTATTCAACATTAATCAACCTTTAATATCAGATCTGATAATTAACAGTGCAAGCATAAATCAATAACACATCAGAGACACATGAACACCAAGATTTTATACGTGGAAACCCTGTTAGGGGAAAAACCACGGTGGATGTTAGTCCACAAAATTATACCTTGTTAAAAGTATAATGAAGAATGAATAAAGAATGCACTTGAATTCAAGCACACTGCCTAGAGATCACTACTCAAAGGAAGGCTCACTGCCCTACATAAGAAAATCAGACTAAATCCATCTGATGAAAAAGACTTGAGAAATTAGCTTCTTCATAAGCTTGATTACAGTTCCGATTAGGCACAAATACACTTCACTCAACCTTCTTCACACTCTGCTCTGCATTCAGATGATTTGATCTTTATTCACACATACACACACTCATACACTAAGCATGCTTCGAGCATACACACTACATGCATTTACAATGAAGAGACAATCACTCTTATATATCCGCTACATGGATTTACATCAACAACTCTGTCGGCCACAGAATAAATGAATAAATGAATTACAACTTATCGGCCTTAATACATAAAAAAATCTTAATGTGCACCAACCTAAGTTGGTCACAACATAGCAAGGACCTAAATCAACATCCTCGAGCATGCTAAACAATAAAATATTAATCCATAAGGATCCGCAACACGCTATCACCATCATGTGGGCCAAGAACATGGAAAAACTTGAACACACAAGGAAAAATATTCAATCACGAGCACGCCAATCAATGTGGATGTACTGAACTGATAGAGCACAATCTAGAAACATCACTGAACATCTCAAAAACATACACAACAACCAAATTCACTAGAATTGCAATCTCATCTTTCAGAAACACTTGCTACAATAACTGAATAACTATAGGAGCATAAATCTTCATAACTTTCTCAATTCATGATGCGTACCACTGAAAATTTCAAACAAAATACTATATAAGCTCAACAAAAAGCCCTTTAGTGCATGCCACCTGATCATCAACGAATACAACTTTCCATCACTCTGACCTTGTCAACTTCACTGGCTTCCTGCAATATATTTATTATAATTTTCTCAATATCTTTAACATATACAGCCTTCAGAATCACCAATGATAATAGTGTTGACATCAATGACAACCACATATCAGCAACACAACCACAAAATCCAACAATCTCCCCCTTTGGCATTGATGGCAACACATGATGTGAAAAATAGTACCATCAACACAACTAGTTGTTCTCTCCCTTTCTTCAAGTGTTTTTCACATTATTCTTCTCCCCCTTTAACATCAATGGAAAAGGTACACATGCTCTGATCACATATCATCTGAATCATTTGACTACTCCCCCTGAGTAGCAACCATCACAACATCAATCTGAAACAAGATCTGACTGTGAGTCCACAGATTGATGCAAATACTTGCATCTTAGTTCAGATTAGGAGGGGAAATTACCCCTAACTTGCCTCTGAGATACTCAAATGTATCCTTAGGCAACTGTTTGGTGAAGATATCTACAATTTGTTCCTTTGTAGGCACATACTCCAATCTAACTTCCTTCTCACTCACTTTGTCTCTCAAAAAGTGATACTTTATGGATATGTGCTTTGTCTTAGAGTGTAGCATCGAATTCTTAGAAATGTTTATGGCACTTGAGTTGTCATAGAATATAGCAATAGGCTCATCATATTCAATTCTAATATCTCTTAGCATCTGCTTCATCCACAACACTTGGGTACAGTTATTTGCAGCAGCAATATATTCTGCCTCATCAGTAGATAAGGAAATGGAATTCTGCTTTTTACTTAGTCAAGACACCAACTTCTTCCCTAAGAAGAATGCACCACCACTTGTAATTTTCCTATCATTAACATCACCTACCCAATCTGCATCTGTGAAAGCAATTAGAGTAAGATCATCATCCTTTGGATACCATAACCCAAAGTCAACTATTCCTTTCAAGTACCTGAATATTATCTTTATTGCAATCACATGTGATTCCTTTGGATCTGCTTGATATCTAGCAACCATGCACACAACATTCATAATGTTTGGTCTTGTCTGAGTTAAATATAGCAGTCTACCAATCATTGACCTATATCTTGTTTGATTAGCCTTAGGAGAATCATCATTTTGTGTTAGCTTACATCCGATTACCATGGGTGTACCAACTAGCTTTGAGTTTTCCATGCTAAAATTTTTCAGTAACTCTTTCATATACTGGGACTGAGATATAAAAATTCCATCATCTAACTGAGTAATTTGGGATCCTAAAAATAATTTGAGCTCTCCTATCATTGACATCTCAAATTCACTTTTTCATTTCATCAAAAAAATTCATGCATAAGTCATCATCACCTTCAAAAATAATGTCATCAACAAAGACTTCAATGATCAACTCTTTATCCTGATCTAATTTGAAATATAGATTGTTGTCAGCAGTACCTATATTGAATCCAAGATTCAACAAGTATTTGTTCTAGGGGCTTGTTTGAGTCCATATAATTCTTTCTTCAACCGACACACCATGTCCTTTTCATTAGTCAATTGAAATCCATTTGATTGCTCAACATAAACTTCTTCTAGTTCACCATTTAGAAATGTTGACTTCACATCCATTTGATAGACTTTGTAATTCTTGAATGTAGCATAAGCAAGAAATAACCTTACAACTTCAATTCTAGCAATAGGGGCAAAGGTTTCTTCAAAATCAATACCTTCCATCTGTGAGTATCCTTTACATACCAGTCTTGCTTTATTCTTGGTCACTTCACCTTGTTCATTCAACTTATTTCGAAAGACCCATTTTGTTCCAATTACATTTTTGTCTTGAGGTCTAGGAACAAGAATCCATGTTTCATTCTTTTCTATCACTAACTCATTTGATTGCAAAATACAACGATTTTTTTTGATGAAAGATGTATCATCGGGTACCTGTGATATTTAATGTGAAATTTTCAAAAAAAAAAAAAATTTGTGCCCAACGTTCATCAAAATTTTGATGATCCTGATTTTTCGTCGATATTTCAACAAACACGTAATTATCTGACATGGGTTTTCGTCGATATTTTGATGATCCTGATTTTTCATCGATAATTTGATGATCCTGATTTTTCGTCGATATTTTGACAAACACGTAAAGTCAAATTGTGGATGACATATGGTTTTTTTAATAAAAGTGAGCTCGACAATTTATCTATACTTGCGACAGTGTTTTGCTATACTTGTGAATTTGCTCTACTTATGAATTTTCTATACTTGTGACAGTTTGTGGAGAACTAAGGACAATTTTCTTGGAAAAAAAATAAAAAATCAAGAAGATATCGCCAGGTTGAGGGTAGTCATTGTCTTTTTCTAGAATTCATTTGTGAAGTCAGATTTTTCCCAGGTTTGAAAATCATATTTTATAGCAACATCTCATCAGATTTCATTTTTAGACTTGTGCATTTTCAAAATTTTATTTCTAGATTTTGCTGTGCAAGTTCAATATTATGATTTTAGGAGTCTAACAGTTGGAAATCATAGTAAAATCAAAATTTAATAAGTTCTAGAATTAGCATTTTAAAGTGTTTTTTGGGGTCATTAACTTCAAGCTATCTTCTCTTTTGCAGGGGTGGTTGCATGCCAAATTTTTTTGGTGTAAAATATCATAATTATTATATTTTGTTACTTGTCCATGATTAAAAATTATTGGAGTGTGAGTTTGATATTTTTTGAAGATCTAAATATTCAAGCTTGGTAAAGAAAAATCATGTCAGATAATATTAGTCCAAAACAAAATGAAGAGACACTTGCTAGATTGTGGGCTAGATTGAAAAGAAAGGGTGATGGGAAATGTTATCATCCTTGCAATAATTGCAAGGGCTTAAAGACGAGAAGACTTTTAATCACAATAGCTGAGAAACATTGTAGGAAACATGGTCACATTGAAGGGGGGCATGATTATCATCCATTTGTAAGTTGTTCATTATATGTCTTTATATTGATTGAATTTGTAAATGTTTATATCATTTTAACATTTTTTATATATAAAAAAATTCACTTGATCATGATCATGGTTTAATTGTGTCGATCATTATTATAAAGGTGGGGCACCCTAGGGCACATGATATGGATTATCACGGCTCGAAGAATGTGGTTTTACAAGCGGAGGAACATGGAGCTGTAAATATTGAAGATGAAGTTAATGATCCTATGGAAGAAGATGATCATGCGCCAAAAAACACAGTTGAAGATGATGGTACAAATACATTGATCCATGACACATTTAGTGGCACAGCTGATCATGATGATCGAGATGAATTTGATGATGTTCATGATTTATCTGCACTTGAGAAGGCATACGAGCCCCTTTATGAAGGCTCCCGAACAACTCTTCTCTCTGACGTATTGTTGCTAGTGAGCTTGAAGGTTATGAATGGTTTATCCAACATAATAATCTCATGGATGTTAAGTTTATGTCATATATGTCATCTTTTTTCATCTATTTTAATTGTTGTTAGTTCATCACTAGTAAATAAAGGATGAAATATGTACCATTAATATTCTTTATATTAACAAATTTATTTTTTGTTGTAGATTGATAGGTGAATTTTTGTTACCACCATCAAATATTTTACCTCGCTCATACCGAGATTTATCTGCCATTATGAAAGATATTGGAATGGAGTATCAAGCAATAGATGCATGTCCTAATGATCATATTATATATCATAAACAACATGAATTTGCAACAGAATGCCCAGAATATCATATCAGTAGATATCAGACAAATCAACTAACAAAAAAGGTGCCTCGCAAGGTTCTTCATTATATTCCCATTATTCCACATATCCAACAATTATTTAGGTGTGAAAGGTTAACACAATTTATGGATTACCATGCACGGAATAGAAGTGGAGATGACATTCTTCAAATTCTTGCAAATGGTTATGCATTTAGGGACATGGAGGAAAAATGGCCACACTTTAAAGAAGAACCTCGTAATCTCAGGCTTTCATTGGCAGCAGACGGTGTCAATGCATTTAGAGAGCTGAGATCTATTTACTCAGTGTGGTCTATTTTTGTTATCAACAATAACATTCCTCAATGGATGTCAATAAAGAGGGAGTACATAATGTAAACTCTTTGATTTTCACTATCTCTGTCAGGGAAACTATATACATGAAATAAACATTTAAGTATAAGTTGACATTTACATATGGACATTTAATTTCTTATACTTTAAGTTATATTTCATGTATATAGGTAGGATGTTTGAGAGTGGTTTCAGATCTCTAAGAGTTATAATGCAAATCCCAATTTTTGGAAGATCTTAAAAATTTTAGACTTAGTCAAATTTCAATAATCAACATGTCAAATTGTAGTAATCAAGAGGTCAAATTTCATCTTTCTCTCTCTATCTCACTCATTTTCATCTCTTATTCTCTAGACCTCTTTCTCTCTCTCACTATCTCCATCCCTTTATCTGACAATCTCTTCCTTGAGCTCAAGAACTACGTCTCTACATGTCCATCTCTCTCTCCTTCCCTCACCAATATCTATCTCCCTCCCTCCTTCCCTCTCTACATTTCTTTATCTCCCCTCCCTCTCCTTTTATCTCTATATATCTCTCTCTACTCTTTATATCACCTCTCTCTATACCTATCTATCCCTCTCCCTCTCTCTCCCCTCTTTCTCTCTCATTCTCTGCTTCCCTCTCTCTCCTTCCCTCTCTACTCTCTATCTCGCCATTCTCTCTCTCCTTCCCTCCCTCCCTCTCTAATTTTCTCTATCTCCCCCTCTCTCGCCTTCCCTTTCTACTTCTCTTTATCTCACCTCTCTTTTTCCCCCTCTCTCTTCCTTTCATCCACCTTTTCTCTCTACTTCTCGCTATCTAACCTATTCCTCTATACATATTTCTCTCCCCCCCTCCTCCCTCTCAATCTCTCCACCTTCCTCCTTACCTCTCTACTTTTCTCTCTATCACCTATCTCACTTCTCTCTCTCCCCTTCCCTCTCTACTCTCTTTCTCTCTATCTCACCCCTCTCTCCCTACCTATCCCTCCCTCCTCTCTCTTATCTCTCTCACCTCTCTCTCTCCATCCCTACCTCTTCCTCCCTCTCTCCTTTCCTCTATACTTCTCTTTATCTCCTCCTCCCTCTATCTACCTAGACCTCTCTCTATTTTTGTCTCACCTCTCTCTCCATCCCTACCTCTCCCTATATCTCTCCTTTCATATCTACTTCTCTCTACCTAGTTGTATCTCTATACCTATTTCTCTCTCCCTCCTTTCCTCCTCTCTCTTAATATCTCCACCTTCTTTGCCTCTCTACTTCTCTCTCTATCACCTCTCTCTATCTCTCTCCTCCCTCTCTACTCTCTCTGTCTCTCCCTCCCTCCCCCTCTTTCTATCTCTCCTCTCTCCCTCTCCCTCTTTCTATCTCTCATTTCCCTCTCTCTACCTATATCTCTCTCCTTCTATCTATCTCAACTATCCATATTTACCTATCCCTCCCTCCTCTCTCTTCCACCAAAATTCACTCTACATCTCTCTATCTAACCTACCCCTATATACCTCTTTTTCTCTCCCTCTCTCTTTCTATCTCTCAATCTCTCTACCTTCCTCCTTATGCCTCTACTTCTCTCTATCACCTCTCTCTCTCCCCCTTCCCTCTTTACTTTCTTTCTCTCTATCTCACCTATCTCTCCCTAAATATCCCCCCTCCCTCCTCTCTCTCTATCTCACTTATCTCTCCCTCCCTACCTCTTCTTCCCTCTCTCCTCCCCTCACTACTTCCCTTTATCTCCCCCTCCCTCTCCTTACCTACCTCTCTCTCTCTCTATTGCACTCTCTCACCTCTCTCTAAATCCTTATCTCTCCCTCAATCCCTACCTCTCTATCCATATCTCCTTACTCTCCACTTCTCTATATCTCCCCTTCCTCTCTCTACCTACCTCTCTCTCTCCATCCCTACCTCTCCCTCCAAATCTCCTTCCCTCTCTACTTCTCTCTACCTACCTATCCCTCTATACCTCATTCTATATCTCTCCCTCTCTCCCTCCTTCCCTCTCTCACTCTCTCCACCTTCCTCCTTCTCTCTCTAAATTCTCCCTCCCTCACCCTCTCTCCTTCCCTCTCTACTCTATCTCTATCTCAACTCTCTATACCTACATATATATCCCTCCCTCATCTCTCTCTCTCTCTCTCTCTCTCTCTCTCTCTCTCTCTCTCTCTCTCTCTCTCTCTCTCTCTCTCTCTCTCTCTCTCTCCTCTCTCCCCCTCTCTCTCTCTCTCTCTCTCTCTCTCTCTCTCTCTCTCTCTCTCTCTCTCTCTCTCTCTCTCTCTCTCTCTCTCTCTCTCTCTCTCTCTCTCCATGTCTCTATCTCCATCCCTATCT